>CM023102.1:16523646-17123646 GCA_013103745.1 Gardenia jasminoides | reverse complement strand
AAGCTTCAGCATTATTCTATTTATGAAGAATATCAGGAGCATGTAGAGAAGGAAGCAATGAAACGCACTAAACAATTTTATCCTCCTTGGACAAATAAGGCTTTATGTCTTGTCAAAGACATTAAAGAAAGAAGCTATTTGGGAGGCAACCCAAGGATTTATGATTTTAGTTATTTTGTGTTATTTTGTGTTTTAATTAAGTCCATAGGTTCCTTTGGAGTAATAAAATTTTCATGTGATAGGTAGCTGCCAATCAGGCACGCCTAAGGAACAAATTTCCGTTGTTCAGCAGAAGACTCAGCACTAGTTAGGCGTGCCCACGCCTAGTGGTCACACCTAGGGGATTCAATTTCCAATGGCTGGTCAGAAGACTCGTGGATAGTTAGAGGTGCCCACGTCTAACAGAGCGATTGCCCAAAAAAAAAACAAACTTTCAAACCCTATTCCTTTTATTTTCTTATCTTTTTCCCATTTCACTTTTGTTTTCTCTTTCTTTTCTTCTCCTTTGTTTCCTTTTTCTTCCATATCCAATCGCCGCCGCCTACTGTCCTTGCGCTTTTCCACTTCTGTTACTGCTGCAGCGCTACTGGTTCACCATTGCTATTTGCAACTGCCGTGCTACTCCCTGGTGTGGTAATTCTACCATGTGGGTTTCCGCCCACCCTAGTCTTCCTTCTGATCCCAAGGAATACGCGTCTGATGGTATCGTAGATAAGATAAGAGAAAAGTTTTCTCATTATTCGTGGATGGGTTCAGAAGACTTGAGCAGTAAGTTTCGACTCGGTCAACTGTCTTGATGAAGATTGACTGCCTCCCGAGTCTTAACCTACTCGTACCCTCCTCTGTGTTTAGGGAAGTGTCATTGTTCCCTTTGCTTATGTTATTGTTCTTTCTTTCTTACATTGGGGACAATGTAAGGTTTAGGTGTGAGGGAGGGTTAGCTATGCTTTTGGTCATTGTTTTAAATTTTCTTTATTTGTTCTTTAGCCTAGACAGTGAAGAATGCAATCAAGATGTGGGTATAAGTAGTAAGTTCATGCAATTGGGTTTTCTACATTTCTTGATGATGGATTTAATTGATGAATATGTTGGATTTGACATTAATTTTTGACCACTTGTGAGATTTTTAGCTTGATTGTTAGCATTTTCTCTAAATTTACTCTATTTTTCGTTTATTGAGTGGTATTCCAGATGATTTGATCATTCTAGAACTTTCTCTATTATGCATGTCAAGACCACATGTAAATGAATTTGGTGCATTAAGATGACAAGGGCATCTAGGATTAGCTACTTTTGACTATTGGAAAAAAAAAAAAAAACACCTGCCCTTATTTTATCTACCTTTAGTGAACCAATTTGAGCCTTTAACCCTTTTGTTTACTTGATACCCCATTTGTTAGCCTAAAACCTCTTTTCAGACTTTTTCTTTGAGCCCATATGTTAAAGAAATGCTTTAATTTTATTGCATAGACATTTGATGTAGTATTTGCAATGCATTGAATGAGAAAAGCCAGTGTAGCAAGTTAAGGTGCTTTCTGAGTTGTTTGTGTTACTTACAAAAAAAAACCAAAAAAAAGAAAAAAAATAAAATAAAAATGAAAAAGAGAAAAAGAGAAAAGAAGAAAAAAATGTTCCAACATGTTCTCGTGTAAAGTTCTTGTGTTGTAATTGTGGCAAGCACCACCGGTAATTGTGTCACTTGTTGGGTTGATAGGAATGTTGTTATGCCTTGGAAGTGCAAGATTTGTAAGGAAATGGTGCATTAAGTTTTTGGCATTGTCTTTGAGATTTTAACACCTTGATCTACCCTTTTATCCTGCCTTCATCCGAGTCCTATTACAACCTTGTGGAAGTCCATTTGATTTTTCCATTTGATTCATGGTTGAGTGGTGGAGATGTGATATATGAGCAAGTTTATGGTAATATTATTCTATTGTATCGAGTTGAGTGATATGCTAGATCTTATACATGTGACGACCCATCTCTCCCTAGGGCGTACCCTAGAGTATCAGTGGCTGCCTGCCTAATTCTCGCCAGGACTCATTCACTCAACAATCAAATAACTTATTAACTAAAACTCCGAACACAATATAAAAGGGATAATATCTTACAATATCATAACTTCAAATTACAAACTCAAACTACATTAATCCTCCATCAATATATTCAAGTTTCATATTACAAAAGCTTTCAATAACCATAATTCAAAGCTCTCAAAACAATCAACATAAGCAAACCCTAATTCTATGGGTTGGCTTCTCCACTTGGGCACTCATTTCCTGCTAAGGAAAACAAATAGAAAAAGGGTGACCTAAAAAGCCCGTGAGTTCCCAAAAACATGGAAAACACTTAGCACATAGTACACTTCACTTCGAATTTAAAGTTAACAATAAACACATAAGAAAACTCTTAACATACAAAGAAGGATACAGGGGCTCTCAGGAGCCAAATTCCACGAAACTTGACCACGAACCAGGTAGTTGACACTCCGTCAACTTTCACAAGTACAATCCATGTAGACCATCACTTATCCCTTACTCCTCCAAAACACCCACCGAGCCCGACTCCAAACACTTAACACTTTAGAACACTTCACTTCACTTCACTTTGTTTGTACATCGTACATTTCTCTTTTTCCGGGACGAGTCCAAATGCCAGGTCCCGAGTGCACTTCACTTCACTTATAGAACCCTATGGTTCATACCTTTCTCTTCGGCCTTGGCCTAACCTCCGGCTCGAATCGAAGGTCTCACCGATAGGTCTCAGGAATTCCCGACATTTCACAAATACTCATAAGTCATTACACGACACTTTTACAATCAATCATTTCAAAACATTTTCAAAATTATTTTCACTCAAATGGGATAGGTGCGATAAAGTACACACCACCCCTATCAGAGGGTTCAAAAACCATGTTTCACATCACATTCACTTCATTAAACACATTTACAATCATTTTCACGTAAACACGTAACAAGCATGGAAACTCACCGAAATAGTAAGGTTCAGCTTCCACGTAAGGATCAAATTCACTTCATTGCACACCCCCTAAAACAATTTAAAAACAATAGTTTAGATTCACTCCTTCACTCATTAACTAAAACATTTCACTTTCACTTCTTAATTTCAATCGATATTTTTCCCAAAAATCCCTCAAGGAAAAACATTCATTTTGCATGATACACGTTTCAAATGAATCTTTTAAAGATCACTATATCATTTCAAATATGACACGACACCGATGTACTCACTAAGCACTATTTTCACATTTTCTTTAATATGACACTTAAGTGAGGTTTATCACCTCAAAATCACTTTTATCACAAAACTCAACACTTACTCTTTGTTAATACTTTAATATAACTTTGGAACACTTCAAACCATATCTTTATTTTCAAAATTCATAAGATTTAGTCACAATACTATAAAACCCTCAAATTCCTTCAAATGACATTTTTCACTCAAAAGTTCATGAGAAATTTCACTTTTCATCTTTTAAACTTCATACACTCATAATTGAACATAAAATGCATTTTCTTAGACAGAAATTCATAAAAAAAATCACAAAATCATGAAATCAAACATGGAAATTACCAAGTATGGGTTTGGCCGTCTCATACATTTTTCTATCAAAATTTCCAACAATAAAACCCTACTTCCTAACCATATCATGACAAATTTCACAAATATCATTCAAATCCCAATCAGGTCCTCAAGTCCGCTACCTAAAGGCCAACTCAAGTCTGCTACCTAGGATGGGATTTCAAGAGCCCAACTTCATCATTTCAAATATAACCATTTTTACCAAAGTAAACCATGAATCTATGGTATTTAACACTAATAAAACTATATCTAGTAGTTTTGAATCTTATACCTCCGGATCTATCAAGATCCAGCAAGATCAAGGTAGATCTTGTGAGTTCCTCTTCCCAAGAATGTTCCCAAGCTTAGCAAACTCCAAAAGCTTCAACTTTTGCCCACGATCCTCTAGCTTGTTAGTGATTTCCCTCAAAACTTCAAGAGCAAGAACAAGACACACCCACAAGCTTCCTTTCTCCTCTTTTCTTTCTTCCAATTTTCAGATTTTCCCCCCTCTTCTTCTCACCTTCACACGGTTGCCAAGGAGGAGGAAATACCAGCCAAAATCCTTCACCACAGTTCCAAAACTTCAAGTGGCTAGATGAAGAAGAAATTGAAAGATCAAGCCACAAGTTCTTCCCTCTCTTTCTTCCTCAAGAACCGGACCAACTCCTCTCTCTCTTCCCTCTCTCACGGCTGCCAAGATGGAGAAGATGGTGGCCTTCAATGGTACTCAAAGCTTCAAGGATGGAAGGTGGAAGAAATGGAAGAAGCAAGATGAAATCTCACACACTCTCTCTCTTCTCCTAGCTCTCAGCCACTCTCTCTCTCTTCTCCAAAAATTGCAGCTGAAAATGAAGCTCAACGAGGCCAAAAAGTCAAGACAAAAAGGGGACCAAAAGAGGCCATTTCCTTAATCTAAGGAAAAGTGCCTTTTTGGGCACTTTATGTCGCGTCGCACGCAACAGTCTAACTTACACTATTTTACTCCATTCCTACACTGTCCAATCTTAATAATATTTCCATAATATCACTACATATGCTCGATTTCAATTTAAAGTCACTAATCACACACCGGTACCAAATTAAACACTTAATTCGGCCGAAATCACACACCGGCAAATAATTCGTATAAATTCTCTAAATTAGAAAATATTCACTTTAAACATATATTCACTCATATTTCAATGAATAAACACAATATAAATAATATTATGCATTTTTAAAATAAATCTGAATTTTGAGGCCCTCACATCCTTCCCCCCTTAAAAGAATTTTGTCAAAATTTCTTACCTTTCTAGGTAAACAGCTCTGGATGATCCTTTTTCATCTCTTCCTCTAATTCCCAAGTCATTTCTTCAATATCATGATTTCTCCAAAGGACTTCAACCAAAGGAATCTTCTTGTTCCTCAAATCTTTCACTTCCTTATCAAGAATTCTCACGGGGTGCTCTTCATATGTTAGTGACTCGTCCACTTCAATCTCCCCTAATTGTAACACATGGCTCGGGTCTGGATGATACTTCTTGAGCATGGAAACATGAAAGATGTTGTGAATCTTTGACATGCTAGGGGGTAAATCCAACTGGTAATCTACTTTGCCAACCCGCTTGAGAATTTCAAATGGACCTACATACCTCGGTTTCAACTTCTTCCCTTTCTTAGATACTACTCCTCCTTTTATGGGCTTAACTCTAAGAAATACTTTATCCCCCACTTCAAACTCCAAATCATTTCTTCTGTTATCGGCGTAGCTCTTTTGCCGACTTTGAGCCATCTAAAATCTCTCACGAACTAACTTTACTTTTTCGAATGCTTCCTCGACCTAGGGAATAGTAGTTGGATCTAGAATCTTCTTTTCCCCTACTTTATCCCAGTGAATCTATGATCTACACCTTCTCCCATAAAGTGCTATTGTTGTAGGCAAATTCAACTAAAGCCATGTGTTGACTCCAACTTCCTCCAAAATCCAATATATATGACCTTCAACATATCTTTCAAAGTCTGAATTGTCCTCTCAGACTGTCCATTCGTTTGAGGATGATAAGTGATACGAACTACGTTAACAAGTAACGCAACCCGCACACGAAGAACGTAGGATCTAGGATTTGGTAACAAGAGTTGGAACACACAGCGGAAGACCTTCACCCATTGAGCACTTGGACAACGAACGTTGGTATAATGGTAGAGGACGCCACAATTCAACGTGATCTTGAATTGATAAGTCAATGAACCCTTAAAGAACTCTCTAAGGTATTCAAGTCGCTTCAAGGAAGCAAAAGAGGTGTTAAACACTCAAAGTAATTTTGCTGAATATTTCTTGATATTAAACTTGAAATAAGAAGGGCTATTTATAGCCTACAAGACATGAAATCCTAGTCTAACTTGGATTTGGTAATTCGGCCAGCTTGAAGCTTAGAAAACCGAATTATAAATGGAAATAAAACCTAGAGTTTAGGAAACTTCTAATAATCCTAACACTAATCAACTAAGAAACCTTAAAGAGGCATGTGGTTAAAGGATTTTCCAATTTGGAAACTACTTAACCCATGCTTTATTAACTAAACAAGAAAGCTAGAATTTGGACTTTAATTCGATCAAACAAGGGCTGGTCCTTCTTCAATGCTTAGCAATGTCACCAACGGCCTCGACTCCTCATCCACATTGTAAAGTGGCTTAACTTGATTTTGGACATCACGAACTAATGCATTCAACTCCTCTTTGATCCTTTTAGCTCGTGTTATTGGGCCATGAGGGACTTGAAGTGAGTTTGAAGATTGACCATTCCGTGACTCCACCTCCTTGGTGCTGGGATGATCCATCATTCCCTCCTCTTGAGAAGGATTTGCCCTCAAATCTTGTTCATCCTCTGCGAGAAATGGACTAAGGTCAGAGACATTAAAAGTAGCACTAACTTGATACTCACCAGGTAGGTCTAGTCGGTAAGCATTGTCATTAATGCGTTCAAGGACTTGGAATGGGCCATCCCCTCTTGGTAGCAACTTTCTGACGTTGCTGGGAATCTCTCCTTTCATATGCAACCATACCCAATCGCCGGTTCAAAGATCACACAACGCCCTTTGTTGGCTTGCTTGACATATTGTGCCGTGCGTTGTTCAATATTGAGCCGCACTTTCTCATGAAGTTGTTTGACCAAATCAGCCTTTTGAGCTCCATCTAAACTAAGACGATCATTCACAGGCAAAGGCAAAAGATCAAGTGGAGTCAAAGGATTAAAACCATAAACAACTTCAAAAGGTGAAAATTGAGTTGCACTATGAGTAGAACGATTGTAAGCAAACTCAACATGTGGTAAACACTCTTCCCATGTCTTAAGATTACGTCTAATTATGGCACGTAAGAGTGTAGACAAGGTGCGGTTGACGACCTCAGTTTGGCCATCAGTTTGTGGGTGACTAGACGTAGAAAATAACAATTTAGTCCCAAGTTTTCCCCACAAAGTTTTCCAAAAGTAGCTAAGAAATTTCACATCACGGTGAGATACAATAGTACGTGGAATACCATGCAATCTAACAATTTCTTTAAAGAACAAATTAGCTACATGTGAGGCATCATCCGCTTTTGTGGGTATGAAATGTGCCATTTTGAAAATCTGTCAACAACAACAAAGATGCTATCAATTCCCCTTTTAGTCCTAGGCAACCCTAAAACAAAATCCATAGATATGTCAACCCAAGGTTCCTTAGGAATAGGTAAAGGAGAATATAAGCCAAAAGGTTGAAGCTTAGACTTAGCTTTGTGGCAAGTGACACACTTAGCCACCACACGCCCACATCACGCTTCATCCTTGGCCAATAAAAAATGTTCTTGAGAATGGCAAGTGTTTTGGCAACCCAAAATGCCCCATCAAACCTCCTCCATGTGATTCCATCACAAGCAACAAACGAATAGAACAATTAGGTATACAAAGCTTGTTGAGATAAAATAGGAAACCATCATGAAAATAGAACTTACCATTCGATGGTGTTTTACTTGGTGAACTTACCAAGGAAAAATCTTCATCTTTCTCATATAATTCCTTGATAAACTCAAGTCCAAGCAATTTAGCATCAAGTGAGTAAAGAATGTCTATGTGATAATGCATCCGCTACAACATTAGACTTCCCTACTTTGTACTTAATAACATAAGGAAAAGTATCAATGAATGCAACCCACCTAGCATGCCGCTTATTAAGCTTGTGTTGAGATTTAAGGTGTTTAGCGACTCATGATCGGTGTGAATTACAAATTCCTTAGGTCTAAGATAGTGTTGCCACGTCTCTAAGGACCTAACCAATGCATACATTTCCTTATCATATGTTGGATAATTTAAGGCTGCCCCATTCAATTTTTCACTAAAGAATGCAATGGGACGACCTTCTTGCATTAAAACAGCCCCAACTCCCACACCCGATGCATCACATTCAATCTCAAAAGTTTTATCAAAACAAGGCAATGCAAGCACAGGTGCATGAGTAAGCTTATCTTTAAGTGCATGAAAAGCATGTTCTTGAGCTTCATTCCACACGAATTTCTCATTCTTTTTAATCACAGATGTCAAAGGTGCAGCAATAGTACTGAAATCTTTAACAAATCTACGATAAAAGCTAGCTAGACCATGGAAGCTACGAACATCTCCAACATTTTTAGGTGTTGGCCATTCACGAATAGCACGCACTTTTTCTTCATCAACATGAATTCCATTAGCACTTACCACATAACCTAGAAAAACTACTTCATTAGTGCAGAAAGAACACTTTTTAATGTTAGCATACAATTGTGCAACACGAAGTGTCTCAAGCACAAGTCTCAAGTGTTCAACATGCTCTTCTAGACTATGGCTATATATCAAGATGTCATCAAAATAAACAACCACAAATTTGCCAATGAAATTTCTAAGTACATGGTTCATTAATCTCATGAAAGTACTAGGGGCGTTAGTCAAACCAAAAGGCATGACAAGCCACTCATATAAACCATATTTAGTCTTAAAAGCCGTTTTCCATTCATCACCCTCTTTCATTCTTATTTGATGGTAACCACTTTTTAAATCAATTTTTGTGAAAATTATGGCACCATGCAATTCATCTAACATGTCATCCAAACGAGGGATAGGATGACGATACTTTACCGTTATAGCATTGACGGCTCTACAATCAATGCACATTCTCCATGTTCCATCTTTCTTTGGCACTAGAATCACAGGAACTGCACATGGGCTCAAACTTTCCCTCGCCCATCCTTTCTTCAAGAGCTCCTCAACTTGTCGTTGTAGCTCTTTTGTCTCTTCAGGACCCATGCGATAGGCGGGTTTATTTGGCAATGAGGCTCCAGGTACCAAATCAATTTGGTGTTCAATTCCCCTAAGTGGTGGTAGTCCATTTGGCACTTCATCAGGGAAGACGTCCTCAAATTCCTGCAAGAGATTCAAAACACTTGGAGGTAAAGTGTTAGTGAGGTCAGGGGGAATAACAAGCACTTCCTTGCACATAAGTACAAGTACAAGTGCATTACAACTTAATGCTTTCCTCACTTCTCTTGTTTTTACAAAAAGATTATTTTTCCTCTCAATTCCTCCTCCCTTGGCCGAGATTTTTCCTCCTTTTTCCTTCACATTAGATTCGGCCACAATCTCCTTTTGCTTGCCCTCAGCTTTAACCTGTCGCCTCTTAGCAATTTCTACTTCATACTCCTTGTGCAACTTCTCTTGGTCCTCACGGACTTGACTTGGAGTTAATGGTGCGAGAATGACTTTTCTTTGGCCATGTATGAAAGAGTACTTATTGGTTACCCCTTCAAAATTGACAGCTCTATCATATTGCCATGGCCTTCCAAGTAGTATATGGCAAGCTTGCATTGGTGCTACATCACATATCACAACATCTTCATATTTACCAATGCGGAATGGGACTTGGACTTGCTTTGTGACCTTCACGTCACCACTATCATTTAGCCATTGGAGACGGTAGGGGTTTGGATGTTTGAGTGTAGGCAAGGCAAGTTTTTCCACCATGAGCTGGCTTGCGACATTTGCACAGCTCCCTCCATCTATAATTAGGCTACAAACGCCCATGAATGTAGCGAGAGTAGAAGATGTTCTCTCTTTGTAAAGCATCATTGGCTTTGATGTGTGTAGCTAGGGCACGTCGAACTACAAGCCCTAGTTGCTCATTATCGGGGATTTCCTCCTCCTTTTCATCTACATCCTCAGTCAATGGGGGCATGTCTTCATACTCACCCTCATCATCGGTGACCCAGTCGCCATTGGGTAGAAGGATCATGGCTCTTTGATTAGGGCATTGACTGGCAATGTGCCCTCTCCCTTGACATTTGAAACACCTAGTGTCCCTATTCCTTGTTTGGAAATTGTTAGTGGTGCGGGGCATAGGCTTAGGGTCAGACTTGGCAGCTTCAATCCGCGGCTTTGGAGTATTAAAACCTGTTGCTGGTTTTTCTTCCTTACGGTTTGGATAGACTCGGCTCCCTTGAGTGGAGTATATAGGGTGGGCGGATGGGACCCTCCTCTTGTGGACGCTCAATCTTGATGGCCTTATCTACCAAATCATTGAGCTCTACATAATGTTGTAGCTCTACTTGCTCAGCAATCTCAGGCCGCAATCCATTTAGGAATCGAGCCATGGTGGCTTCTCGATCCTCTACAACATTAGCACGTAGCATGAGCACCTCCATCTCTTTGTGGTAGTCTTCAACACTTTTAGACCCTTGAGTGAGGCTTTGAAGCTTTTGATACAAATCACGGTAGTAATGATTTGGCACGAAGCGTTTTCTCATCAAGTGCCTCAATGCATGCCATGTGTCGATGGGTGGTTCTCCACTTCTCCTCATACTAGTTGTTACCTTGGTCCCACCAAACAACAGCATAGTCAGTAAACTCCACAACTGCAAGTTTTACCTTTTGATCCTCAGTGTAATTATTGCAGTTGAACACGAGCTCAATTCTCTTTTCCCACTCCAAGTATGCATCAGGATCAGAACGCCCTTGGAATGAAGGAATCTTCAGCTTAATACCACGGATGGGGTCATCATTGAATCTATTCTCATGCTTAGGTTGCCGTGGTCTAGTTTCAAACTCATCATTGAAGTCATTTGATTCATGCACGGACGCCTTACTTTGACTTCCTTTAGCACTTGGGCGTGATACTTCCAAGTTGTCAATCCTTTGGTGTAGAAGCTCCAATTTTTGATCCAAGCGGTTGATTGATTCTGAAAACATTTTAAAATCAAAGGCTGGGGAAGATCCCTCACCCTCGTTAGACATGATGATCAATAAAGAAAGTGCAAATTAGGGTTAGGAAGTCCTCACACACTCCCTCACGTGTATGCACTCAACCCTCGTGTTTACACTCAATAGCACTCTAATGTTCTCACCAATCACCTCTCAAGTCAACCTTGGCAACAACTTGAAGAAATTAGAGTTTCTTCTAGTGTAGACCAACTTGCCAATTTAGATCACGGTGAAATTAGGCAAGAATGACACAAGAGATTTAGGAAACAAAAACACAAGAAGAATTGGGAAATTAAGACAAAAGGAATTAGGAAACTAAACACAATAGATTAGGAAACGAAGATATAAACCAACTTCGTGCTCAACAAAACAAGAAAGATATGAAATTTAGACAAGTTAAGATGCTGGAAATTATTTGCCAAATACTGAAATTTAGGCCTAGAAGAGAGAAACAACTATCGAAAAAGTTGAAACCTTATCCGCGGCTTGACCAATTTTTGTTGCTTCGGACTTGCTGGTTTTGGCTTGCTGGAATTTTGGGCAGGATTTGGTGAATAAAGTCAGCAGCTTTCCAGGTGGTTTTTAGGCAGTAAATAAATGGCACAAGCTGGTTTCCAAAGAAGCAGGTTTGGTCTAGGAAAAAGGGGACAAGTTTGGCGGTTGATTCTTTTGTCCAAATCAGATTTGGACTTGTTTCCAAAACTGCCTTGGAATTCTTTATTCCACCGATTTGGAAGTCTTTTTTTTTTTTTTGATGAATTTCAGCTTTACACTTCCCCTTTTCTTTTGCTGTTCGTTGTTTCTTCCTTTCCTTTTTTTTTTTCACAAGGCAACAACTTTCAGCAATCAAGAAACGGTTAGAACAGAATTTGGAAAGTACTTGCAAGCTTCAAGAACCGTTGGGAAAGTCCTTTTTTTTTTTCAAGAAAAAAAAAACTTCAAGATTTCACAGCAACGATCAAGAAGGCTTCAAGACTCAATCGAATTTGCCCAAGAATTTCGGATTTGCAAGGATCACAAGATGACTTCAATTTTTTTCAGCAAGTAGGTTCGGACAGGCTTGAACAAACTGAATTTTTTTTTTTTTACTTAAAGACACAAAACTAGATGCAAGAAACGATGACCTAATTCAGCAACAACAAGATTAACGACAAGACAAACAACAGAAATTAAGCAAGAAGAGATACAGACAACAAATCAAGGAAACAAGACTCGATAACCAGAAATTTTTTTTTTGGGCAAATTGGACACAAAACAATAAGACAACAATAACAAGAAATAAAAGGGATATACTTGATACCGTCAACTAGCTCTGATACCAACTGATACGAACTACGTTAACAAGTAACGCAACCCGCACACGAAGAACGTAGGATCTAGGATTTGGTAACAAGAGTTGGAACACACAGCGGAAGACCTTCACCCGTTGAGCACTTGGACAACGAACGTTGGTATAATGGTAGAGGACGCCACAATTCAACGTGATCTTGAATTGATAAGTCAATGAACCCTTAAAGAACTCTCTAAGGTATTCAAGTCGCTTCAAGGAAGCAAAAGAGGTGTTAAACACTCAAAGTAATTTTGCTGAATATTTCTTGATATTAAACTTGAAATAAGAAGGGCTATTTATAGCCTACAAGACATGAAATCCTAGTCTAACTTGGATTTGGTAATTCGGCTAGCTTGAAGCTTAGAAAACTGAATTATAAATGGAAATAAAACCTAGAGTTTAGGAAACTTCTAATAATCCTAACACTAATCAACTAAGAAACCTTAAAGAGGCATGTGGTTAAAGGATTTTCCAATTTGGAAACTACTTAACCCATGCTTTATTAACTAAACAAGAAAGCTAGAATTTGGACTTTAATTCGATCAAACAAGGGCTGGTCCTTCTTCAATGCTTAGCAATGTCACCAACGGCCTCGACTCCTCATCCACATTGTAAAGTGGCTTAACTTGATTTTGGACATCACGAACTAATGCATTCAACTCCTCTTTGATCCTTTTAGCTCGTGCACGTGTTATTGGGCCATGAGGGACTTGAAGTGAGTTTGAAGATTGACCATTCCGTGACTCCACCTCCTTGGTGCTGGGATGATCCGCATCAATAAGCGGTACTCAAATTAACCTTAGTCCCCAAATTTTCTTGCAACTTCTGCCAAAACCGAGAGACAAATCTCGGATCTCTATCGGAGACAATGCTCACAGGTACACCACGTAATCTAACAATTTCATCCAAGTACAACCGAGCCAACTTATCCAAAGGACATTTCATACTCACCGGTAGAAAATGAGCAGTCTTAGTAAGTCGATCCACTATCACCCAAACTGCACCATCTCCTTTTTGGCTCCTAGGCAACCCAGTCACAAAATCCATAGTGATGTGATCCCATTTCCATTTTGGTATCTATAAAGGTTGCAAAAGTCCCGAAGGTTTCTGGTGCTCAACTTTAACTTGTTGACACACGAGACGAGTTTCAACGAATCTTGCTACATCTCTTTTCAAATCGTCCCACCAATACATCCCTTTCAAATCTTGATACATCTTATTACTCCCAGGATGAATTGTGTACTTAGCTCGGTGTGCTCCTTCCAAAATTTCTTTCCTCAATCCTTCATTATCCGGAACAACTAGGCGACCTCGAAATTTCAGAACTCCTTCAGGCCCTAGTTTAAAGTCAAGAGTTTCTCCTTTATTCACCTTTTTAACCCATTTCTGCACCGTAGGATCTCCTTTTTGTGCCTCTTTGATATGTTCTAATATGGAAATTTCATCACTATATTCCCAAATATGACCTTCTATTTTTCCAAATGAGGATTCCATTCGCCAACCTTTTCTAACATTTCCCACTCCTTAACCATCAAGCTCGCCACTTGAGCCTTTCGACTTAGTGCATCTGCTACCTTATTGGCCTTTCCAGGGTGATAACTTATTGTACAATCATAATCCTCTAGAAATTCTACCCATCGCCTCTGTCTCAAATTTAGTTCCTTTTGAGAGAACAAATACTTAAGACTCTTGTGATCAGTGAAAGCTTCTAATGTCACCCCATATAAGTAGTGTCTCCACTTTTTCAGTGCAAAGATGACTGCGGCCAACTCCAAATCATGTGTTGGATAATTTTGCTCATGAGGTTTTAATTTCCTAGAGGCATAGGCAATAACTCTCCCATTTTACATCAAAACACACCCTAATCCTTCTTTCGAGGCATCTGAATAAACTACAAACCCATCCTTTCCATTTGGCAAGGTTAACACAGGGGCCGTCGTCAGACGCTTCTTTAGTTCTTGAAAACTAGCCTCACACTTAGGATTCCAAGCAAATTTAACATGCTTCTTGGTCAAATCCGTTAGTGGCCCCGCAATCTTTGAAAAATACTGAATGAATCGACGGTAATACCTGTTAAACCCAAGAAACTTCTAACCTCGGTAGGGTTTTTCGGTTGTCTCCATTGAGTCACAGTCTCTACTTTTGAGGGATCCACAGAAATTCCGTCCTTAGAGATTTTATGTCCTAGAAAGGACACTTCCTCTAACTAAAACTCACACTTGTTGAACTTAGCATACAATTGATGTTCTCTTAGAGTTTGAAGCACTATCTTCAAGTGCTGAGCATGATCTTCTCGAGTCTTTGAGTATACTAAGATGTCATCTATGAATACAACCACAAATTGATCCAGGTAGGGTTTAAAGACCCGTTGCATCAAATCCATAAATGTCGCAGGAGCATTAGTCAACCCAAAAGGCATTAGCACAAATTTAAAATGCCCATACCTCGAGTTAAAAGTAGTTCTCGGTACATCTTCCTTTCTAATCCTCAACTGGTAGTACCCTTGCCTAAGGTCCAATTTAGAAAAGACCACCGACCATTGTAGTTGATCAAACAATTCATCAATAAGCGGCAAAAGATACTTATTCTTTATCGTCACATCATTGAGCCCTTGGTAATCAATACACAGCCTCAAACTCCCATCCTTTTTCTTAACAAATAGCACAGGTGCTCCCCAAGGTGAGTCACTTTTCCTAATGAAACCCCGCTCCAGCAAATCTTGCAATTGAACTTTCAACTCCTTAAGCTCAGCCGGAGCCATTCGATAAGGAGTTTTAGAAATTAGGGCAGTCCCCGGTAACAGATCAATCTTAAATTCCACCATCCGCTCAGGAGGAAGATTTTCTAGCTCTTCAGGAAAAACATCAAGGAAGTCCTTTACAATCGGTACCTCTTCTAACTTCACCTTATCATTAGGAGGGTTTATCAAAAAGGCTAAATACCCTTGAGCCCCTTTACTTAACAATTTTCTCGCTGTAATCCCCGAAATAAGAGCAGATGACGCTAACCTCCCTTTTACGTCTAATCCCAAGGTAGCCTCTCTAGGAATAGAAAATTCCACAGTCTTTGCCCTACAGTCCAATTTAGCATGGTAACAAGTTAGGCAATCCATTCCTATGATAACATCATACCCCTGTATGTCCAATCTAATTAAATCCACCACTAGTTTCCTTTCTCCTACCCAAACATCACAATTCTTGTATACCCAACTCGTAATTAAACTTTATTCCCCTGTGGGTGTTCTAACCTCCAAATCATAAGGTAATCTAGTAGGCTTTATATCTACTCCATTCAAAACGGAAGGATTCACAAAAGAATGTGATGCACCAGAATCAATTAGAATCTTAGCTAAGCGATGAAAAACAGGGATGGTACTTTCAACCACCACAGTGGGGTCAGGAACTTGCTGTTGGTCAATTGCGTAGACTCTGGCCGGCACCCTTGGCCGGTTCCTCACTATACTAGTTTGACTGAAATTGGGTTTATTAGCTGGCTAAGTCACACCTTCACCTTGGATCACTGAACATGCAGATAACTGATGCTCGGCATTTCCACACTTAAGACATGCCCCGCTCTTCTTCCAACAATTGTTCTCTATGTGGTTTGGCTTTCCACAGAAGCCACAGGGTACATTAGGGGTGGAGGCCTGACTTCCTTGAGAAACTCCCCTTGATTGTCCTCTTCCACTTGCGGTTCCTCTTGACACCCCTCCTTTAGTGTACGTTCCCCTTGAATTTGATCCCCTTGATAGTCTAGAGGGGATTGTCCTACCCATTCCCCTTCCAAACTTAGGAGTTGGGGCACTCATGTCCATTGGGCCACAACTACTACTGGGTGTATTCCTTTTCCTTGCATTAAATCTTCTCACTTGTGCCTTGGCCCTTTCAATCCTCTAGGCCTTTTCTACGGCTTCACTAAAGCTATTGACTTGGGTAGCAGCTAAGATTTCTTGCAACTCTACATTCAATCCCTGAGCAAATTTTCTTACTCTCCTCTACTCAGTTGCCACCAACTCAGGGGCAAACCTCGACAGTTTAGTGAACTGTGCCTCATATTCTGCAACACTCAACAACTCTTGCTTGCACCTAATAAAGTCGTCCTCCCTTTTCTCTTACACTATTGGAGGAAGGAGCTTAGCATTGAATTCTCTAGTAAAATTCACCCAAGTCCTAGGGGTGTTCTCTCTATCCCACTTAGCCCTTATCATGATCCACCATGAACGGGCAGGTCCCTCAAATTGGAATGTGGCAAAGGTTATTTGCCTTTCCTCGGTATAGTCCAAGGCAGTAAAGATATCTGAAATCCTCTCTAACCAACCCTCAGCAGCTTCAGGGTTAGGTTCACCACAGAATTTAGGGGGGTTGAACCTTTGAAATCACTCAAGGGCTCTATCCTCGCCAACCCCAAGGTTACCAGGATGTTGTTCAGATCCAGGGCCTTGTTGCCCAGCCATACGATCTAAGATTTCAATCATACGATTCATGGCTGTAGCCATTTGCTCCACAAAGTTAACTCCAGCCCCTTGATTCTAATCAGCGGCCGACTCTCAGTCACCTCTAATATTTTGGAGTAGCCTGGTCCCTCGCCCCCAACTTCGGCCTCTCCTACCCTCCATAACTCTTTAGAGGGCTATCAAATTATCATATACACAAGAAAGTAAATACACTATTAGAGCAATCACTTTGAAAGGTAAGCAAAATACTTCATAATCACATTTCATAGTAATAGAGTGTCGGGAGTACATCAGATGTGCATGCTTTGAATCAAAAGATACACATAAGTACATCAAGTTCACAAGTACACTTAAACAAAAATACTATACTTGAAAAGTTAGCAAGCATGTAATTTACAAAAGTTGGGAACCCACTCTATTGGTTTACTCCCACAAAAGATTACACAAACCCTAAGGTCAAGCTAGACTAATCCATCAAGTCTCATAAGAGGAAGTCTCCGTGGAACCACTCTTCGACGAATCAGACTCCAAGTACTGAGGATCTCCCTCAGCCATAGCAGCGTCTCCAACTGACTCACTCCTAAGCTCTCCTCCTATGTCAGCATCACTAATAGGCTGGTTAACTGAGTCCTCCTTGTGTCTGTTAGCCTCAACCACTCCTCCAACCAAGGCCTCACACTCAGCCACAATACCCTCGACTCTCTCTCGAGCCACTCTCATAACTCTGGTGGCTCGCTCATTAGCCAAGCGAACCTCAGCCTCAAACTCTCCAATCCTAGCAAGTCGGGTCTGAGCCACAGTCGTAAGCCTCTTTATCTCCTCTTGGCACTCTTGGCTGAGCCTAGTCAACCTCTTCTTCTCTCTGTAGACTGCTAGGACCACACGATCGGGGTAAGCATAAGTCTTCCAACACCCGCAGGAGGCACGACTAGTGCGAATTCTAGGGTTATAGGCCGCACGGGTACCCCTAGAACACAGTCGGTAGGAAACTGTAGGCTGTCGGTGTCGAGATCCATCACCACCACCAGACTCCATGACCTACAAAAAGAACTCCATTAGAACTCGTTCTAACTTAAAGGTCATTAACACTTATTCATAAACAAATAACCCTCACTTCACACTTCTTCCTAACCTATTAAACTCTTAAACAACTCACTAACTCTCACTATGCCCAGACTAGTCAAACCTAGGCTCTGATACCACCTGTGACGACCCAACTCTCCCTAGGGCATACCCTAGAGTATCAATGGCCCCCTGTCTAGCCCTCGCTAGGACTCATTCACTCAACAATCAAATAACTTATTAACTAAAACTCCGAACACAATATAAAAGGAATAATATCTTACAATGCCATAACTTCAAATTAGAAACTCAGAGTACATTAATCCTCCATCAATACATTCAAGTTTCATATTACAAAAGCTTTCAATAACTATAATTCAAAGCTCTCAAAACAATCAACATAAGCAAACCCTAATTCTATGGGTTGGCTTCTCCACTTGGGCACTCATTTCCTGCTAAGGAAAACAAATAGAAAAAGGGTGAGCTAAAAAGCCCGTGAGTTCCCAAAAACATGCAAAACACTTAGCACATAGTACACTTCACTTCGAATTTAAAGTTAACAATAAACACATAAGAAAGCTCTTAACATACAAAGAAGGATACAGGGGCTCTCAGGAGCCAAATTCCACGAAGCTTGACCACGAAGCAGGTAGTTGACACTCCATCAACTTTCACAAGTACAATCCATGTAGACCATCACTTATCCCTTACTCCTCCAAAACCCCCACCGGGCCCGACTCCAAACACTTAACACTTTATAACACTTCACTTCACTTCACTTTGTTTGTACATTGTACATTTCTCTTTTTCCAGGACGAGTCCAAATGCCAGGTCCCGAGTGCACTTCACTTCACTTACAATCATTTTCACGTAAACACGTAACAAGTATGGAAACTCACCGAAATAGTAAGGTTCAGCTTCCACGTAAGGATCAAATTCACTTCCTTGGACACCCCCTAAAACAATTTAAAAACAATAGTTTAGATTCACTCCTTCACTCATTAACTAAAACATTTCACTTTCACTTCTTAATTTCAATCGATATTTTTCCCAAAAATCCCTCAAGGAAAAACATTCATTTTGCATGATACACGTTTCAAATGAATCTTTTAAAGATCACTATATCATTTCAAATATGACACGTCACCGATGTACTCACTAAGCACTATTTTCACATTTTCTTTAATATGACACTTAAGTGAGGTTTATCACCTCAAAATCACTTTTATCACAAAACTCAACACTTACTCTTTGTTAATACTTTAACATAACTTTGGAACACTTCAAACCATATCTTTATTTTCAAATTCATAAGATTTGGTCACAATACAGTAAAACCCTCAAATTCCTTCAAATGACATTTTTCACTCAAAAGTTCACGAGAAATTTCACTTTTCATCTTTTAAAATTCATACACTCATAATTGAACAAAAAATACATTTTCTTAGACAGAAATTCATAAAAAAAATCAAAAAATCTCGAAATCAAACATGGAAAATACCAAGCATGGGTTTGGCCATCTCATACATTTTTCTATCAAAATTTCCAACAATAAAACCCTACTTTCTAACCATATCATGATAAATTTCACAAATATCATTCAAATCCCAATCAGGTCCTCAAGTCCGCTACCTAGAGGCCACCTCAAATCCGCTACCTAGGTTGGGATTTCAAGAGCCCAACTTCATCATTTGAAATATAACCATTTTTACCAAAGTAAACCATGGATCTATGGTATTTAACACTAATAAAGCTATATGTAGTAGTTTTGAATCTTATACCTCCGGATCTATCAAGATCCAACAAGATCAAGGTAGATCTTGTGAGTTCCTCTTCCCAAGAATGTTCCCAAGCATAGCAAACTCCAAAAGCTTCAACGTTTGCCCACGATCCTCTAGCTTGTTAGTGATTTCCCTCAAAACTTCAAGAGTAAGAACAAGACACACCCATAAGCTTCCTTTCTCCTCTTTTCTTTCTTCCAATTTTCAGATTTTCCCCCCTCTTCTTCTCACCCTCACACGGCTGCCAAGGAGGAGGAAATACCACACATATGAAATCTCACACACACTCTCTCTCTTCTCCTAGCTCTCGGCCACTCTCTCTCTTTTCTCCAAAAATTGCAGCTGAAAATGAAGCTTAAAGAGGCCAAAAAGTCAAGACAAAAAGGGGACAAAAAGAGGCCATTTCCTTAATTTAAGGAAAAGTGCCTTTTTGTGCACTTTATGTCGTCGCGGAACAGTCTAACTTACACTATTTTACTCCATTCCTACACTGTCAAATCTTAATAATATTTTCATAATATCACTACATATGCTCGATTTCAATTTAAAGTCACTAATTACACACCGGTACCAAATTAAACACTTAATTCGGCCTGAACCACACACTGGCAAATAATTCGTATAAATTCTCTAAATTAGAAAATATTCACTTTAAACATATATTCACTCATATTTCAATGAATAAACACAATATAAATAATATTATGCATTTTTAAAATAAATCTGAATTTTGAGGCCCTCACAATACACCTTGGAGAGAATGAGTGCATCTGCTAAATTCTTTGTGAGGTTTATCAATTTGATATATTCTGATTTTGATGAATTTGTTGGGGAATATGGGATTCCTTTATTGGTCTGACTTGCTATGATTGCATTATATCTTGATTGCGATTCTGAATTGGAATATGCTTGAGGACAAGCATCATTTAGGTGTCGGGGAGATTGATAGGGTGCATTTTAATTGTTAATTGTGTTAATATTTCCTAATTGTTTGGACTGAAAATTGCACTAACTAGTGGATTCTACTGATTTCTTATATTTGATGTTTAATTACAGAAATTGGTGAAAATGTGCTGAAAATCAATTTTTCAGCAGACTTTCTGATGGTTAGGCGTGGGCGCGCCTAAGTCATGCTTTCAAGTCCGGATTGTCGGGATCTTACACGCACGTGGGTAGTTTCCAAAGACTTGTGGATTCCAAATCCGAGACTGTGTTAGAATAATTATTGCCTTTTTCTATTTAGTAGTTGAATACAATTAGGAAACTATCTTAATGTCTTTTTGGTAGGAAATCTTTTTAGATTAGGAAAGCAATGGTCTTTAATTTCTATTAGAAAATTATTAGGAATCTAGGTTATTAGAGTTTTTAGTTTTTCATTTGAAAAATGAGAGTTTTTGCCCCGCAAAGTAGACGGATCCCAAGTGACTAGTAGATATATTATTCCTTTGGTTTTGCGAGAGACTTCAGATGGGAAAAAGATGGCAAAAGCTAGAGATAGTCTCCTCCTCTTTTCCTTCGCTATTTTGTACTTCGGAAAACTAATAGATGGTTTTGACATTCTCTTTTGAAATCTCTTGTGGAATTTCCTACGCGATGTGTGGCTAATTTCCCATTTAGTCGAAGATCAACTCGATGATGTAGTCTAAGATATCTATGAGATCTAACTAATTTATCTTTTGTTCGATTAATTCTTTGGTATTTACGCATTCTTTGTTTTATGTTCTTATGATTATTTTGTTAGTTCGATGTCAAGGGCACCCGATATTCATATTAATTTGATAATCTACTGCCAGTTTAATTTGCTAAATCTGTAATTGTTTAGTAGATTAATATTAGTGGCAACTAATATTGACACACGTTAGGGGAACGCACAATCTAACTTAAATAAACCCTAGTAGTATGTTTGTTGGTTAGAGTTTGGACTTTTCTAGTTCTTAGTGCAATTGAGGAATTAAATCCTACGGGCATACCTAGGGGTATTTCTTAATTAGGGATAGTTAACGAGCGTACCTTAATTATCTGAAATTTAAGGAAGAGTTGGTCGTTAGAGAGTTTATCCGACAGGTATAACTAACCTACTAATGAATTAAATGAATTAACGTTGCATCGATGATCAGCTGTATGGATTGTGTTTGAGAAGTTGGATCTTTGGCTAGAACTTGTCTCTCATATATTTAATTCTCTTTTATTTTAGTTAATTGGCTTTGTTATTTAATCTTTAATTATTTCTTTATAGTCTCAAAAATTCCCCCATTTCTCGTGCTTGAGAAGAAACGAATTTTCCCCCAATCCCTGCCGAGACGACCCTATTTGCCATTATACGGAAGTTAATTAATTATGATATATCGGATCAAGCAAACTCTTTGGAACTAGGGTGAATTAAGTAACCTATTGCACATCCAGAGTCCCTGCTCCAGTACCTGAAATTGGAGTTTGGCTATTTTCATTAGTAGATAGGTTTATTGATTATTATGGTACAAAGTCGACGCCTGTCATCTGCTACCACATTGGCCTTTCCGGGATGGTAATTAATTGTGCAGTCATAATCCTCCAAAAATTCCATCCATCGACGTTGTCTTAAATTTAACTCCTTTTGAGAAATCAGGTACTTAAGACTTTTATAGTCGTATAGAGTTTAAAAACCACCCCATATAAATAATGTCTCCACTTCTTTAAAGTAAAAACAACGGCTGCTAATTTTAAGTCGTGAGTTGGGTAGTTTAGTTCATGGGGTTTTAACTTTCCAGAGGTATAGGCAATCACACTTTCATTTTGCATTAGCGCACACCCTAAACCTTCCCTTGAAGTATCGGTATATACGGTGAAATTATCCTTCCCATTGGGTAAAGCTAAAATTGGTGCCAAAATCAATCTCTTCTTCAATTCCCGAAAACTAGCTTTACACTTAGGGGTCCAAACAAAGTTGCCATGCTTCTTTGTTAAATTAGTTAAAGGTCCTGCAAGTTTCAAGAAATCATTAATGAATCGACGGTAATACGCTGCCAAACCTACGAAACTACGAACTTCCGTCGGGTTTTCTGGTTACTTCCATTCGGTAATGGCCTCCACCTTTGCCGGATCTACGGAGATTCCTTTAATAGAAATCACATGCTCAAGAAAAGATAGTTGTTCCAGCCAAAACTCACATTTGCTGAATTTAGCATACAGTTGATGGTCCTTTAGGATCTGCAGAACTATCTTTAAATGTTGCTTGTGTTCCTCTCCAGTCTTAGAATACACCAAAATATCATCAATGAACACCACCACAAATTGGTCTAAATAGGGTTTAAAGACTCGGTGCATCAAATCTGTGAATGCAGTTGGGGTATTAGTTAACCCAAAAGGCACACTGCAAACTCAAAATGCCCGTATCTAGAGTTAAAAGCAATCTTTGGTATATCCTCCTTCTTGATTCATAGCTAATAATACCCCTGTCTAATATCCAATTTATAAATTTTCACAGCTCCTTGCAATTGATCAAATAACTCATCTATGTGTGGCAAAGGATACTTATTCTTCACGGTCACATCATTCAACCCACGATAATCAATACATAACCTCAAACTACCGTCTTTCTTTTTCACAAATAAAACTGGAGTTTCCCCCGGAGATTCGCTCTCTCAGATAAACGCTCGCTCTAACAAGCCTTGCAATTGCAACTTTAATTATTTGAGCTCAGCAGGTGCAATCTGATAGGGGTTTTTGATATAGAAGCTGTCCCAGGTACTAGGTCAATCTTAAATTCTATTTCCCTTTCTGGCGGTAACAACACTAATTCATTAGGGAATACTTTCAGAAATTCATTGACCACTAGGACGTCTTCTAATTTTACCTTATCCCAAGAGTGTTAATTAGAAAAGTTAGATAACCTTGCGCCCCTTTACTCAATAATTTCCTAACCCGAATCCCCAAAACAAGTGCAGGCGAGACTAATCTACCCCGTACATCTAACTCTAAGGTCGCCTTCCTAATATACAAAACTCCACCACTTTCATCTTACAATCTAGTCAAGTATGGTAGTGAGCTAGCCAATCCATTCCTATGATCACTCCGTACTCCTTGTTGTCCAAACTTATCAAATTTATCATCAATTTTCGCTCCCCTATCCAAATCTCACAATTTCTAAAAATTGTGTTTGTGACCCGTAGGTGTACTAACTTTCAGATCATAGGGTAGTCTATTAGATTTAACACCAATGTTACACATAAAAGTAGGATTCACAAAAGAATGAGTTGTAACAGGATCGATCAAAATCTTAACTAAGCGATGGAATACAGGGATCCTACCTTCAACCACCTCAGATGACTCTAGAATTGAGTGTTAATCCAGAGTATAAACCCTAGCGGGGACTCGAGGTCTATTCCCACCTACAGTTGACTGGTTAGGGTTTGGGTTTGGTCTACCTGACTGTGGAGCTACACTCCCATCACGAGGCATATTAGGGAAGGATGAAATTCGGTGCTCGACGCTCCTATAGCACAAGCATTTTCTCTCTTTCCTCTAACAGTTATCCTCTATATGATTTGGTTTCCTGCAGTACCCACAATTTACACAAGGAGCTGATGTAGAGCATCCTTGTGAGGTACCTCTTTGTGATCCTCTCCTACCTTGAACCCCTCTCGACGGGGCCCCTCTTAGTGCCTCCGGAAATCATCCTCCACCTGACCCTCGGCCAGACTTAGGAGGTGGCACATTTTTGTCAACTTGCCCTCGAGCACCACCCGGCGTACCTCGTTTTCTTGCTTGAAATGTCCTAACCTGGAGTCTAGCACTTTCCACTCATTGAGCTTTCTCAGAAGTTTCACCAAAAGTATTGATTTGAGCTACCACCAAGTCCTTTTGAATCTTGACATTTAACCCTTGAATGAAGCAGCTTATCCACTTCTGCTCAGTCGCCACAAGCTCAGGCGCAAATTTAGAAAGTCTAGTGAATTGGGTCTCGTACTCAACCACATTCTAAATACCCTGATGAAGTTTAATAAACTCATCCTCTTTCCTTTCTTGAATCAGAGGTGGAAAGTACTTAGTATTAAACTCCCTCATAAAATTAGCTGAAGTTCTCGGGGTCTGCTCCCTTTCCCACTTTAATCGTATTACATTCCACCAAGCACGAGCTGCCCTTTCTAACTGAAATACGACAAAAGTAACTTGTCTTTCTTCTGTACAGTTTAAAGTGGCAAAAGTGTTAACCATTTTCTCTATCCACCTCTCAACTATATCAGGGTCTGGTTCTCCAAGAAACTTTGGTGGAGAAATTTTCTGAAATCTCTCTAATGCCCTATCTTCTCCTTCCACTTGATTCCCAGGGTTTTCTTGTTGATTCCCAGGGTTTTGAATAGCCATCTGTGCTAATAAGTCAATCATACGTTGGATGGCTATGGCTACTTGTTCATTAGCATCGACCCTTTATTCACGATTATCTCCTGCGGCCGATTCATGATCACCCTCTCGATCTTAAGGTTGTCTGGGTCCATATCCACGGTCTCGTCCCTGACATCTACCCTCCATTTAGTTTTTACTAAGTCTAGGGTCGAATGCAAATACAAAATGAAAATGCATGTTCAAAAGAAATCGCAACAATGTATAAGTAAGCACAAAATTATAACAAACGGGAATGTCACGTATATTTACACACAATCCATTCATATATATCACATAGCAAAATATATTACATAATCAGATAAATTACAAATAAAAGAAATCCCATTAGGAAAGTAGAGGGATTCTAACAAAAGCACATTAGAAAAATCATACCAAAAGTACACAAAAGGTTTTTCCTAACTAACCTTCTTACAGGTCAAAACATAACTAGCCACTCACAGCCTTCTATCTTAGTTTCCAACAGAGTCAGCAGATGTCGCATCCTAGGGATATTGTTGTGATGATTCAAGTCCTCCAAATTGGCGTCCACCACCTCGCCAAGTAAGGACTGACATTCAAGTAAGATGCCCTCAGTTCGGTCGCCCACCTCCCTTAATATCCTAGTGAGGCGTTCGTTCACAGCTTGCCCCTGTTGGCGCATAGCATCAGTACACTCTTACTCCTTTAAGATAGTCTGCTAAAGTTCCTGGATCCTATCCCTTTGCATCATTATAATTCCTCTCATCCTTTCCATCTCATCTTCGTCCCTAAAACTTGCATTAGTTAATCTCCACCTTTCATCCAAGAACGCTAGAACCATATAATCAGGATAGGAGTAGTTCTAGCAACGATCACATTGCCTAGTCCGACTAGCTGGGCTCCAAAACGTAACTGGTCCTCCTAACTTCTCCTCATAGTCGACAGTCGGAAGACATCTCCGAGGCTGCTCACTTCTACCCTCTCCACCATTTCCTTCCATGACTTACAAGGACAAACATAATTTTCAACTTAAATGACTTAAGATCAAACTTATATAAACTTAGGTCAAAACTTCTAATCTACACAGGCTATTTCTAAACCTAGGCTCTGATACCAACTGTGATAGCCCCACCTCCCCCTAAGGTGAACCAAAGGGTTTAGCAGACTGCCTGTCCAATTCTCGTCAGGACTCAAAAGCCACTGGAAAACCAACAAACCAAGACTTGCCAAACTAAATTCTCTAAGTTCAAATTTCAAACCAACATAATTGCATAAATTTCAAACCACATTTCAAACTTAGAATTCAACAAGGGTTTAAGGTTACAAAACCTAAAGATAAGCTTATAAACCAAGGTAGAGTTTTTTAGTACAACGGCCCTTAAACAAAAGTAATACAAAAGTCTGTACTAACTGCGCACATTTCCAACCCCGGCTCAAGAAATCTCCCTGTTAAGGAAAACAAAGGAAAAGGGGTGAGCTAAAAGCTCAATGAGGTCCCAAAAACATGCATCCAAGTAAACAATTAGAATTTATTCAATAACCAAATATCACAATAAGAAACACCAAATAAATTGAACATATTCCATTAAAAGATACAGATGGCTTTCAAAACGCAAATTCCCCGTAACTTGATCATGGCACAACCCGTTGACTCTCTGTCAACGTTTAAAGTTCAGAACCAAAACAGTAGATCCCCACTTCACACCAAATACCATTCACTGTTTCACCCCCTTACCGGGCCCGAACACCTCAACAAATCAGATTTTAGGTAATACTCGAGTATATCGTTTTTCCGGATTCACAGTTATACCCTATGGCTCTTCAACTTTCTCAACCAAGTCCATACTGGCTGAAATCGATTGACTCACCAAATAGGTTTTGGAGCTCCAAACAAATCATATTAGTCGATGGGATATCACCCAAGCAACTCACAATTCAGATATAGGCCAAAGGCCAATTCACACGTATTCAAATGTCAAATATGAAATTTCAAGCAGAAGAGATGGAGTGTGATCAAGTACGCACTCGTCTCAATCACATTAACTTAAGATGGCATTCTTTGCCCACAAAACACAAGAGATCAAATAATTACACAATTCAAGTATTCAAGTATCTCAACTAATCAAGTTGGTCAAATAAAGAGGCATGGAACACTCACTGAGTTAAACAAAGTATCTTCAGGAGCTCACACCCAAATCTCCTTTATTTCTTCTTTCCAAGTCTAATAGCAAATGAAATAAAACGCATTTAGGTTTGGCTACCCCATACATGAAAACCAAATGCGTATGCTAGTTGTTTTATTTGCTTGATAACAATCACAAATTGGATGCCCAAAAACTATAAGATGTCTAATCCAAATTATAAGTGTAAAACAAATGAACAATCTTATCAATATAGTAGAATCATTAGTTAAGTAGGTCGGGACACGGCAAGGCTGCATACGAGATAAGGGAAGTGAAAGAAACAATTGTAGAAAGAAATATGATAATTGATAGGTTTGCCACCCTTCAGTTTTTTAATCATAACTGTGGTTATGCTTATCAGATTGAGGCACATCTTATAGTGTTTAGAAGCTAAGACATAGACCTACAATTTTCATGAAGAGGTCGAACCCCAAATCATGCTTAATCAGGGTCGAAATGGGCAAAATCAGAGACACTAGAAACTTGTCGGATCAAGAACAAGCTGACTGAACAGTCTCGGAAGAATATCTATAACTCAGTGTAGAAAAATCAAAATCGAGCTTCCTCAGTATTTTAAAACTAGATTCATAGATCTTTCTAACGGTATAAAGCTCAGGCTCTATTTCAATTTCTATAATCACCAGCAAGTTCAAGAAGTTGACTGAACTTCATTTCTGATTTCATGTCAAAATTCATTTCCTACATGACTTCAATAAGCAACCTTCCAAGAATTATTTCCAACTCTTAGTAGGGTGTTTAACATGCTAAAACATCAAAGAAAGCCATCAATAAAACATCACAAATCCTTAGACATTTCATCAAACACATAGAGGTTATAAACAAAGCCCTAAGCTCAAGTTTCCAAACACAAGAAATTCTTCCACAACTTTTCCTCCTAAACCACTTCAAACACTTTAAACTCAACTATCATGCATCCTATTTGAGTTTAAAGATCATTAAAGTATAGATGAGTGGTTACATACCTTGAGAGTTAAGAGGAAAAAACCACCCAAAAGGTCCAATTTTTCCAACCAAATCTTGATGATCAAGTATCAATCTAACCTAGGGTTTTCACTTAGAGATGTTTTCTCTTCACTAAAATTGCTAGATTCAAACTTAGGGTTTGGTGTTTTTTTCTTGTTGTTTGGCCGGCCTAGAGGAGAGAGAATGGAGGGAATTTTTTGTTCAAATTCTTGAAGACAAGAAGTTAAATAGAAAGCCTTAAGTCAAGATATTAATAGATGGTTGACAAGTGGTGCAATTTGGACCATGAATTGAATAAAAATCTATGCAATTATCTTCTAATCCCTCAATTTAGAATATAACTTACTTAATACCATATAAGTTTTATGCATTTGGCTACATGAAACATGTAAAATGCAATTCTAGATTAAATTCATGCAATGCCTACAAAATAAAGTACTTAAAGGAAAATAATGCACTTAATGATTTCATGGTGCAATCAATTAAATTTCACTTTTTTTTCTAGGTTCTCACAGATGATACTATTAAGTTTAGGCTATTTCCCTTTTCATTTTGTGATAAAGTAAAGGTACGGCTTAACTCTCATCCATCTAACACTTTGATTACTTGGGATGAATTAACAAAAGTATTCTTGAATAAATATTTTCCTCCCAGTAAAACAGCTAAGTTTCGTATGGATATTACTGACTTTGATCAATTTGAAGGTGAATCGCTATAGAAGCTCGAGAGAGATTTAAAGATCTTCAAAGAAGATGTTCCTATTATAGTCTTCCCAATTGGTTGATCATCTAAACTTTCTATAATTATCTTAATTTTTCAACTAAGATCAATAAAGATGCTGCTACCAATGGAGTTTTAATGGGAAAATCAATTGAAGAAACTCAAGTTTTGATTGAAAAAATAACCTTTGGTAACTACCAATGGGCAAAATGGGATGTAACAATAGAAGACCGGCTAGTATTTGTGGACTTGACTCTATTAGCATGTTAAATGCTTAATTAAATCAATTAAATAACCATCTAAGTAGACAAAATGTAAGTGGTTCTAATATAAGTATTGGATGTTGCTCTAATTATAATGGAAATCATGATTCAAGTTGTTGTCAGGTTGAACAAGTACATAATGTTAACGACTATAATCGACCACTTCAAAACAATCCTTATTCAAATACTTATAATCCCAGTTAGAAAATTCATCCCAACTTTGGATGAAGGGACCAATCAAGCAATCAAACACCATTTAATCCAACCATTTTTCCATTCAAAAACTTGAGCCACATCCTACTTCAAAAATTGTCTTAGATAAACATCCTCAAAATACTAATGAAAGGCTTCAAAGGTTGGAGGGTAAAGTAGACCAATTAGATAATAGATTTAAAAATATAGAATTTTAAATTGGTCAAATTTCTAATAGTATGAATTCTAGAAAACTGGGAGAACTACCAAGTAAAATCGAGATTAATCTAAGAGAACATATGAATGCAATTATTTTTAGGAGTAGTAAACAATTAGAAGAGGTTAATCTTGGTAAAGATGGAAAACAATATGAAAATAAACGAAATAAGTCATGGTTGAATCATGTTATGATTGATGTTGATATGCCTTCTTCTCATATTTCTACAAAGAATGCCACTGATAATGTTCCTTTTCCTAATAGGTTGAAGTAAGGCACAATGGAGAAGGAATATGAGAAATTTGCTTAAATTTTTAAACAAATTAGAATTAATATTCATTTTGTTGATGCTATTTTACAAATTCCCTATTATGCTCATTTCTTGAAGGATATAATGTCTAGAAAGAGGAAGATTGAGGATCATGAGACAATTGCATTAACGAAAGAATGTTCCAGATGTGTGCAAAACAAGATTCGAATCAAGCTTAAAGATCCAGGGAGTTTTACTATTCCTTACACTATTGGTCATCTTAATTTGTCTAATACTTTATGTGATTTAGGTGCAAAATTATCATTAATGCCACTCTCCATAGCAAGAAAGCTTGATTTGAGGGAGATCAAAGACACAAATGTCACTCTTCAATTGGTGGATAGGTCAATAAAACACCCAGTTGGTATGATTGAGAATATCCTTATAAAGGTGAAATCCTTTATTTTACCGGTTGACTTTATTGTACTTTATATGAAGGAAGACATGCATGTACCTATTATATTAAGTAGGCCTTTCTCAGTCACTATCAGTACATTAATTGATGTTCAAGAAGGTAAATTAATTTTTAGAATTAGTGGTGAAGAATTTATTTTTGATTGCAATTGAAAATAAGGATCTTGACTTGTGGCATGGTAAATCTTTTAAGTCAAAAGAAGTTAATATAGTGCAATAATTGTTTAAAGATGGCTTCCCTATTGACACTCCTACATATGATGTGAAAAATAAAGAAAAAATAGATCATTAATCCTAAAGTTCATATAGATAAAAGTAAGAAATCAAGCAGACTATGAGATTGTTTTAAATATTTTTCAAGAAGTCCTTATATTACTTGTTGTAATACTAATCCATTTTTATTTGAATGAGGATGATACGGAGATAGGGTAATCTCATTTATTGGTGGATGGAAAGCGAAACTTTAGCCCTGGGAAGGAACAAGTTCTTTTTCCCCTCCAAAGTTGCAAGAAGAAACTTTTTGAGTCAAGCCAACGACTATAAACAAAAGCACTTCTTGGGAGGCAACCCAACGACTTAATTTTGAGTGAATTAGTTTGTTTGATCATTACAAGGTACATTTCTCTGTCAAATAACAGTTGTTGATTTGAGGCATGAAGTGGACCAATAGAATAGTACTTGAAATGTTGCAGAAAATTGCAAAAAAACTGTAGAAGAGCTTGATCTGCAAGTTGATCCGCAAGGTTTATCTTGCAAATCGCTAAGATTTGTGAATCTTTTTGAAAATTTGTATCGGATGCACGAACTGATCTGAAACCTTTAGTTTGTGGATCTGCATTGCGTTTCTTCACATCTTCAAGATAAAATGCAGAAAATAGGGGATATGTGTTGCTACTTTCACCTTTTTTTTTCTTTTTTATACATCAAGAACATTCATTTCACTAGTTTATGCACTTTTCTTGATCAAACATCATGTTTAATAATCATTAACAGAATTTGGAGCCATGTTTAACATTCATTTGCATCAATTGAACACATTATTGGTGCGTTTGTTCTTTATGAAGCCTTCAAAAGTTCAATTGCACAATTTTTATGTTAAGGCTACTTTGTGTGCACAAAAAGGCTCAATCATATCACATTTCATTTGTATAACTACTTTGAAGTGAATTTCATTAACTTTACTTAATAATTTGCATTTTCACTTTTTTAATGCTACCTTACATGAACATTAACTTGCATAATCATTATATGAAGATGCTTAGTGATGCATGAGGTTAATATATGGAATCCATATGAGTTGCTTATGAGATTCATTGCATAATATTGTATATTTATTATATGATGAGATATTAGGACTATTATACTTCCTAGTTTGATCATCGTAAGCATCATTTATGCCTTAGTATATCTTGAATCTCTATTACTAAGTTTCTTTTCTTTCGTTTACATCTTATTCCAATTAATGGTTGCCTTATGGAACTTATGCAATATTTTGATTCTTATTTTTGTAGGAGATGGATGGAAATTCACAAGGATGAAATCATGGAGAAGCAAGCTAAGAGTTAAATCTCTATATTGAGGGAGTCTTCCTTTTTGACTCTTACTCTTTCTTTTTCACACATTCAGGACAATATGTATTTTAAGTGTGGGGTCGGGAGTTTTCTATGGTGAAATTTGTCAAAACTTTTTCAAAACTTCTTCAAAAGTTTACCCAAATTTTGAAAAATTTTTCTACTTTTTCCATGAAAATGACAAGTTCCATAACCATTAGCAGTCGAATTCTCCCTTTGAAATATGCTTTATGTGTCTTGAAAATTTGATTTCTCATTTGATTTGGGAATAGCTATTATGTAACTATGATTTTTGTTCTGAAGAAAGTATTTCTTGTAAAATGAAAGGAATTATGTCTCAAATTTTGCATACTTGACAAGTTTTCTCTCTTAATTGAATTTCACAAAATGAGTGATGAATATGGTCAATATTTGCATTACTCTTTCTATGATCATCTCATATATATAATAAAAGAAAAGAAAGGGAAAAAAAGAAGAAAAAAAAGAGAGGAAAAGAATAATAAAGTTCCGCTCCAATGGTTCTTGAAACTTCGTAACCGGGAGCTTTCATTTAAAAATATCGACTTTTATGTAAAACGGCTCTTGAATTAAGAGTATACAAAGCAACTCTAGTTAAGTGATGTGTTGAGTAATCAAAGATTTTCATCTACCAATGTCAATCTTAGCATTGAAAGATACGTTCACTACTTAAGGAAGCTATAAAGTATGTTATGAATATATTTTCTCTTTTGAGCAAAATAAAGACGATCATAGGAGTAATGTGCTTTGAATTGACCACATGAATTAGTTAAAAGTGAGATTGAGTTGAGGAGAGGAAAGGATTGAGTTAGTTTTTATCTTTGATATAATTCTCTCTCTTTTACTTGGTATGATGAGTAATTGAAGTGAGATGAATGGTTATGTAATGGTAATTCACCTTGCTTTTTTGTGAGAAATTGAATTTGAAAGGATGCATGAACTTATAAGGTTAAGAGATGCATTTGAACTATTGTGATGATTTATATTTTCTTATTGTTCAAGGGCAAGCAATGGTTCAAATGTGGGGCAGTTTGATAAGTGTTAAATTTACCTATTTTTAGTATATTTTTAGGTGTGTTTTTAGAGTGTGTTTGTGACAGCCCCACTTCTCCTTAGGGCGTACCCTAAGGTATCAGTAGACCGCCTGCCTAACTCTCGCCAGGACTCACTCACACAAAGATCACTAATATACCAAACTAAACTTCCAATCACAAATCTAAACCAAACAACAATTTACAAATATCTTACTCCAGTCTTACAATCCCAAAATTACATAAAGTACTTAAACAAACACTTAAATTCTCATAATACAAAACTCTCAAAATCACAATTCAAGTTTGTCATACTAAATACAAAAGTGAACCCTAAGTCTAATGGTTGGCTCTTTCACTTGGGTTCTCAGTCCCTGTTAAGGAAAACAAATTGAAAAGAATGAGCTAAAAGTCCAGTGATTCCAAAAGGCATGCTAAGCATATAGCACATATGATATTTCACTTCAAATATTCATATCTAGATATAAACAAATAAGAAAAGCGATTAATAATACATGGGTAGGATACGGGGGCTCTCAGGAGTCAAGATCCACGGCTCGATCTCAATCCGAGTAGTTGACACTCCGTCAACTTTCACAAATATAACCATGTAGACCTCCACTTACTCCTTACTCCACCTAACCCCCATCGGGCCCGACACCAAGCACATCACATCACATCACATAGCTTGTTTATTGTTCTTTTCCTAGACAAGTCCACATGCCAAGTCCCGAGCACATATCACATCACATAAATAACCCTATGGCTTGTCCCTTTCTCCTCGGCCGAGGCCTAGCCTACAGCTTGAGTCGAATGACTCACCGATAGATCTCAGGAATTCCCGAAATTTTACACACACACATAGGTCACTACAAAACACTTGATCGTTTGAAAACCCAATTTCACATCAAATCGCTTAACTAACACAATTCGAATCATATTCACATAATCACATAGCAAACATTGAAACTCACCACAACAGCAAAGTTCGTTTTCCAAGGTGTGATCTGGTTCAAATCCTTCCTCACCTCCTATTATCATGAAAAAGGAAGAAATAAGTTTCGCCTCACACACAGCGAAACTAAACTCAAGTAACTCATTCATTTGTCTAACCAAAATTCTTCACAAAATTCCATTAACTCTGTTCAAACGAAAAGTTGTGACAGCCCCACTTCTCCCTAGGTTGTACCCTAAGGTATCCGTGGACTGCCTGCCTAACTCTCGCCAAGACTCACTCACATAAATATTCCTAAAATACCAACTAACAATCCAAACACAAATCTAAACCCAACAATAAATTTACAAATACATTACACCATTCTAACAATCCCTAAATTACATAAAATACCTATCAAACGTTCAAATTCTCATAATACAAAAGCTCTCAAAATCACAATCCAAGTTTGTCACATCAATACAAAAGCAAACCCTAACTCTAAAGGTTGGCTCCTTCACTTGGGTTCTCAGTCCCTGTTAAGGAAAAAAATCGGAAAGAGTGAGCTAAAAAGCCCAATGAGTTCCAAAAAGGCTTACAATTCACGTAAAACAATTCAAATCATACTTCAAGTATACAATTTAAATCAAGTAGATAAACACTTTGTGAAAGCCCCACCTTCTCCTAAGGCGAACCAAAGGGTTTAGCGGACCGCCTGCCCAACTCTCGCCAGGACTCACTACAAATCTTCAATCACATTACAGACCTTAAATAATTACAATTTAAGATCTCTAAAATAATAATACAAGCATTTATTCATAAAACTTTAGTTGAGGTCCAACAATAAATAATAATTAACTTACAAGAGTAAATCCTCAATAATTTCTATCAAAATTCCGATAATATCAATTTCAGGTACAATAACCATTAACTTCACAAATTAATATGAAGCCTACACAAAAGTATGAAAATCCTAACCAAGTAACTAAATCCTCGATCTACGATCCCCACTTCAAGACTTGTTAAGGAAAACAAACTGGGATGAGCTAACGCTTAGTGAGGCCAAGGGAAAAAAAAAAGAAAAAAAATGCAAGCATGCGAGCAAAGGACAAGGAATGAAGCAAGAAAACTTGAATAACAAGGAATTTCGAAACATTTAGCAAATAGGGAATTTAAACACAATAAAAGATACTAGAGCTCTCAGGAGCTAATCCACGTCTTGGCCGTTCAATCCACTTTTAGTTGACTCTCCGTCAACCCAAGTAACCATGTCCGTAGTACTCCACTTATTTCCTACAACCACTATGACACCCTCTCGGATCCGTAACCAAACACGCACTTAAATGGTAATACTTAACAAGTATACCTAGTAAGACCCCAATTCTGGATCAAGCTATAACACTTCCCATGGTTTACCAAGCTTCTTGACCAAGCTCTTGCCGGCTCGAGTTGCAAGGCTAGCCAATGGGTTGGGGCGTCCCCCCCACTATGGTCAATGAGACAAAGCTCCAATCCACAAATTCGGTCATAGCATTGAGACGGGATGAGCGGTACCTCCCACCCTAAAAGGGCATGATACATTCGGCCGTTCAATGCTCACGACAAACACTTTCATTTACATTCACAGGTAACACTTATCACTTAACAAGCAAGCAATCACATGAGAGAGAGAACAAGGGTGATAAAGTACACCCTAGCCTCGTTAATTAGCAAACACGAAATCATTTCATTTAAACATTTAACATGCACTTTACACTCACCAATGGTCGAGTGTGAGAGAGAAAGTCAAGTAGTTAAACAAGTTCCTCAAAGTCCTTGTAATTACCTGAGACATGTATGATCATGATCATTTATGTGCACAATCAAGGCCAAGCAAAATTTTCAAGTCACTTTCAAGTTTATTGCAATATGAAGAAACTTTCGGGGTTTATGGGCAGAATTCTTTGAAAAATTGTAACTGGAGTTATATAAGTCCAAAATTTACATGGTTAGTACCGTTGGAAACCTTGTTAAAAGTTATAAAACTTTGTAGAAGGCACCAAGATAAAATTCTGGATGAAAACTGCCCAGAATTTCGATTAATAAACTGCTACAGTACAAAAGAGAACATAACAGGTTGGTTTTTCAGCCAACTTTGAAAATTCACCAAAAATTGTGGAAAACGAATTGGCCTTTGAAATTTATACAGTTTAAATTCATATGTATAAAGTTTTAAATGCCACTGATGGCACTCAATTCCAACTCTCGAGCAAGAAAATGTAGCTGCCCAAACAGAACAGGTCAGAATTTCTGATATTTCTGGAATTCCAGATTTGCAGGGCCATTTTTAGAACAGCATTTGAATGACAAATTCTTACTCAAATATCACCAAATTTGGTATAATAACTCTACTATATATAGGTTATGTTGACACCAAAATTCAACCAAAAAATCTCACGGGAAGATAGTTTTTTTAATGCCCAAAGTGCACTCAACAAACTTGATCCAAACCTGTGAAGTTTTGTCCTCTTCATTTATGGGCTTCTAAGTTATCCAAATCACCACCAATTACCCTAATTTATCAAACCAAGCTAGTATTAATCTTCCTAGCCTAATTATGGTCAAGAGTGATGCAAGGTTAGATTAAAACATAGCACTAATTCAGCCCAAAAATTCGGACAGCCTACCCCTTCCAAATTCCAGCTTTTTTTTTGTTGCCCCAACTAAGCAACCAATTTTGCATCAACTCTTGAAGGGATTTGTGTGGGAAAAATTAACAGCTTAAACTTCAACATTTAAGCATCACATTTAGTCTTCAAGCTTGCAAAAACTCAGCCACAAAACAGAAATAAGACAACAAGATTTTCGGCCATCACTAAAGCTTCCAAAACAGGATTTTCTCCTACCACTCTTGCTATAACTTTTGTAGGGCTTTTTGTGGGGAAAATTAATAACTTAACACTCAAAATTTAAGCATTACAATCAGCCCTTAAGCCTGCAAAAATGCAGTTAAGAATTTAAAAGAAAAACAGCAAAGTTTCAACTTTAGTTTATCAATCTTCACATGCTCTTGTTAAACGTTTTCATGCACCAAAATGCTCATTTTTGTAAAGAGTCTAGCCCTCATCTAGACCATCATCTTAGCAGTGAATAATCACAAAATAATAGTCTTAAAACAGGGCAAAATAACCCCAAAAGACAAGTGACACTTTGAACACTCAAATTCCAGATTTTAAGTTTTCTTGGAAGAAATTTCAGTTTTGAGCAGTGTTCTTTGGAAAATCATAACTTGAGTTTTATGTGTCCAAAAATTACGAATCTTATACTGTTGGAAAATATATTCAATGAACTAAAACTTTCAAGAAGACACTTATACCATATTTAAATCTAAAACAAATCAAAATCCAGCTTAAAACTGCTCTCACAGTGAAACCGAAGCCTATCAGTCTTGATTTTCAGTCCACTTTGAAAATTCATCAAAATTCATTGAATTCGAACTAGCCCTTGAAACTTATACTTCTACAAGAACTCATATTCTAGTTTCAAATTCAACAAACAGAACTCTATCTGGACCTTCTTACACCAAGTTACAACAGTTGGAAGTAGGCTGCAAGACCAACCCTGATTTTCCGGAAATTCCAGTTTCGAAGAACAACTTTGACACATTATTTGAGAAATGAAATGGTACTATAAAAACACCAAATTTTGCAGGCAACAACCTTAGTATGTAATATACATTTTCACCAAATTTCAGCTAAAAATTCGTATGGAAAGGCTGCGATCAAAGCAACCAAAAATAGGGCAGCAAGCATCTCCTCTCCTCTCGGTTTCTTCTCTTCTTTTCCTTCTTTCATTTTAGCAACTAATCACCACATAACCACCTCACACACACACAATACATCACCAACAGCCCAAGTTCAAAGATAGTGGGATTTCATAGAGCCCACATGAAACCAAATTCAATAATAAAATCTACTATAAGGAACTATTAGTTTTCTTAGCCAAAGAATGAAGTAAATGAGCAAAGGTTTGGGTGTTGAGCAAGATTACCTCAAATAGTGAATGGAAGATGAAATAGCTCACCCAAGACCCCAATCCTCAAGCTCAACAACCAGATTCTCCTCTTCCTAGCTGGTCCGAAGTTTTCTCCAAGAAACTAGCATAAACCTCAAGCTCCTTGTTGGCTTCAATGGTGGATTTTTGTGTTGATGGTTTTGATGAAACAAGAAGAGGAAGAGGCAGAGAGAGACGCGGCTGTTTTTGGAGCAAATTGGGGAAGAAATGGAAGAGGGAGAACCGGCTATAAGGAGAAGAAAGAAAGGGAAATGGGTGGTTGGGGTTGTTTGTTGACTTTTGGGGGCTTTTGTGGAAAATGGAAGAAATGAGGGAAATTGGGTAATTTGACGTAAACCCACTTTTGTCGTGTCGGAGTAAATTCACGCGATGAAATATTACGATCCTAATTTCTCTCATTTATATATCCCGAATACATGTTCTAACATTTGAAACTTATGTCTAATAGTCGATCCTAGACCCGAGTGCGAAATTTAAACATTCAAACGGTTTAGATTGAAAAACATAGTTTAAATGTACAAAAATGCATTTTAAAACTTTTCGTGCTATTACAATTGATAAACGTCATTCAAATAATTTGAACTAATTTTGATGAAGTAATTTTATAAAATTATGGAATTTTGCAATTTTATAAATTAAAACGATGGTTAAACAAGGTTTTAAAATAAAATGAAGTAACGTATGGCGTATTTGTAACTAAAATGATCTAAATTAATTATTCAGAGAAAATAATTAATTAATTAATTAATTAGGTCGAATAAAATAAATTTTCGAGTCCTCACACACTTAAATAGGTATTGCTCGTACAAACTACTCGAGGGACATTGCCCATCAAAGTAGACTAGTCGAGAGTATTCACCCTACGACGTCACTTTATTTCATTGAAACTAGTCGAGGGTATTCACCCTACGACGTCACATACTAGTCGAGGGATTTCGCCCAACGACGTCACAATACTTCTCTGAAACTACCCGAGGGATTTCGCCCAACGAAGTAGACTAGTCGAGGGACTTCGCCCAATGACATCACAATAATTCACTGGAACTACTCGAGGGATTTCGCCCAATGAAGTAGACTAGTCGGGGACTTTGCCCAACGACATCACAATACTCCACTGAAACTAGTCGAGGGACTTCTCCCAACGATGTCACATTAGTCACAAGATAGCACACTGTTCTTTTAATTCCAAAATCACACCAAAAGGAGAAAACACACACATGGTAGTTCAAATCTTTTAAATATTCCAAATTCATTTCCTTCTAAATGCTAGCAAATTATTTCATCAAATCATTTCTTTGCAAACAATAGCAAGATTTTCATTTGAAAAGGAGTTGAAACACTCACATATCCTTCATAAATTATTTTACTTGTAAAAGCATTTTATTTGGAAATAGTGGTAAATCATATCTTTGCAAATATGAGTCGAACAAATTATTTCACAAATCATTTTCATGTAGTAGTAAAATATTTGATTTATAAACCGATTGAAATACTCACACTTATAGAATGCAAAACACTTTCACAATTTCTTTTATTTCAAACAAAGGTAAATGCGATGAAGTACACACTACCCCACTTAACGATTTAAAACTCCAAAATCACTTCAAATCACTTGATCAATACACTTCGAATCATATTCACAAAACACATAACATACATTCAAACTCACCACAGTAATAAAGTTTATTTTCCAAGGTGGGATCTGGTTCGAGTCGTTCCTCACCTCCTATTATCACAAAAAAGAAGAAATAAGTTTTGCCTCACAAATAGTGAGACTAAACTCAAATAATTTATTCACTTGTCTTATTAAAACTCTTTACAAAATTCCCTTAACTCTGCTCAATAAAGAGTAATCATTCGAGTTGAAACTCATTTTTCAAGATTCCATTTTCAAATCAAAATTTCACATAAACAAACAATTCTATCGATGCACTCCATTTAGGTGATTTCTAATTTTTAGCACTTTGAAATAAAGTGAGGTTTTTCACCTCCAAATCACTCATTTGATCTCACTCTTAACACTGCACTTTAAACCATCATTCTAACACACTTTTCAAACAGTTTTCACTAGTTTTCAATACACAAAATTCATGAAAATTAGTTAAAGTATCTCAAATCCTCAAATTTGTCCAAAATAACACTTTTCCTTCAAAGTTTAGTGAAATTCAATTTCTAACCATAGAAGTTCAAGTTTTTAACTCTTTTAGAATTTTTTTCTCATAAACGAACATAATACATATACATTTAAGTAAAATCTCATCATTGAACATCATAAAAATTCGAAATCATATTTTAAAATTACCATGCATGGTTCGGCCATCACTTATCACTTTCCTTAAATACTTTCAACTACGGAATCTACTTTCTAGCCATAGAATGAACTTATTTCACATATATCAAACACAACCACAATCAGGTCCTCAAGTCCGCTACCTAAAAGTCACCTCAAGTCCGCTACCTAAGTTGGGAATTCAAGAGCCCAACTCAAATGCTTCATACATAAGCATTCTTAGCAAAATAACCCATAGATCTAACAAATCTACCGCTAATGAGGTTAAAGCTAAGAGCTTTAAGGATTATACCTCAAGATCTATTCAGATCTGACAAGATCAAGGAAGATCTGATGGACTCTTCCCAAAGATGACTTCTCGAGTTTAGCAACTCCAAAAATCTACAATCTTAGCCAAGGATCCATTTGTTTTGAAGATGAATTCCGTCTCCAAGCTCAAGAACAAGAAGATATCAAACACTAGGAAGCTTTCTTTCTTCTTCTTTCGTCTCTCTCCAAATCGGAACACTCTCTCACTCTCTCTCTCTCTCTTACGGCAGCCAAAGGAAGAAGATGAACCGAGATCAAAGCCTTCAACCAAGTCTTGAAGCTTCAAGAAATTTGAGGAAGAAGAAGAAGTTGAAGAAACAACTTGGAAACTCTTTCTTTTCTCCATGCTCTCGGCCCTCTCTCTCTCTTTGGCTTCAAATGTGGTTGAAAATTGAGGAAGCAAGGAAGCAAGAAACATGGCTTTTAAGGGGACAAAAAATGTAGTTATCCCTATTTTAAGGAAAAGTGGTCAAATGACCACTTTTTGTCGCGTCGACGCGCAACACTCTAACTTTTACTGGTTTATCCCATTCTGACACTATCCAACATTGAATATATCTCTGTAATATCCCTACATATGCTCTATTTCCTCTTAGAGTCACTAATCACACTTCGGAACAATAATTAGCGCTTAAATGGGTCGAAAACGCATACCGGCAAATAATTCTCAAAAAATTTTCTAAATTAGAAAATAATCACTCAAAACATAAATTCACTCATATTTTGGTGAATAAACATAATGTAAATATTATTTTTCATTTTAAAATAAAATTTAAATTTTGAGGCCCTCACAAAAGTAACCATTCGAGTCGAAACTCATTTTACAAGATTTCATTTTCAGATCGAAATTTCACATAACCAAACAACTCTATCGATGTACTGCATCTAAGTGACCTCTAATCTTTAGCACATTGAAATAAAATGAGGTATTTCACCTCCAAATCACTCATTTGAGTTCAATTCCAACACCAAACTTTTAACCAAAGTTCTAACACATTTTTCAAACAATTGTCACTAGGTCTCAATGCACAAAATTCATGAAAATTAGCTAAAGTATTTCAAATCCACAAATTTGTCCAAAATGGCACTTTTCTCTCAAAGTTTAGTGAAATTCAATTTTTCACTATTAAAATTCAAGATTTTTACTCTGTTAAAGCTTATACTCATAGTCGAACATAATGCATATTTACTTAAGCAAAATCTCATCAAGAAATGTCATAAAATTTCAAAATCAAACATCAAAATTTCCAAGCATGGTTCGGCCAACCCACAACACTTTCCGTCACAATTTTTAGCAACAAAATCTACTTTCTAACCATAAAATGAACTCATTTCACGAATATCAATCACAAACACAATCAGGTCCTCAAATCCACTACCTAAAAATCACCTCAAATCCGCTACCTAAGTTGGAAATTCAAGAGCCCAACTCAAAATTCTCATTATAAACATTTCTAGCAAAATAAATCGTAGATCTACTATATTTAACTAATCAAGTTAGATCTAAGAGTTTTGAATCTTATACCTTCAGATCTATCTAGATTTAACAAGATAAAACAATATCTTGTAAGCTCTTCTCAAGATTGATATTCCCAAGCTTAGCAACTCCAAGAAGCTCCAACCTTAACCCAAGATCCGCTTGTTTTGATGATGATTTCCGACAACAAACTCAAGATCAAGAAGGAAACAAACCACACAAGCTTTATTTTCTCTTCTTTTTCCTCTCTCAAGCTCGGACCTCTCCCACTCTCTCTCACTCTCACACGGCAGCCAAGAAATGGAGAAGGCACAAGAGAAAATGGCTTCAATGGAACCTTCAAGCTCCAAGAAATGGAAGATGAAAAAGATGAAGAAGAAATCTCAAGCTTTTTCTCTCTTTCTCTCTCTCGGAGCCAAAGTGTAGCTGAAAAGTGAAGCTCAAGTAGCAAGAAAGATGACTTTTAAGGGACAAAAAAGTGCCAATCCCTTAAATTGTGGAAAAGTGGTCAAATGACCACTTTTTGTCACGTCACATGCGACACTCTAACTTTTACTATTTTGTCTCATTCCGACACTGTCCAACCTTAAATATATCTCTGTAATATCCCTACATATGTTCAGTTTCATCTTAAAGTCACTATTCACACTTCAGAACAAAAATTAACGCTTAAACTGGCCAAAACCACACACCGGCAAATAATTCTTGAAAAAATTCTCTAAATTAGCAAATAATCACTCAAAATATAAATTCACTAATATTTTAGCAAAAAAATATAATATAAACATTATTATGCATTTTTAAAATAAAAATTTTAATTTTGAGACCCTCACAGTGTTTAATAGAAAATGGAAGAATTGAACTCCTCTGCAAGTAATTTTTATGCAATAGTGATAATTTATTCAAAATACATAAAAGTATGGTTTGATATGCTAATTTGTATTTTTTTTTGTAGGTTTTAGGGGCTTAATTAAGATTAAGTATAAAATTGGGGATCAATTGGATTAAAAACAACACTTTTGAGTAGATACACGACCTAAAATGAGAGTTAACAGCTCAAGGACTAAGCAGCTCACATCTCTCTCTCTCAACGGAAGTAGGGGAGCACGATCTAAGTGGTGATCAGTTTGAGGTGTGCTTTGCAGATTCACGAGGCGGATCCCTGATAACGACACGTTTGAACTTATTGCAACTTGCAGCTCATTTTCATCTCATTTTCTAATCATTTACAACTATGAATTTCAGCTAAAAGTTGTATAAATTGGACTTGGAGACTTGAAAAACAACTTTATGGCATCATTTTGTCAACATTTTCTCCTTCCAAATATCTATAAATCCTTCTTGTACTCCAAGAATTCAAGCTATATTGTAACAAGTAGAAGTAGTAAAAAAACTTGAGTTTAGTTCAAGTTTCTTAGTTCTAACTTTATTTTAGTAGCAAACTCTTCTTGGTTTGAAAAGAGAGCTTTAAAGAGAAAGTAAGAGGCACTCTCGTACCAAGCATATTTGAGAGTTCAATTTGTGAAGGAGTTCAAGGATTGAATTTTAAGAAATTGAATAAGAATTCTTCTTCCTTTACTTTTTGTCTCTTATGCTTAATTATCATGCTTTGTTGCAAGTTCTCTCTATGTTTAGATATGCTTAATATTATGTTTAATTAGACTTTTCACCTCCTAGGGTGAAGATGAACTCGTTGTACTTGGTATGAAATAGTTAGACATAATTATGTTCTCTATGATTTTGCTAGTTTAAGAACTTGTGCTTACTATTTATGGTTGTTTGGCCACCAACTATGAATTATTTAATAAGTTGAGTAATAAAAGTTATCTTCATAAGATTTTGGTTCTTAAACACTTACCTTATTTTCACAAAAGTAGTGAATATGGCTGGTTGATTTTCATAACTTTGTTGAACTTATTTAACTTGTTTAATCTTTGCACTATGAAAATAGGTGAAGAAAGGATTCCAAGGTGTGAGAACCCATATCATCATTTTAATTTATATATTACAAATTCCCAAATTTATTTATTTATTTATTTATTTATTTTATTTAGAATTATTTAACTTTATTAAGTCAATTGCATCGGCACGAAAATATTTTAAAATGCATTGCGCACGTTTAAATCATGCCATTAATTACATTACTTGGATGTTTAAATTTCGCATACTAGTATAGGGTCGACTATTAGACGTAAGTTTTGAGTGTTAGAATAAGCATTTGAGGTATATAAGTGAGAGAAACTAGGGTCGTAGAGTCATGTCGCGCGAATTGACCCCGACGTGACAAAATGTGGCTTTATGTTGTAAGGCCCAAAGACAACCTAAGAGGGGGGTGAATTAGGTTGACTAAGAACTAGTCAAATGTTGCCCCTTTTTCAAATTTAATAATAATTTTGCACACAAGAGGTTTGTCAAGCAAATAGACAATCAAGACCAATAAGTATAGATAAGATTTCAATCAACAAATTCGAAAAGAGAGCTAAGAAATAGATTAAGAGTAAGCAAACCAAACTTCTTCCAAGCTCCACTTGAGCTTGAAGAAAAATTCCTCAAGTAAAGTTTCTTCAATTTGATGAACTTCAATCCACTTTGTGTACAATGGAAGGATCACTTCCTCCTTACCCCAAGTTACACTTAGTCAAGTCAGGAAGTTTTACACTCTAACTGAAAACCCTCACAAAGCTACACAAATGATGAACTCACTCACAATTGAAAAACTTATCAATGAACTCACACTTCAAGACTAACAAATCTTACTCAAAGAGAGTATTTTCTAGCCAAAATCACTCTTAAGAACTTGTTATCCAAGTATACAGTTGTTATTTTGATTTTCAGACAATGCCTGTATTTATAGGAGACCAAAAAGTGCCTTGAAATTGAGGTCAACGGATAGGAGAAGCTGAAAGGTCAACTAGCCGTTGGAGCTATCGGACGTCCGACACTCTGTTGTGCGTCCGATGCTAGCGTCCGATAGGCTGTTGCGTTCTTTATCGGACGGTCGATGGATGATTATGCGTCCGATAGACTTTGCGTTCAACAGCGACCAGTAAGCTCAGAAAATCTTCATGAGGATGATCTGATAGCTGACATATTTTTGCGTCCGATGGCTTGCGTTCGAAAATGGCCAGAGAGTTCAAATAATTTCTTGGATATCTTCGGACGTCTGATATGGATGTTGTGTGTCCGAAAGAAGTGTCCGATAAATCCCCTGTCTATTGGACGTCCGATACGTCGAGTTAAGCGTCCGATAGAGAAGTTTCGAGTTTTATCGGACATCCGATACAAAGTATCGTCCGTCTGGTAGTCAACAGTTCCTTCAATAGGTTTCCTACCTTGATGACCTATGCTGTCAAAGATCTCAATGGAAAATATTAGATCAATTACTTCAGTTGTTTTGTAATTATCAAAATTCGGGATCACGATTAACATTCTCCCCCTTTTTGATGATGACAAAACAATTGAATGTGATTTAAACAAAATTGAATTTAAGAGCTCAAATTTAAAAGCTCAAAACTCCCCCTTACTCGAAGGCTCCCCCTTACTCAAAAAACACAAGTTTAAATCACATTTTTCTCTCCCCCTTTTTGTCATCATAAACGAAATTTTCAAAGAGTGCTTGCAATATACCAAATGTGTTTGTAGTATTATACCATTTGCAACGTGCCTAAACCAAAGAGGTTAACAATATCAGTATAGTTCAGTCCAGATGAACATTTAACAACATTCAATAGTCCAAGCAGAGTTCCATTACTGCAATCTACATCAGATTCAGTTGAATAACATCATGTCCAAATTCAATGACATGATACAGATGCAATCAAACAACTTTCAACAAGAACATCCAACATCATTTCTCCAATATTCAATATCTCAGCAACACAATCCAAAAACATTCAATGGCATTTACTGTCACAAATCAATTAATCATAGTTAAACATATCACAGCTCACATATATAAAGAAAAGTCACATTCATTAACAAAAGTACTGAAGTGCTAATTTCCTGAAGGAATTACAAAAGACTTAAAGGAAAGCAGTGAGATAGTTTGATACACTTCCATCATTAGCAGAAGGGAACAAAAAGAGATTTGTGCTTTCTAATGTGAAGTGTGGGTGCCTTCTAGTGTGCCTAAAGGGTGAATATAGATCGAGTTCCACGGCGTCTTCTGATAAGCTTGTATGCTATATCATCCTCTTCTTCAGTTTCTTGACCATTATCCTCCTCTGCTGTTTCTTCACCATCATCCTCTTCCTCTTCCCCTTCCACACCAACTGGTTCTTTTCCTTTTGCGGATGATGAGGGATCATGCTGTGGGGTTGGTGATTCAGTCACCTCTTGAGCCTCCAATGTAGGATCAGTTCGTGGCTCTTTGACGTGGGAAGGATTTTCATCCAAGGGAGGAGGAAATAGCAGATTTCTTTTGTCAAGAAAATTAGATTTCTGGTCGGATGTCATGGTTAACATTAGACCATGTTTGAGGAGAAGAACATGACTTTTGAGCTCATTTAGCAGTTCCATGACTTCAAATTGAGGAGAAATCCTAGAAGCTGACTTCCTAGGATGAATCGATAGACCTGGAGTGAATCTAAAAGTTCTAGTAATACTAGGAGAAAGAGGAACATCATGTGTTTTCTTTGAACATGACTTAGAGGCAGCTTCCTTGGTGCACCAAGCACCATCAAGGAATTTTAAATTCTTTCTTTCAAAATATTGCTTTGAAAACACAGAGGTGATTAAGTCCTTAGGACACACACCGCTTATAGGGACTTTGAAATGTTTGAAGATAGGAGTTAAAAATTTCCCATAAGATAGTTTTCTTCTTGTATCACTGGAGAGTTTCATCAGAAACTTACACATGACAAAGCCAAAGTCTATTCTAATTTTTTCAACAAAGCAATAAAACAGATATAACTCCATTTTGTTTGCATCTGTCCAATGACCATCACTTGGAACAAGCAAATTTGAAATGATTGAAAAGGTGATCAGATTTTTAGGGATCAAGTCTTCCAACTTAGCATCAACAGGGGTTTGAAAAGGGGATTGAAAATAAGCCATTAATTTTTCAGTGTTGAAATGGTTCAAACTTGTTGGATTTTCCTCATAAGAAAAGAAGTTTGCAATCTTGCTCTTGCAACCAAACTCAATGGTGGTTTTCAAAATTTCATTCACAACATCAGAATCAAACACTAAATCAACTTCATTGACACGGGATTTAAGCTCATCACGAGAATTACCCTTCCTAAGATTAGCAAAGAACTGATACATCATGCCAGGGTAATAGATATTAGGCATAACAATGATGTGAGACCATTTCTGGAATTCAAACAACCTAAGAACAGACTCTAGATCGATTTTCCTAAACTCAGATGGGACAATAGACCTCTGAATGATGAAACCTTTTTGAGAAAACAGAGCAAATTTAGACTCAGCATTAGAATCTATGAACTTGGGTAAAGGAGCAGGTTCTGTGATAACCTGAGGATTAGAAGGAGTGGTACGAGTTTGTTGATGTGTAGCAGAGCCACATCTAGTCCTTTGGGAAGTTCGTTTGCCCTTTGGAGAAGGAGTATCCTCATCCCTCAGTTTTCTCTTGCGTCCGATAGCTGCTGAAGCACCACGAGTGCATACCATTTTGCTTGAAGTGATGCTAAGGTGTCTGTGTGATATGCAGAGTGATAAACTAGTAATCTGGGTGATAATGTATCGATTTTTCAGATCAGAAATAGGTGAAAAGAAGTTTTAGGGTTTCGGATGAAATTTGGGGATGAAAAGAGGGGTGTTTTATAGGGAATGAGAAGGATGAAAGTTTGTCTGCAATAAGTAAATGACGAAGTTTGATCCTTCAATTTTGAGAAATAGTGAGAATTTGGCTTGAAATTTGGAGTTTTGAATTGAGGTGGTTGGGAAGGTGCGTCCGAATTAAATGTGTTTGACTGATGGAAATGAAGTGAAATGACCTGATGCAGTGCAACTATTCATGTGTCGGACGTCCGAACGTTGTGAAGCGTCCGACCCATGCATCCGATAGCATTTTTTGGAAAATGACTAAGAACATTGTCGGACATCCGTTCATCGAGGTCGGACGTCCGATAAGTTTTTACCAGAAAAGCTTAAGGTTCCTTTTCTAAAATGCCCAATTTCAAACAAAGATATACAAATTGTTCTAAGGGCAATGCTTTGGTGAAAATGTCAGCAATTTGATCATTTGAACAAACATAATTTACATAAATTTCACCTTTTTGAACAAGATCACGAATGAAATGATGCTTAATGTCTATATGTTTTGTCTTAGAGTGTTGAATGGGATTTTCTGTCAGATTTATTGCACTAGTATTATCACAAAAAATAGGCATATTATCATATGTCAAACCATAATCATTCAAGGTATGTTTCACCCATAGTAATTGAGCACAACATGCACTAGCGGCAACATATTCCGCTTCGGTTGTTGACAAGGAAATAGCATTTTGTTTCTTACTAAACCAAGAGACTAAACAATTTCCAAGAAAATGACAAGAGCCACTAGTACTCTTTCTATCAATTCTACAACCGCCAAAATCAGCATCCGTATAACCACACAAAGTAAATTCATCACATTTAGAATACCAAAGACCAAAATTCATAGTTCCTTTTAAATAATGGAAAATTCTTTTAACGGCATTCAAATGAGATTCTTTTGGACAAAATTGAAAACGAGCACATAAATATACAGCAAACATGATATCTGGTCTACTTGTGGTTAAATAAGGAAGGCTTCCGATCATACCTCTAAACTATTTCTCATCTACATTAGTACCTTCTTCATCCTTCTCAAGCTTAGTGGATGTACACATCGGTGTTCCCACTTGCTTTGAATCTTCCATGCCGAACCTTTTGAGAAGTTCTTTGGTGTATTTAATTTGGTTGATGAAGGTTCCTTTACTTGTTTGAAGGACTTGGAGTCCAAGGAAGAAGTTCAATTCTTCCATTAAGCTCATCTCAAACTCATTTTGCATAATAGTGGAAAAATCCTTGCACAAATGCTCATTAGTAGCGCCAAATATAATATCATCAACATAAATTTACATAATAAGAAGATCATTTGACTTTTGTTTTGTAAAAAGAGTAGTGTCTACGATGCCTCTTTTAAAACCATTTTCAATTAAGAAGCCACGTAAATGTTCACACCAAGCCCTAGGGGCTTGTTTTAGACCATATAATGCTTTTGAAAGTTTAAATACACGATTAGGAAACTTTTCATTTTCAAAATCGGATGGTTGATCCACATAGACTTCTTGATCAATAAAACCATTTAGGAAAGCACTTTTAACATCCATTTGATACAATTTAAAACCTTTAAAACAAGCAAATGCAAGAAACATTCTTATAGATTCTAATCTAGCAACGGGAGCAAACGTTTCATCATAATCAATACCTTCTTCTTGAGCATATCCTTTAGCTACTAATCTAGCCTTATTTCTTACAATTTCACCTTTGTCATTTAATTTATTTCTAAACACCCATTTAGTGCCAATAATAGGATAATTTTGAGGTCTTTCAACTAAAGTCCAAACATTATTTCTTTTAAATTGATTTAACTCTTCTTGCATGGCTACTGTCCAATAATCATCTTTCAAGGCATCATTAATGTTTTTAGGCTCAATATGAGAAACAAATGCAAAGTTGTCAAATAAAGGTCTTGATGAGGAATGAGTTTTTATCCTTTCGGATGGATCACCAATGATTAACTCCTTAGAATGATTTTAAATGAACTTCCAAACTTTAGGAAGATTCTTTGGTGCATCATCATCCTTGTCTTCTTCATTTAGCATTCGGTTTTATTGAACATCACCATCCTTTGAATTTTCTGCACCATTGTTTCCTTCTTCAAGTGTAAGCTTTTCAAGATTCTTTTGAATACCTACATCATCATCTACACAAGTACTATTGGAAAAATTGCCATTAGATTCATCAAATGTAATATGAATTGCTTCCTCAATTACAAGAGTTCTTCTATTGTAAACTCTATATCCTCTTTTATTTTCACAATAACCCAAGAAAATTCCTTCATCGGTTTTCTTATCAAATTTACCAAGATGTTCCTTAATATTCAAAATAAAACATTTACATCCAAAAACTCTAAAATAACCAACAATTGGCTTTTTATCAAACATTAACTCATAAGAAGTTTTATTCAAAATTGGTCTTAACAAGACTCTATTCATTACATAACAAGCCGTGTTCACGGCCTCCGCCCAAAAATATTTTGGTAAATCATTTTCACTTATCATGGTTCTTGCGGCTTCTACAAGTGTTCTATTTTTTCTTTCAACAACACCATTTTGTTGAGGGGTCTTTACAATAGAAAATTCATGAGATATTCCATTATGATCACAAAACTCTGGAAAGGCACAAAATTTAAATTCTGAACCATTATCACTTCTAATTGATAGGATTTTTCTTTACTCCACAAATTTTAAATAACCTTTATAACCCTATATTACCGCAAGTATACGGATCGTTTATTGAGTATAGGGAAATACAGGTGTCGATCCCAATAGGAACTATGGTTTTGCAAATACTAAAATTTAATCACTTGCTTCATTATCTAGATAGACAATTATAGAAAGGCGAATAGAGTAAGGAAAGCTAGATAAAAGGGAGAAGGCGGTAAACCAACCTAAGGAAGAGGGATAAAGCAATTAAAACCAACCGTTAGGTGTCAAAGACATCCAATTGGTGGAAGACAAGAAATAAGAAAACAAGTAAAGAAATTAGAGAATTAGGTTAGAGAGAGTTTTTAAGATCAAATTGGAGGAATCCTAGAGCTTTGGAATCCCTTGTTATGTTTAGATTAGAAGTTAGTCAAGTTTATTATGTCCTTTCTCCAATGATTCTCTAAGGTATAACTTCCTTTTGTATGCCACCACTTTCGTTAATGGTCATGTGTAGTGCTAGTTCTCGTTTAAGATGAACTAGTCACTCGGAATCGCTTTTGCCAATTCCATAACTTCTTGGAATCTTCCTTGACCTATTTTCATAGAGAAAAAAGAGACACAAGTTAAATAAGCTCAATGAAGTTATAGTATAAAACCAAAACCAACCAACTATATTCACTACTTTCGTGAGAACATAAGTTAGTGCTTAAGAACTTAGATCTTGTTGAAGGCAAGTTTTTCATTACTCATCAACATCAAATCAATTATAGTTGGTAGCTAATCAACCATAAAGTATAAGCACAAGTTTTAAACTAGTAAAATCATGGAGGACATAAATCACTCAACTACTTCATAATCACAACTAAAACAAGTTCATCCTAACTCTAGGATTAAAGAGGCTTAGCTAGACATCATATTAAGAACATTTAAGCATGAAACAAACTTGCACAAAGCCATGAAATTAAAGCACAAGAGATAAGTAAGGAAGAAGGAATCTTATTCAATGTCTTGAAGTTGAATCCACAAACTTCTTCACAAGTTGCTCTCCCAAATGCAAAGTGCAAGATTCCTCACAACTTTCACTTTTACTCTCTTTAGAGACTACAAACTAAGAACTAGAACTAATCTAATGAACTAGAGCTATTCTCTAGTCTTTTGGAATTTTTATAGAATGGAATGGTATTGAATGTGTTTTTGAATGGGATACAAAAGGCCCTATTTATAGAAGATTTCAACCATATGCATCCAAGATTATGTCATGTGAATACAAGATAAATTGGCCTTCAAAAGTCAAGGAAAATGGCTTCTTAAATCTCTTTGTCTTCATGCATTTGAATCCTTTGAATTTTCATCCCAAATGAGTTGTAATGTTGAAGCAAATTGTGTTTTGAATTAGTAATGAGTTGTTTCTTCAACTTAACACAATTCTTCACGCAGCCTTCATTGAAATTCTTCTAAAAATTGAGCTGGAAGTGAGCTGAAAAACTAGAATTCGGCTGCAACTTGCAGCAGTCACTTTCTGAGGATCCGCGATGCAGATCCGCGAGGCAGAGGCTCGTGGATCAGCTACCCTGCTTCCGGTAAGAGGGATTCACGAGCTAATCATTTCTTCCACTTGTTGGTTCGCGTTTTGCCTCGCGACTCCAGTTGAAACTTGCAAATTCCGAGCTTTTTGTCTTGAAATTGGCACTTTAATTGCTTCGACTTTTATCCTTTGATTCCTCGTTGATTGAATTGTAATTTTCATTTTCCAATTTTTCTTCCAAGCTTCTTAGCAATTGTCCACATTTTCATCTCATTTGATCATGAACAAGCAATCCTACAAAAACATGGAATTTTCATCACATTAATCCACAAAAATGCATTTTTCTATTTAAACCAGGAAATGTAGAATTTCAATAGAAACCCTAGTTCATTAGCCATTAAACTGCCAAAAACACACAAAAACTACATAATTAATCTTACTAAACACATGCAAAATATTGACTTATCAAACTCCCCCACACTTGAACCATTGCTTGTCCTCAAGCCATCCAGAATTAAAATCCAACAATGATTAAAGTGTTTGTGCACCTTAATTTCATTTCCTCAAAACAAAGTAGATAACCATTTTGCAATTATCCAATAAACCACAAGTACTTATAATATCAAGTAAAAGAGAGTAATCATACCATAAATTCAAGTAGCTCAATTCAATTCCTCATTCCTTACCCAATTTCACAAGCAAGGTGAATCATATAGCCAATAATGCTTCCTAAACCCATAATCATCTTCAAAAGAGGGATTTATTCATAATTCATATCAAACATATATTTAAATTGTGAAAATGCCTTTTGACGAGAAGATCAACATTTTTAGATGAAGATCCCCTGTTACTCAACATTTCACTTATTTGTCTACTTTTTTATTCAAGTACCGTTTGACGCGAAAGTCGACATTTTTAGATGAAGACTCCCGGTTACTAAGTACATTGGAGTAGAGCTTTCATTTTTCTTTTTTCTTCCTTTTTTTTCTTTCTTTTTTTTTCATAAATAAACATACCCTCAAAAGAATAATATTAAGAAAAGTACTACATTTATCAACCACATTTATCACTCTACTATGTAAAAATCAAACAAAGAGAAGAAATCTCCTTAAACATACTAAATTAGGCATAATTTCCTCCATTTTACAAGATATACTTTCCTTAAATTGCAAAAGTTTTAATCACAAAATAGTCATCTCCAAGTTAATTGAAAATTTGAAACATATTGGTACAGGATTTTGGAAAATTTTTGGCTAATTTTCATCAAATCTCAATCACATAATTCCTCCCCCACACTTAAAATGCACATTATCCTCAATGTGTAAGAAGGAATAATAAGATGAGAAAGATAAGAAAGTAATACTCCCCTTGTTAACGTGATTGAATTGGTTCACTTTGCCCTTTTCCATTGAATAACCTTTAATCCCTGAAAAATTTGACAAGAAGCTACAGGAAAAGGTTAAACTCTTGGATCCGCGAGTCACAGGTCGTGTTTTAGTGCGCGGATTTGGCTGGGTAGCTCTCAGAAGTTGATCCGCGACCCATGGATCCGCGATGCGTTCATCGCGTATCGGTCCGCGGATGCTCAGAAAACTTCTCTGATTCTGATCCGCGAGCTTCAGATCCACGAGGTATACCTCGCGTATCTACTCGCGTATCCTTCTGGAAATTGGATTCTGCAGTTTTTCTGCAACTGGTTCATTGGACAATCAATTTCTACTATTTCCAGAACAAGAATCCTGCATGTTAATTATGCAATGCACCTTCTCTAACACATGTAATATGATCAAAACAACGTAATTAACCTCAATTCTTGAATCATAAACAACTAAAACATAAATTGAGGTATGAAGATGTTTGCATTTTCACTATTCATCATGCACCAAAAAGGTCAAATTTTGCATGCTTTACTTTCCTACAAGACAAACGCAATAAACACACTTAAAAACATAAAACACACATGCTTAAACATAAAAACCAAACAAACTAACACAATTTTAAACCAAAAAGGTCAAATTTTGCATGCTTTACTTTCCTACAAGACAAACGCAATAAACACACTTAAAAACATAAAAACCAAACAAACTAACACAATTTTAAACAAAATTGGGTTGCCTCCCAAAAAGCGCTTTTGTTTAAAGTCGTTGGCTCGACTCAAAAGTGTTCCTCTTTAAAATCACTTTGGAGGTGAAAAGGAACTTGTTCCTTCCCAAGGGCTAAAGCCTTTGGTTCCATTCTTTTCACTTGAAGCTTCCCCTTTCTCCAAATTATCCTTATCATCAAACAAAGTAGGATTAGAATTATCACATATTGAATGAGGAATTTTTGAGAAACATTTAAAATAATCCCAAAGTTTACTTGGTTTTTTCCTTTTTTCTTCATTAACTTTAGGGATTTCATGCTCTATAAAGATCTATTTTCCTTTGTTCTTCACATGGAACATGTCATTAACAAATAAGCCATCATTATGCAATTCTTGAACAATATCTACCTCTTTTGGCTTAAAAGCTTTTCCATGCCATAATTCAAGATCTTTATTTTCATGGAGGTTAAACACCAATTCTTCGTCATTCACTCTAAACTTAATTATGCCTCTTGAACATCAATTAGAGTGCCGGCAGTGGCTAGAAATGGTCTATCTAATATAATAGGTAAATGAACATCTTATTTCATGTCAAGCACAATAAAATCGACCGGAATAAAGAAATCCTTAACCTTTATAAGGACGTTTTCAATCCTACCAACTGGACGCTTTAATGACCTATCCGCCAATTGAAGAGTGATGTTTGTGTCCTTCATCTCCCTTAAATCAAGTCTCCGAGCTATGGAAAGTGGCATCAATGATACACTTGCACCTAAATCACATAAAGCATTAGAAACTTGGAGATGACCAATGGTACAAGGTATAGTAAAGCTTCCGGATCTTTGAGTTTTTGTGGGAGTTTATTTTGAATTCTTGCCGAACATTCCTCTGCTAATGCTATGGTCTCATAATCTTCAATCTTCCTCTTTTTGGACATGATATCCTTCAAAAACTTAGCATAAGAGGGAATTTGTGAAATAGCATCAATAAAAGGAATGTTAATTCTTATTTGTTTAAAAATTTGAACAATTTTCTCAAATTCCTTCTCCTTATTGCTCTTCTTCAACCTAGCAGGAAAAGGAATAGAGTTAGAAGCATTTTTAATAGGAATATGAGAAGAAGGAATATCAATATTCACATGGTTATCTATTTCTTCCCCTTCCTTATTTTCCTCATTTTCATCATTTTTACCACTTTTACCAAGGTTATTATCCTCTAATGTTCTACCACTCCTAAGAGTGATTGCATTAACATGTTCTCTTGGATTAACCTCAGTTTTACTTGGAAGCTCCCCTGGTTTTCTTCCATTAAAGGCATTAGCTAATTGACCTATTTGAAATTCTAGACTTCTATGCATATGGTCAATTTTCTTATCCATTTCTTCAAACCTTTCATTTGTACCTTGAGCATGCTTTTCTAGAGCTTTTTCCCAAGTTGGTTGAGGTTCAAGTAGTTTAGGAGAAAATCCGGGTGGATTAGAAGACCTTTGGTTATGAGGTTGATCCCTCCATCCAAAGTTAGGATGATTCTTCCATCCGGAATTATAAGTACTTGAATAAGGATTGTTTTGAGGTGGTCGGTTGAAATTGTTGGCAAAGTTAACTTGCTCAACATTCTTACACATGCAAGTGTCATGATTACCACCACAATTTGAACAATAAGTATTATTTACACAAGAACTTAAACCATTTCCTCCTTGTTTATTAAACATGCTAGTAAGATTTTGCATTTGAGCACATAACATGTTAATAGTGTCGAGTTCATACATACTGGCCGATCTTCTTTGGTTACCTCTTTCATTAGCCCATTGGTAATTATTGGAGGCCATTTCTTCAATCAAACCTCGAGCTTCTTCGATAGATTTTGCCATTAACGATCCACCGGCCGCGGCATCTATGATGTTTTTGGTTGGTATATAAAGACCTTGATAGAACGTTTGTACTACCAACCATTCCGGAAGACCATGGTGGGGCATCTTCTTTGGAAATCTTTGAACCTCTCCCAAGCTTCATACAATGATTCACCATCTTGTTGGTGAAAACCTGTAATATCCATATGAAGCTTATTAGTTTTGGCAGGAGGAAAATATTTATTCAAAAATGCTTTTACCAAATCACTCCATGAAGTAAAAGTATTGGGTGGATGAGAGTTAAGCCATACCTTTGCTTTGTCACAAAGTGAAAAGGGAAACAACCTTAATTTAATGGCATCATCACTTACTCCATTGTACTTAACAGTACCACATAAATCTGTGAAGTTAGCTAGATTAGTGTTGGGGTCCTCGGTTGCGTTTCCTCCAAATTGGCTTCTTTGGATCATCTGAATGAGTGCCGGTGAAATTTCAAAGTTATTAGCATTAATAGTCGGCCTTGCTACACTAGTTTGAGCACCGGATTCATCCGGCAAGGCGTAGTCTCTTAATGCTCTTGGCCTTGACTCCTCCCTTGCTATGGATTGTTCACCTTCACTTTCCACCACAATATTTTCTTCTTGTTGTTGGACACGTTTTCTTCCTCTTCTCGCCGTTTTGATCTCTTGGATGAAGAGATTGGTGTACCTACAAGAAACAAGGAAACATACTACAAAAAATAAAATCTAGACTAATAAAGCTTGTTTTAACTTTAATGTTGCACCTAGGCCTAGTTTGAGAAACTAGTTTAGGACAACCGTTAGTTCCCCGGCAACGGCGCCAAAAACTTGATAGGATTTTTCTTTACTCCACAAATTTTAAATAACCTTATAACCCTATATTACCACAAGTATACGGATCGTTTATTGAGTATAGGGAAATATAGGTGTCGATCCCACGAGGAACTATGGTTTTGCAAATACTAAAATTTAATCACTTGCTTCATTATCTAGATAGACAATTATAGAAAGGCGAATAAAGTAAAGAAAGCTAGATAAAAGGGAGAAGGCGGTAAACCGACCTAAGAAAGAGGGATAAAGCAATTAAAACCAACCGTTAGGTGTCAAAGACATCCAATTGGTGGAAGACAAGAAATAAGAAAGCAAGTAAAGAAATTAGAGAATTAGGTTAGAAAGAGTTTTTAAGATCAAATTGGAGGAATCCTAGAGCTTTGGAATCCCTTGGTATGTTTAGATTAGAAGTTAGTCAAGTTTATTATGTCCTTTCTCCAATGATTCTCTAAGGTATAACTTCCTTTTGTATGCCACCGCTTTAGTTAATGGTCATGTGTAGTGCAAGTTCTCGTTTAAGATGAACTAGTCACTCGGAATCGCTTTCGCCAACTCCTTAACTTCTTGGAATCTTCCTTGACCTATTTTCATAGAGAAAAAAGAGACACAAGTTAAATAAGCTCAATGAAGTTATAGTATAAAACCAAAACCAACCAACTATATTCACTACTTTCGTGAGAACATAAGTTAGTGCTTAAGAACTTAGATCTTGTTGAAGGCAAGTTTTTCATTACTCATCAACATCAAATCAATTATAGTTGGTAGCTAATCAACCATAAAGTATAAGGACAAGTTTTAAACTAGTAAAATCATGGAGGACATAAATCACTCAACTACTTCATAATCACAACTAAAACAAGTTCATCCTAACTCTAGGATTAAAGAGACTTAGCTAGACATCATATTAAGAACATTTAAGCATGAAACAAACTTGCACAAAGCCATGAAATTAAAGCACAAGAGATAAGTAAGGAAGAAGGAATCTTATTCAATGTCTTGAAGTTGAATCCACAAACTTCTTCACAAGTTGCTCTCCCAAATGCAAAGTGCAAGATTCCTCACAACTTTCACTTTTACTCTCTTTAGAGACTACAAACTAAGAACTAGAACTAATCTAATGAACTAGAGCTATTCTCTAGTCTTTTGGAATTTTTATAGAATGGAATGGTATTGAATGTGTTTTTGAATGGGATACAAAAGGCCCTATTTATAGAAGATTTCAGCCATATGCATCCAAGATTATGTCATGTGAATACAAGATAAATTGGCCTTCAAAAGTCAAGGAAAATGGCTTCTTAAATCTCTTTGTCTTCATGCATTTGAATCCTTTGAATTTTCATCCCAAATGAGTTGTAATGTTGAAGCAAATTGTGTTTTGAATTAGTAATGAGTTGTTTCTTCAACTTCACACAATTCTTCACGCAGCTTTCATTGAAATTCTTCTAAAAATTGAGCTGGAAGTGAGCTGAAAAACTAGAATTCGGCTGCAACTTGCAGCAGTCACTTTCTGAGGATCCGCGATGCAGATCCGCGAGGCAGAGGCTCGCGGATCAGCTACCCTGCTTCCGGTAAGAGGGATTCACGAGCTAATCATTTCTTCCACTTGTTGGTTCGCGTTTTGCCTCGCGACTCCAGTTGAAACTTGCAAATTCCGAGCTTTTTGTCTTGAAATTGGCGCTTTAATTGCTTCGACTTTTATCCTTTGATTCCTCGTTGATTGAATTGTAATTTTCATTTTCCAATTTTTCTTCCAAGCTTCTTAGCAATTGTCCACATTTTCATCTCATTTGATCATGAACAAGCAATCCTACAAAAACATGGAAATTTCATCACATTAATCCACAAAAATGCATTTTTCTATTTAAACCAGGAAATGTAGAATTTCAATAGAAACCCTAGTTCATTAGCCATTAAACTGCCAAAAACACACAAAAACTACATAATTAATCTTACTAAGAACATGCAAAATATTGACTTATCACTAATTTTGATAATATGCAAACCAAGTAAATTTTGCACTTTTGCAAATAGAGAAACAAAACTTTTAAATGCATCATCTTTATGAGCTAGAAAAACAGTCCATGTATATCTAGAATAGTCATCAACAATTACAAGACAATATCTTTTACCTCCTAGGCTAGCAATAGGTGTAGGACCAAATAAATCAAGATGTAAGAGTTCCAATGGTTTAGATGTTGAAACATTTCTTTTAGGTTTGAATGATGTTTTGGTTTGTTTGCCAAATTGACATGCATCACAAATCTTATCCTTTTCAAACTTAATCTTAGGAAGTCCTCTAACAAGTTCCCTTTTTGAAATTTCATTTATCACATCCATGTTAAAATGACAAAGTCTTCTATGCCATAACCAAGGATCTTCATTTGAAATTTTAAGACATTTAAAACTAGAAGAGCCAATTTTCTCAAGAATCACAACATAGATGTCATTGAATCTTTTTCCTTTGAAAATGATATTGAATTTTGAGTCAAGAACCGAACATTCATGCTTTTTGAATAAAACAAATAAGTCTTTATCACATAGTTGACTAACACTAAGCAAATTATAGCCTAGATTATCTACTAAAAGAACATTATGCACAAATGTTTCACCATTCTTACCCACATCACCTACTCCGATTGTTTTAGCTTTCATGTCATCTCTAAAAGTCACTTTTCCACTTGACTTTGATTTGAGCTTGATGAATTGTGAAGGATCACCAGTCATATGCCTTGAGCATCCACTATCAATGAACCATTTTGATTCCTTCATAGCTTTTTCAATCTTTACCTACAAGAAATAGAAAGTTTGGTACCCTTTTAATTTTTAGGTCCTTGATGGTTAGAGTCATGTTTGACTAACCACATACATCTTATTTCTTTTCTCATATTTCTTCTCACATAGCAATCATGGTTTAAATGACCTACTTGATAGCAAAAATCACACATAATGGTAGAATTATTTACATGAATTGGTTTAATAAACCTAACTCCACTTTTTCTATAGATTGTAAATTCATTTGCATTAAACGTAATTTTCCTTTCATAGGGATTAAAATGAGACTTAAATGCATTTCTTGTAGAAATATTTTGTTTTTTGTTTTGAAGGATCATGTCAAGATTATCCATTCTCTTCTTCAAGTCATTTTGTTTTTCTTTAAGCATTTCACAAAGGCCTGTTTTTCTATCAAGTTCATGTTGTAATTCCATTTCAGCTCTTACTAGCCAATCATTGTCATATTTTAACTTCTTGTTGTCTTGAAATAGGTTTACATTGTCTTGCAAAAAGAAAGTATTAGTTCTTTGTTTCTAGCATAAGACTCCTTTAAGCTTTCATGCAATTTTGCAACAAATGACTCTAAATCATCATCATCATCATCACTATCATATTGAGGATAAGAAGTTACCTCATTGTCACCGATTGCCATAAAGGCAATTTGAGCCGATTCTTCTTCTTCTTCAATTTCTCCTTCCGAATTGCAATCATTCCAAGTAATTTGAAAGTTGTTGAACTTCGGTTTTCTTTCATTCTTCATATCTTTCTTTTTCTTTGTTGGACAGTCCACCGCATAATGACCGGGCTGCCCACACTCGAAGCACTTATCTCCTTGCTTCTTGTTTGCATCATATCTTGCTTTGTATTTTGTATTGAATTGATTGTTGTTTTGGTTGCTTGGTCCTCCTTTTCTGAACTTTCTCTTGTTGAGTATCCTTTTGAAGCTTTTTGTGATGAGTGCAAGATCACTATCATCACAATCACCATCTTCTTCATCTTGTGAAGCCAAGTCATCCTCATCTTGAGCAGCTTTTAGAGCAATGCTTCTTTTTGCTCTTGCTTCCTCTTCATCTTATACCTTGCTTTTAAGCTTTAATTCATAAGATGTTAGAGAATTAATGAGAGACTCAATGGACATAGAGTTCAAGTCTTTAGCTTCCTCAATGGCAGTCACTTTGTTCTCCCACTCTTTAGGTAAAGCATTCAAAATTTTCCTATTCTTTTCACCAAGAGTATATTCCTTTTCTAAAACCTCTAAGTCCTTAATAAGATCATTGAATCTACAATACATCTTATCAATATTTTCATGAGGTTCCATTTTGAATGATTCATATCTATTAACAAGAATGGATTTCTTTTGTTCTCTCACATCCTCACTACCTTAATGAATTTCTCTTAGTTTATCCCAAATTTCTTTGGTAGATTTACACCCTTTTACTCTAATGGATTCATTTGAATCAAGTGCACTATATAAAACATTCATGGCTTTTGCATTAGATGTGAGATTAGCCCTATCCTCTCGATTCAACTCATCCCTTGTTTTTAATCTAGGAACATGAGTGATAGGATTATTAATAATAGCAGTGTAAGGACCTTCACTAACAATAAACCATAAATCAATGTGAATAGATTGCAAGAAAATAATCATACGTTCTTTCCAACTCACATAATTTGATCCATTAAACATTGGTGGTCTAGTGATTGATTGACCTTCAAAAAACATGGCATTGTTGGTTGTCATCTTTACTCTAAGCGGTTAACCTTGATCCTAGAGACCAAGCTCTGATACCAATTGTAAGGCCCAAAGACAACCTAAGAGGGGGGTGAATTAGGTTGACTAAGAACTAGTCAAATGTTGCCCCTTTTTCAAATTTAATAATAAATTTGCACACAAAAGGTTTGTCAAGCAAATAGACAATCAAGACCAATAAGTATAGATAAGATTTCAATCAATAAATTCGGAAGAGAGCTGAGAAATAGATTGAGAGTAAGCAAACCAAACTTCTTCCAAGCTCCACTTGAGCTTGAAGAAAAATTCCTCAAGTAAAGCTTCTTCAATTTGATGAACTTCAATCCACTTTGTGTATAATGGAAGGATCACTTCCTCCTTGCCCCAAGTTACACTTAGTCAAGTCAGGAAGTTTTACACTCTAACTGAAAACCCTCACAAAGCTACACAAATGATGAACCCACTCACAATTGAAAAGCTTATCAATGAACTCACACTTCAAGACTAACAAATCTTACTTAAAGAGAGTATTTTCTAGCCAAAATCACTCTTAAGAACTTGTTATCCAAGTGTACAGTTGTTATTTTGATTTTCAGACAATGCCTGTATTTATAGGAGACCAAAAAGTGTCTTGAAATTGAGGTCAACGGATAGGAGAAGCTGAAAGGTCAACTAGCTGTTAGAGCTATCGGACGTCCGACACTCTGTTGTGTGTCCAATGCTAGAGTCCGATAGGCTGTTGCATTCTTTATTGGAAGGCCGATGGATGATTATGCGTTCGATAGGCTTTGCGTCCAACAACGACCAGTAAGCTCAGAAAATCTTCATGAGGATGATCGGACGGCCAACATATTTTTGCGTCCGATGGGTTGCGTCTGAAAACGGCCAGAGAGTTTGAAAATTTTCTTGGATATCTTCGGACATCCGATATGGATGTTATGTGTCCGAAAGAAGTGTCCGATAGATCCCCTATCTATCGGACGTCCAATACGTCGAGTTAAGCGTCCGATAGAGAAGTTTTGAGTTTTATCGGACGTCTGATACAAAGTATCATCCATCCGACAATTAACAGTTCCTTCAACAGGTTTCCTGCCTTGATGACCTGTGCTGTCAAAGATCTCAATGGAAAATATTAGATCAATTACTTCAATTGTTTTGCAATTATCAAAATTCGGGATCACGATTAACATATGTCAAATCGAGCGACTTCCTTTCGTTTCTTTCATTTTCCCAACAAACCCCAAAAGTCAACAAAACACCACTCACTCTCTTCCTCTCCCTCTAGCTTGGCCAAACCCCTTCCCCTTCTTCTCCTTCATCTTGTCTTCAAAACACCACTTCAACCCTTCATCAAATCAACCAAGAACTTGAGCAATCTAGCTAGCTTACCTTGGAGCTTTGAGGACCAACAAGGAAAGAGAGAGAGCCGAGATAGGAGCTTGAAAGAGAGGGGATGTTTTGGGAGTTTAGACATACCACAAGCTAGGGTTTCTTCTTGAGCAATTATAGGTAATTTGGCTTCAACAAAACTTTGTTTCCTTGCTTCCATTTTATGGCATTGGGGCTTGTAGCTCTTTGTGTTTATTTTTGGATTTGGATGGTTGTGTGGGCTTTATGAGCTCTCACATTTCTTAATTTTTGGGCTATTGGGATGTGTATATATGTGATGGAGTATGTTGTGTTGAGTTCTTGGAGTTAGAAAGTTAGGAAGAAGGGAAAAAGAAAAATCGAGAGAGGAAGAGAGCAAGGTGTCGGTTCCTTTTGCTAATTTTTCTGCCCTGTTTTAGCTGCCATTTTTCATGAGTTTCTTGGCTATTTTGAGAGCTAAAATGTTAGCTTTAAGTGGACATTTTTCCTAGCAAAAAAACCTCTCATTTGGTGCTTCAAGAGTTCATGAAAAGTTGGCCAAAAATCTAGAAAATTTTGCCTCTATTCTACCCGAGATTTTCTACCCTATTTTGGGTCAGGATCCCCAGAAAACTTAGGCAGAGAAAACTTCTGAAATCTTTCTAAGGCCCTATCTTCCCCTATCTCTTCGTTTCCAAGTTGATTCACTTGTCCAGTTCCATGGCCTTGTTGAGGTACTAAACGTTCGAATAAATCCGTCATACGATTTAAAGCCTGTGCCACTTGATCGTTTGCCTCAACCCTTGGCCCAGTGTTTTGGTTAGCCACAGATCCACTTTCTTCCTCTTCATTTTGGGCTTATCAGCATGGACGTCCTTGTTGTGGTCTTCTAACTTCCATTCTCACAACTAATCTATATAGACATGCATTAATTCAATATAAACTTAGAGCGTACACATACAAGTAACAACCCATAAGAACAAAAGATACAAATCCATTTTTTCACATAACATTTTCACAACACAGTTTAAACTCAGTCACGTCCCAATCCAGTACAAACTAGAACTCATCAAGCTAAAACACAAGTCACAGTCAAGTTGAGTACATACCCAGTCAAAAATAGCGAACAAAAGCAAATAAGTCATTAACAAAACACATTGGTCTCCAAGGTAGAACATTCTACGTTCTAATCCTGTCATCCTCTTACAAGAAGTCAAAAGCAATACGCCACTAGATTAATTAGAATCAAAAGATTCCCGTTCTCTAACACGTTCGACTTCATTTCCAACACTAAGATCCTCAGGGCTACGATCTTCTCCCCCTCTCTGCCTTAATTGTTGTGTCATTCGAGCCAAACGATTATTGGCTTCTTGTAATTGTGCAAGCAAAATATCAGTTCGTTCTTGCTCCTCGGGCACCCTAGTCTCCAACTCTCGGATTCGGTCATTTGTTCTCGCATTTGCGATGACTAGTCTCTGCCTCTCATCTACTATAGCTAACACCACACGGTCGGGATACGAATATGTCATCCAACAATCATATTGTCTATTCACCCTACGTCCTGCGACGAACTGCCGAAATGGCTCGCCAGATCTTGTCAGAAACATAATAGGACGAAGTCGCCTCCGAGGTAATCCTGGTGCTCCATTTCCTTCCATTCCTACAATCACAACTAGGATTAGTGTTCGAGATAAACTATTACCATAAATCATGTCACTTAACGATCAAACTAGTCCCACAATCCAGCATTCTAAACGTAAAGCCTAGGATATACTACAGAGATCTGAATTCTAAACTCTGATACCACTGGCGACCCACTTCTCCCTGTACCTAAGGTATCCAGTGGACCCTTGCCCAGCTCGCCGGACTCACTCACTAGAATAACTAATAATACTTCAAAAGTGAACGTAGTTAACCATTCCAATCCAAATCACAAATAATAATTTTACTAATTCAACTTACAACTCAGTTCTCAAATTACAGTTCCATGTACTTAAGGTACAACCACCATTCCATCTTACAAGCCCAAATACACCAAAAGTCTAACAGTCCATGATTACAAGTGGTACAAGAAATAATCCAGCCAATTACTCTAGGACATATCCCAACACATGCTTTCCTTCGTCTCGAACCCTGTGGGGGAAAATAAAACATTTTGGGGTCAGCTAGAAGCTCAGCGAATGTCCAGTAAGAACAAGAAAATCATGGACCTTTGAATTAAATGTCACTTTGTAAAACATTTGAGTCTTTCAAACAATCAATCCTTAAAAACTTAATTTAACAAACAACATACAGCAAACCATAATTCAGGAAACATTTAGTTCAAGTATTGAAAGGATATAGTGTCCTCCGGTAGCAGTTGCAGTCCATCTTGTCGGTCAATCACCCTCCTACTCCTCCTTATAACTCCCAGTGGTAATACTCGAGTATACCTGACAGTGCCCTAAGTTACCAACCTACCCGACCGAGTCCGCTTCTGGCTCGAATAGGCCGATAATGAAGGGGGAAAGGCCTTGTTCAGCCAATGTGGCAAGGTACACATGGCCTACAGTCATGCGCAAGTAATATACAAATAGTGGAAAAATAAACAGTTGAACAGTATATTGTCAGTGAGGTCGAGTGCAATATTGTACACACTCGCCTAGAAACAAGTATTTAACACTTATGAGATCAAGTAACATCAAGTATTAATCACATAAGCGTGTAATTCACATAACATACAAGAAATACTCACAAACTCATTTCTTTGCAAATATGAGTCGAGTAAATCATTTCACAAGTCATTTTCACATAGTAGTAAAATATTTGATTTAAAACAGATTTGAACATTCATAAACTCTTCATAAATTGTTTCACTTGTAAAAGCATTTTACTTAGAAATAGTGTTAAATCACTTCATTATAGTTACTAGCAAATCATTTCAACAAAACATTCATTTGCAAACAATTGTAAGATTTTTCATTTGAAAAGAGGTTGGAACACTCACCTTGATTCAACTAAACGAGTGAGCAAAGAAGAAGGCTAAACTTCGTTAGTTGGTTCACCCTCGACCAGGTCTTGGCCACCTGAGCCAAAGTTCAACTATCAGATACTAACCAAAATATCTAAAACTTAAAGTCTTAACTCAACTACTTAGAATCACCAAACCCTCACTACTACAATTTCTTGTTCAGACCATAACTAAGATTACACTCGTTGAAATTAAGCAAGGCTTATGGTTATGGATGCTAGACCTGGAGAACTACAATTCACTTGAAAACTTTGCTTTCAAATTCATTTTTCAATATAGAGATCAAATCAAGTCGCAAGATCCAGTAGTAATTAGAGCACAGTATTACCACTTCACAAAATCAGTCAATTTTCCAAAATTCCTGCAACTTGTAGAAAAGGAACTAACACATGAATTTTATACCATTTGAAAACTCTTGAAGTCTAGTTTCAAACGCCATTGACGTCGCTTGATTTTGACTCCCGAACAAGGAATTATAGTCATTTAAAAATAAGGTAAAAAGCTGCCTTGTGGACACCATTTGGCCAGCGAAATCTTATGGGAAAAAATACCAAATTTTGTACACTTTTTCTTCTATACATATTGGCTAGGTTTATACCAAAATTCAGTCAAAAACTCATACGGAAAGTCAAAGTTGTAGACGCCTAAAATCGCTCCTTGTTTTTCCAAAATTACATGTTTACCCAAAATGAGTGAAAACACAACTTTTCACCATTAAAAATTCATAACTTCACTCCATTCAAACATGTACTCATAGTTAAACATAATACACATTTATTTAGGCAAAAATCTCTTCAAGAGAAATCATAAAATTTCGAAATCAAACATTAAAATCACCAAGCATAGGTTCGGCCATCTCATACATTTTTCTTCCAAAATTTCCAACAACAAAACCCTACTTTCACGCCATATCAAGACTATTTTCACAAATATTATACAAATCCACAATCAGGTCCTCAAGTCAGCTACCTAAAATCAATCTCAAGTCCACTACCTAGGTTAGGATTTCAAGAGCCCAACTCAAATGCTTCATACATAAGCATTCTTAGCAAAATAAATCATAGTTCTAACAAATCTACCGCTAATAAAGTTAAAGTTAAGAACTTTAAGGATTATTCCTCAAGATCTTTTCAGATCTAGCAAGATCAAGGAAGATCTAATTAAGTTCCACCCACAGATGATGTTCTAAACTTCAATACCTCGAGATCCTCCAAGCTAAGCCAAGATCTAGCTCGATCCTTGGTGTTTTTCCCCACAAATTTCAAGGCCAAGAAGAAAGAAGCAAGATGAAGCTTTCTCCCTCTTCCTTTCTCTCGCTCACTCACGGCTCTCTCTCACTTTCTCACTCTCACTCTCAGCTGCTACAAGAAGCAAAAGGAAGCAAGATGAAGCTCTTCAAATGGTGTCTTCAAGGTGCAAGAGAATGAAGTTGAAGAAGAAGAAGAAGAAAGCTTGGAAATTCTCTCTTTTCTCTCTCTCCAAGTTCGGCTGCCTCTCTCTCTCTCTAAGCCCAAGTGTGGCTGAAAAATGAGGGAGCAAAGAAGCAAGAAAAAAGGCTTTTTAGGGGGAGAAAAAGTGCATTTTCCTCAAATCATGGAAAAGTGGTCAAACGACCACTTTTTGTCGCGTCGACGCGCGACACTCTAACTTTCACTGGTTTATCTCATTCCTACATTTTCCAACCATAAATATATATCTGTAATATCTCTACATATGCTCGGTTTCATCTTAAAGTCACTATTCATGCTTCAGAACAAAAATTGGATGCTTAAACTGGCCGAAACCAAACACCGGCAAATAACTTTCAAAAAATCATCTAAATTAGAAAATAATAAATCAAAGCATAAATTTACTAATATTTAAGTGAAAATACATAATAATATTATTATTATCATTATCATTTACTTTCTAATAAAAAATAAAATTTCCAAGCCCTCACATCCTTCCCCCCGTAAAGGAATTTTGTCCTCAAAATTCTTACCTTCTACTACCTCAGTCAACCCTGGAGTTTGCTGACCAAAAAGGGTACATACTCTAGCTGGCGCTCGTGGTCCTTCCTCTCCTTCTATAGCTTGTTGAGAAGTATCCACACTTCCTTGGCGAGTACTACTATTTCGTAGTTGCTTCCTTAGGCAGTGACTAACTTGATGGTCGGCACTCCCACAACGCAAACATTTTCGCCCTTTTACCCAACAGTTGTCCTCAGTGTGATTGCTTTTTCCACAATATCCACTAGTAGGTTGAAAAACCGTGGCTCGACTTCCCTGTGATATTTCCTTTGATTGGACCCTTCTTATTTGGGTTCCTTGTGAAGTAGCTCCTTCTAGTCGCTCCACTCTATGAGAAGAAGAAGGAAGAGGTGGTACTCTCACTCCATCAGTCCCTTTTCCAACTTTGAATGGTGATACACTCTCTCAAAAGATTCAAAGTGACTATCACTAGGTGTATCTCTCTTTCGTGTGTAAGTGGCTCTCAGTTGGGATTTTCTAATCTTGACCCATTGGGCTTTTCTCAAGGGCATCAGTAAAAGTCTCAATTTGAGCTGCTGCCAGAGCATCTTGAATTTCTAGATTGAGTTCTTGAATAAACCGCGTTATTCGCTTTCGCTCTTTAACCACTAGTTTCGGGGCAAACCTAGACAATTTGATGAATTGGGTTTCATATTCGGCCACACTTAAGGTTCCTTGCCGAAACTTTATAAAATCATCTTCTCTCTTTTCTTGGACTAGTGATGGAAGGAACTTTTCATTAAATTCTCATACAAATTTCATCCAAGTCCTAGGAGTTTGTTCCCTTTCCCACTTGTTTCTTATAACATTCCACCATGCTCGTGCCGCTCCTTCAAATTGGAACACGGCAAAGGTCACTTGTCTCTCCTCTGAATAGTCCAATGCATCAAATACATTTCTTATATTCTCTAACCAATTCTCAACTTTATCAGGGTCAGGATCCCAAGAAAACTTAGGCGGAGAAAACTTCTGAAATCTTTCTAAGGCCCTATCTTCCCCTATCTCTTCGTTTCCAAGTTGATTCACTTGTCCAGTTCCATGGCCTTGTTGAGGTACTAAACGTTCTAATAAATCCGTCATACGATTTAAAGCCTATGCCACTTGATCGTTTGCCTCAACCCTTGGCCTAGTGTTTTGGTTAGCCACAGATCCACTTTCTTCCTCTTGATTTTGGGGTTGTCAGCATGGACGTCCCCGTCATGGTCTTCTACCTTCCATTCTCACAACTAATCTATATAGACATGCATTAATTCAATATAAACTTGAAGCGTACACATACAAGTAACAACCCACAAGAACAAAAGAGACAAATCCATTTTTGCACATAACATTTTCACAACACAGTTTAAACTCAGTCATGTCCCAATCCAGTAAAAACTAGAACTCATCAAGCTAAAACACAAGTCACAGTCAAGTTGAGTACATACCCAGTCAAAAATAGCGAACAAAAGCAAATAAGTCATTAACAAAACACATTGGTCTCCAAGGTAGAACATTCTAGTTCTAATCCTGTCATCCTCTTACAAGAAGTCAAAAGCAATACGCGACTAGATTAATTAGAATCAAAAGATTCCCGTTCTCTAACACGTTCGACTTCATTTCCAACACTAAGATCCTCAGGGCTACGATCTTCTCCCCCTCTCTGCCTTAATTGTTGTGTCATTCGAGCCAAACGATTATTGGCTTCTTGTAATTGTGCACGCAAAATATCAGTTCGTTCTTGCTCCTCGGGCACCCTAGTCTCCAACTCTCGGATTCGGTCATTTGTTCTCGCATTTGCGATGACTAGTCTCTGCCTCTCATCTACTATAGCTAACACCACACGGTCGGGATACGAATATGTCATCCAACAATCATATTGTCTATTCACCCTACGTCCTGCGACGAACTACCGAAATGGCTCGCCAGATCTTGTCAGAAACATAATAGGACGAAGTCGCCTCCGAGGTAATCCTGGTGCTCCATTTCCTTCCATTCCTACAATCACAACTAGGATTAGTGTTCGAGATAAACTATTACCATAAATCATGTCACTTAACGATCAAACTAGTCCCACAGTCCAGCATTCTAAACGTAAAGCCTAGGATATACTACAGAGATCTGAATCCTAAACTCTGATACTACCTGTGAAGACCCCACTTCTCCCTAGGGCGTACTCTAAGGTATCCGTGGACCGCCTGCCCAGCTCTCACTAGGACTTACTCACTAGAATAACTAATAATACTTCAAAAGTGAACGCAGTTAACCATTCCAATCCAAATCACAAATAATAATATTACTAAATTCAACTTACAACTCGGTTCTTAAATTATAGTTCCATGTACTTAAGGTACAACCACCATTCCATCTTACAAGCCCAAATACACCAAAAGTCTAACAGTCCATGATTACAAGTGGTACAAGAAATAATCCAGCCAATTACTCTAGGACATATCCCAACACATGCTTTCCTTCGTCTCGAACCCTGTGGGGGAAAATAAAACATTTTGGGGTCAGCTAGAAGCTCAGCGAATGTCCAGTAAGAACAAGAAAATCATGGACCTTTGAATTAAATGTCACTTTGTAAAACATTTGAGTCTTTCAAACAATCAATCCATAAACACTTAATTTAACAAACAACATACAGCAAATCATAATTCAGTAAACATTTAGTTCAAGTATTGAAAGGATATAGTATCCTTCGGTAGCAGTTGCAGTCCATCTTGTCGGTCAATCACCCTCCTACTCCTCCTTATAACACCCAGTGGTAATACTCGAGTTTACCGTACAGTGCCCTAAGTTACCAACCTACCCGACCGAGTCCGCTTCTGACTCGAATAGGCCGATGACGAAGGGGAAAAGGCCTTGTTCAGCCAATGTGGTAAAGTACACATTGCCTACAGTCATGCGCAAGTAATATGCAAACAGTGGAAAAGTAAACAGTTGAACAGTATATTGTCAGTGAGGTCGAGTGCAATATTGTACACATTCGCCTAGAAACAAGTATTTAACACTTATGAGATCAAGTAACATCAAGTATTAATCACATAAGCATGTAATTCACATAACATATAAGAAATACTCACAAACTCATTTCTTTGCAAATATGAGTTGAGTAAATCATTTCACAAGTCATTTTCACATAGTAGAAAAATATTTAATCTAAAACGGATTTGAACATTCATAAACTTTTCATAAATTGTTTCACTTGTAAAAGCATTTTACTTGGAAATAGTGGTAAATCACTTCGTTGTAGTCACTAGCAAATCATTTCAACAAAACATTCATTTGCAAACAATAGTAAGATTTTTCATTTGAAAAGAGGTTGGAACACTCACCTTCATTCAACTAAACGAGTGAGCAAAGAAGAAGGCAAAATTTCGTTAGTTGGTTCACTCTCAACCAGGTCTTGGCCACCTAAGCCAAAGTTCAACTATTAGATACTATCCAAAATATCTAAAACTCAAAGTCTTAACTCAACTACTTAGAATCACCAAACCCGCACTACTACAATTTCTTGTTCGGACCATAACTAAGATTACACTCGTTGAAATTAAGCAAGGCTTATGGGTATGGATGCTAGACTCGGAAACCTACAATTCACTAGAAAACTTTGCTTTCAAATTCATTTTGCAATATAGAGATCAAATCAAGTCGCAAGATCCAGTTATAATTAGAGCACAGTATTACCACTTTACAAAATCAGTCAATTTTCCAAAATTCCTGCAACTTGTAGAAAAGGAACTAACACATGAATTTTATACCATTTGAAAACTCTTGAAGTCTAGTTTCAAACGCCATTGACGTCGCTTGATTTCGACTCCCGAACAAGGAATTACAGTCATTTAAAAATAAGGTAAAAAGCTGCCTTGGGGACACCATTTGGCCAGCGAAATCTTGTGGGAAAAAATACCAAATTTTGTACACATATTCTTCTATACATATAGGCTAGGTTTATACTAAAATTCAGTCAAAAACTCATACGGAAAGCCAAAGTTGTAGATGACCAAAATCGCTCCTTGTTTTTCCAAAATTACACGTTTACCCAAAATGAGTGAAAACACAATTTTTCACCATTAAAAATTCATAACTTCACTCCATTCAAACATGTACTCATAGTTAAACATAATACACATTTATTTAGGTAAAAATCTCTTCAAAAGAAATCATAAAATTTCGAAATCAAACATTAAAATCACCAAGCATGGGTTCGGCCATCTCATACATTTTTCTCCAAAATTTCCAACAACAAAACCCTACTTTCACGCCATATCAAGACTATTTTCACGAATATCATACAAATCTACAATCAGGTCCTCAAGTCAGGTATCTAAAATCCACCTCAAGTCCACTACCTAGGTTGGGATTTCAAGAGCCCAACTCAAATGCTTCATATATAAGCATTCTTAGCAAAATAAACCATAGATCTAACAAATCTACCGCTAATAAAGTTAAAGCTAAGAACTTTAAGGATTATACCTCAAGATCTTTCCAGATCTAGCAAGATCAAGGAATATCTGATGAAGTTCCACCCACAGATGATGTTCTAAACTTCAATACCTCGAGATCCTCCAAGCTATGCCAAGATCTAGCTTGATCCTTGGTGTTTTTCCCCACAAATTTCAAGGCCAAGAAGAAAGAAGCAAGATGAAGCTTTCTCCCTCCTCCTTTCTCTCGCTCACTCACGGCTCTCTCTCACTTTCTCACTCTCACTCTCAACTGCTACAAGAAGCAAAAGGAAGCAAGATGAAGCTCTTCAAATGGTGTCTTCAAGGTGCAATAGAATGAAGTTGAAGAAGAAGAAGAAGAAAGCTTGGAAATTCTCTCTTTTCTCTCTCTCCAAGTTAGGCTGCCTCTCTCTCTCTCTAAACCCAAGTGTGGCTGAAAAATGAGGGCGCAAAGAAGCAAGAAACAAGGCTTTTAAGGGGGACAAAAAGTGCATTTTCCTCAAATCATAGAAAAGTGATCAAACGACCACTTTTTGTCGCGTCGACGCGTGACACTCTAACTTTCACTGGTTTATCTCATTCCTAGATTTTCCAACCTTAAATATATATCTATAATATCTCTACATATGCTCGGTTTCATTTTAAAGTCACTATTCATGCTTCGGAACAAAAATTGGATGCTTAAACTGGCCGAAACCAAACACCGGCGAATAATTTTCAAAAAATCATCTAAATTAGAAAATAATAATTCAAAGCATAAATTCACTAATATTTAAGTGAAAATACATAATAATATTTTTATAATCATTATCATTTACTTTCTGATAAAAAATAAAATTTCCAAACCCTCACATCCTTCCCCCCTTAAAGGAATTTTATCCTCAAAATTCTTACCATCTACTACCTCAGTCGACCCTGGAGTCTGCTGACCAAAAAGGGTATATACTCTAACTGGTGCTCGTGGTCGTTCCTCTCCTTCTATAGCTTGTTGAGAAGTATCCACACTTCCTTGGCGAGTACTACTATTTCGTAGTTGCTTCCTTAGGTAGTGACTAACTTGATGGTCGGCACTCCCACAATGCAAACATTTTCGCCCTTTTACTCAACAGTTGTCCTCAGTGTGATTGCGTTTTCCACAATATCCACAAGTTGGTTGAAAAATCGTGGCTCGACTTCCTTGTGATATTTCCTTTGATTGGACCCTTCTTGTTTGGGTTCCTTGTGACGTAGTTCCTTCTAGTCGCTCCACTCTATGAGAAGAAGAAGGAAGAGGTGGTAGTCTTACTCCATCAGCCCTTTTCCGACTTTGAATGGTGATACACTCTCTCTAAAAGATTCAAAGTGACTATCACTAAGTGTATCTCTCATTCGTGTGTAAGAGGCTTTCAGTTGGGATTTTGTAATCTCGACCCATTGGGCTTTCTCAAGGGCATCAGTAAAAGTCTCAATTTGAGCTGCTACCAAAGCATCTTCAATTTCTAGATTGAGTCCTTGAATAAACCGCATTATTCACTTTCGCTCTGTAACCACTAGTTCCGGGGCAAACCTACACAATTTGGTGAATTGGGTTTCATATTCGGCCACACTTAAGGTTCCTTGCCGAAACTTTATAAAATCAACTTCTCTCTTTTCTTGGACTAGTGGTGGAAGGAACTTTTTATTAAATTCTCGTACAAAGTTCATCCAAGTCCTAGGAGTTTGTTCCCTTTCCCACTTGTTTCTTATAACATTCCACCATGCTCGTGCCGCTCCTTCAAATTGGAACACGGCAAATGTCACTTGTCTCTCCTCTGAATAGTCCAATGCATCAAATATATTTCTTATATTCTCTAACCAATTCTCAGCTTTATCAGGGTCAGGATCCCCAGAAAACTTAGGCGGAGAAAACTTCTGAAATCTTTCTAAGGCCCTATCTTCCCCTATCTCTTGGTTTCCAAGTTGATTCACTTGTCCAGTTCCATGGCCTTGTTGAGGTACTAAACGTTCTAATAAATCCGTCATACGATTTAAAGCCTATGCCACTTGATCGTTTGCCTCAACCCTTGGCCCAGTGTTTTGGTTAGCCACGGATCCACTTTCATCCTCTTGATTTTGGGGTTGTCTGCATGGACGTTCCCGTCGTGGTCTTCTAGCTTCCATTCTCACAACTAATCTATATAGACATGCATTAATTCAATATAAACTTGGAGCGTACACATACAAGTAACAACCCATAAGAACAAAAGAGACAAATCCATTTTTGCACATAACATTTTCACAACACAGTTTAAACTCAGTCATGTCCCAATCCAATAAAAACTAGAACTCATCAAGCTAAAACACAAGTCACAGTCAAGTTGAGTACATACCCAGTCAAAAATAGCAAACAAAAGCAAATAAGTCATTAACAAAACATATTGATCTCCAAGGTAGAACATTCTACGTTCTAATCATGTCATCCTCTTACAAGAGGTCAAAAGCAATACGCCACTAGATTAATTAGAATCAAAAGATTCCCGTTCTCAAACACGTTCGACTTCATTTCCAATGCTAGGATCCTCAGGGCCACGATCTTCTCCACCTCTCTCCCTTAATTGTTGTGTCATTCGAGCCAAACGATTATTGGCTTCTTGTAATTGTGCACGCAAAATATTAGTTCGTTCTTACTCCTTGGGCACCCTAGTCTCCAACTCTCGGATTCAGTCATTTGTTCTCGCATTTGCGATGACGAGTCTCTACCTCTCATCTACTATAGCTAACACCACACGGTCGGGATACGAATATGTCATCCAACAATCATATTGTCTATTCACCCTACGTCCTGCGACGAACTGCCGAAATGGCTCGCCAGATCTTGTCAGAAACATAATAGGACGAAGTCGCCTCCGAGGTAATCCTGGTGCTCCATTTCCTTCCATTCCTACAATCACAACTAGGATTAGTGTTCGAGATAAACTATTACCATAAATCATGTCACTTAACGATCAAACTAGTCCCACAATCCAGCATTCTAAACGTAAAGCCTAGGATATACTACAGAGATCTGAATTCTAAACTCTGATACCACCTGTGACGACCCCACTTCTCCCTAGGGCGTACCCTAAGGTATCCGTGGACCGCCTGCCCAGCTCTCGCCAGGACTCACTCACTAGAATAACTAATAATACTTCAAAAGTGAACGTAGTTAACCATTCCAATCCAAATCACAAATAATAATTTTACTAATTCAACTTACAACTCAGTTCTCAAATTACAGTTCCATGTACTTAAGGTACAACCACCATTCCATCTTACAAGCCCAAATACACCAAAAGTCTAACAGTCCATGATTACAAGTGGTACAAGAAATAATCCCGCCAATTACTCTAGGAAATATCCCAACACATGCTTTCCTTCGTCTCAAACCCTGTGGGGGAAAATAAAACATTTTGGGGTGAGCTAAAAGCTCAGTGAATGTCCAGTAAAAACAAGAAAATCATGGACCTTTGAATTAAATGTCACTTTATAAAACATTTGAGTCTTTCAAACAATCAATCCATAAACACTTAATTTAACAAACAACATACAGCAAACCATAATTCAGTAAACATTTAGTTCAAGTAATGAAAGGATATAGTGTCCTCCGGTAGCAGTTGCAGTCCATCTTGTCGGTCAATCACCCTCCTACTCCTCCTTATAACACCCAGTGGTAATACTCGAGTATACCATACAGTGCCCTAAGTTACCAAACTACCCGACCGAGTCCTCTTCTGGCTCGAATAGGCCGATAACGAAGGAGGAAAGGCCTTGTTCAGCCAATGTGGTAAAGTACACATGGCCTACAGTCATGCGCAAGTAATATACAAACAGTGGAAAAGTAAATAGTTGAACAGTATATTGACAGTGAGGTCGAGTGCAATATTGTACACACTCGCCTAGAAACAAGTATTTAACACTTATGAGATCAAGTAACATCAAGTATTAATCACATAAGCATGTAATTCACATAACATACAAGAAATACTCACAGACTCATTTCTTTGCAAATATGAGTCGAGTAAATCATTTCACAAGTCATTTTCACATAGCAGTAAAATATTTGATTTAAAACGGATTTGAACATTCATAAACTCTTCATAAATTGTTTCACTTGTAAAAGCATTTTACTTGGAAATAGTGGTAAATCACTTCATTATAGTTACTAGCAAATCATTTCAACAAAACATTCATTTGCAAACAATAGTAAGATTTTTCATTTGAAAAGAGGTTGGAACACTCACCTTGATTCAACTAAACGAGTGAGCAAAGAAGAAGGCTAAACTTCATTAGTTGGTACACCCTCGACCAGGTCTTGGCCGCTTGAGCCAAAGTTCAACTATCAGATACTAACCAAAATATCTAAAACTCAAAGTCTTAAATCAACTACTTAGAATCACCAAACCCTCACTACTACGATTTCTTGTTCGGACCATAACCAAGATTACACTCGTTGAAATTAAGCAAGACTTATGGGTATGGATGCTAGACTCGGAGAACTACAATTCACTAGAAAACTTTGCTTTCAAATTCATTTTGTAATATAGAGATCAAATCTAGTCACAAGATCCAGTAGTAATTAGAGCACAGTATTACCACTTTACAAAATCAGTCAATTTCCCAAAATTTCTGCAACTTGTAGAAAAGGAACTAACACATGAATTTTATACCATTGGAAAACTCTTGAAGTCTAGTTTCAAACGCCATTGACGTCGCTTGATTTCGACTCCCGAGCAAAGAATTATAGTCATTTAAAAATAAGGTAAAAAGCTGCCTTGTGGACACCATTTGGCCAGCGAAATCTTATGGGAAAAAATACCAAATTTTGTACACTTTTTCTTCTATACATATTGGTTAGGTTTATACCAAAATTCAGTCAAAAACTCATACCGGAAGTCAAAGTTGTAGACGACTAAAATCGCTCCTTATTTTTCCAAAATTACATGTTTACCCTAAATGAGTGAAAACACAACTTTTCACCATTAAAAATTCATAACTTCACTCCATTCAAACATGTACACATAATTAAACATAATACACATTTATTTAGGCAAAAATCTCTTCAAGAGAAATCATAAAATTTCGAAATCAAACATTAAAATCACCAAGCATGGGTTCGGCCATCTCATACATTTTTCTTCCAAAATTTCCAACAACAAAACCCTACTTTCACGCCATATCAAGACTATTTTCACGAATATCATACAAATCCACAATCAGGTCCTCAAGTCAGCTACCTAAAATCCACCTCAAGTCCACTACCTAGGCTAGGATTTCAAGAGCCCAACTCAAATGCTTCATACATAAGCATTCTTAGCAAAATAAACCATAGATCTAACAAATCTACCGCTAATAAAGTTAAAGTTAAGAACTTTAAGGATTATACCTCAAGATCTTTTCAGATCTAGCAAGATCAAGGAAGATCTGATGAAGTTCCAACCACAGATGATGTTCTAAACTTCAATACCTCGAGATCCTCCAAGCTATGCCAAGATCTAGCTCGATCCTTGGTGTTTTTCCCCACAAATTTCAAGGCCAAGAAGAAAGAAGCAAGATGAAGCTTTCTCCCTCTTCCTTTCTCTCTCTCACTCACGGCTCTCTCTCACTTTCTCACTCTCACTCTCAGCTGCAACAAGAAGCAAAAGGAAGCAAGATGAAACTCTTCAAATGGTGTCTTCAAGGTGCAAGAGAATGAAGTTGAAGAAGAAGAAGAAAGCTTGGAAATTCTCTCTTTTCTCTCTCTCCAAGTTCGGCTGCCTCTCTCTCTCTCTAAGCCCAAGTGTGGCTGAAAAATGAGGGAGCAAAGAAGCAAGAAACAAGGCTTTTAAGGGGTACAAAAAGTGCATTTACCTCAAATCATGGAAAAGTGGTCAAACGACCACTTTTTGTCGCGTCAACGCGCGACACTCTAACTTTCACTGGTTTATCTCATTCCTACACTGTCCAACCTTAAATATATATCTGTAATATCTCTACATATGCTCGGTTTCATTTTAAAGTCACTATTCACGCTTCGGAACAAAAATTAGATGTTTAAACTGGCCGAAACCAAACACCGGCAAATAATTTTCAAAAAATCATCTAAATTAGAAATAATAATTCAAAACATATATTCACTATTATTTAAGTGAAAATACATAATAATATTATTATTATCATTATCATTTACTTTTTGATAAAAAAAATAAAATTTCCGAGCCCTCACATGAACAAGAACAACAAAGGTGATTATTTTAGACAATGTACTATTGGATTTTCTAGAAAGGACTTATTTCTCTTAATTTATTTGTTTGAGCATTGTGTATACCGCAAAGTTGGAAGAGGCTACAGTGTGCATGAAGCAAAATTGGAACTGTGTTATTGCAGATGCATTTCCTTTTCTTTTATTATGTAAATTTTTAAATGTTGGTGCTTTTTCAATTTTTGAAGCATGACTAGAATGTAATCTATGTTTCCTCCGTCTCCCTGATAATTTGCACGGCGCAGGATTCAGATCCCAGCATTGCTGATAGCAATGAATAAGAAAAAGGCCAACTAAACGATTTTTTCTTGTTAGCTTTACTTGCGGAAGGCTTTGATAGAAAAAATTGAAACAGTTTCGTATAACTTTCTGCTAAATTTTAGCATTGCATTTTTTTGTAGATAGATTCGAAAATGAGATTAAAGCAACAAAATTTGTTGGGATTGTTGGATGAATAGTAAAGCATAATGACAATTCCATATCTTAGACAATTTGTTACTTTACTTGATCCAACTTTTTAGCAGTCCGTAACTTTGAATACTATTAACCAATCCAAATTCGTATAGTTTTTTGATATGGAATGGGGGATGACACCTAGATCGAGACCCTATAGGGATCTAGTTACTCAATGGGTATCATAGGTATTTCGATGATGTGTTATTAAAAATAAAAATTCAAAATTATGTATATTAGATTGAGTTGCATAAACAAGCTCTCTTAATTTGCATTATTTTACATGCATATTGGTAATTTTGAGACAACATAATTGTCTGCTTTTACACAATACACACACATATATGTTGTTTATATGTGTGTATTTATGTGGATGCCCATCGATGCAACGTGATTATGTAACTCCAATTTTGCTTTTTGAATATTAATCATTAAAATTCATTTATAGAAAATGAAGAAACTATTAGAAGTTTCAAACTCCATTTGAGCCAAAAGCAATGCAGAACCACCTAAAATACGCAACATAAAACGTTGTTAAGTTAGATCCTTTGGTTGACATCTGACATGTGTGAGTTTGTGATTTATGTATGTCTATAAATACATGAGCCTAGGTTGTATTTGAGTAACATATGACGTATTGACATATCTGTTTGAGATTATGAACAAGAGAGAAGGGAAACTAGAAAGGTTTGGGGAAGAAAAAGGAGAAAGAAAGAAAATAATAAGAAGAAAATGTACAAAGAAAATTGAAGAGGGAAAAAAAAGAGATTTTGGGGAATAAACTATTTAGCTTTTTAGGATGTTCTAGTCAAGAAACATTTAACGTTGGTTAAAAAGCCCATTTACAAAGGTAAGGAGGCGAAAGGGCTACTAAACCAAAAGTTGAAGGGGTTTAGTAAAATTAGCCCTTGAATATTGTTCAGTCAGGTAAATTATCTAGAGAGCTCCTAAATTATTTCAGTCATCAACTTTTGATCCCTAATCTATTTTAAATCTCAAATCAGTCCATAACAATAAAAAGGGAGAATCAAAATTTGATATTTTTTATTATTAAAGGGCCAATATGAGACTTAAAATAGATGATGAGACAAAAGTTAATGATTGGAATAATATAGGTGCTCCTTAGGTAGTTTACCCTTTTTATTTTTGACTTAATGTATTCCGCGATAGCGTGACTTCTTCCTTTTTTTTTTTTCTTTTAATCAAACTCAACACGTTATACACTGAATATGTCTGATACTATAAGATTAATCACAAAACAAGGCAGCTGCCCTCTTGTGCACTCTCCTTGAGTCAGGGGTGGCAATTTCTGACATGACTCGAAAACATGATACTAACCTAACAAGAAAATATTAGGTTAAACCTTCACGGGTTTGGGTCAGAATCGAGTTGAACCCGATAAATCTGAGAAGAAAATAGGTCGAGTTCAGGTCAACCCAACTTGCCAACCCGTTTATAAATTAAAAATAATTTAATAAATACATTAAATACTTTATTTAGTTAGGCAAGCATATTCTTTTCTTCCCAAAGGCATTAGTCACTTAATTCTAAAAAATATTGTTTTAACTAAATTTGTTTAACTTGTGTGAAGTTGGAGTTATTATATTTGGACAAATGATGTGTTACATTATTTTCTATTTTTACAGTGTCTTAATTTACTTTATATTTGACTTGGGATTGTTTTATTAATATTTTTTATTATTTGATTATTCTTTTGTTCCCAGAGCAATTAACCACTTAACCTAAAAAATATTGTTCTAACTGAATTTGTTTGACTTGTGTAAAGGAGTTGTTATGTTTGGATAGGTAATTTATTACATAATTTTCTACTTTTAAAGTGTCTTAATTTACTTCAAATCTGAGTTGGAATCGTTTTATCATGATTTTTATTATTTGATTATGTAATTGGTTTTTAGATCTTGTATGGAATTGATTTTGTTAAGAACTATAACGATAAAATAGTAAGTTAAAGTTATTATATAGGTCATTTCGGGTCATTCGGGTCAACCCGCCTACCTGAAAATTTCGTATTCGAGTCAGCAGGTTAGCAGGTCGAGTTCGAGTTAGCCGTTTGTATGTTATACTTGGGCTTCAACCCAACCCGCCAACTCGTTTTTGACCCAATTGCCACCCCTGCCTTTAGCTACATGGAAATTTTATCTCCCATTTTACATCATCAACAGGATAGCTATAATATGATTCTGATAGGAAATTCTAACCGGAATTCAAAGAAAGGCTCCAATGGGTCCTCAATGAATTAAACAATGTGATGCGAATCCAGTGGGCTACCATATATTCAAGATCAAGCCTTCTCATGGGTTAAGTCCATCATGCAAGGATTCGTAGAATTCAAGCAACATCACTCCATGATTTGGTTCACTTTAGTTCATAAAAAGTGCAAAGCAGAAAACTTGCACCTGTTAGCCGTGGGCACGCCTTACAAGCCAGAGTCTTCTGATCCCTCTCCTGCATGTAGAGCGTGGGCACGCCTTACAAGCTAAAGTCTTCTGGTCATGGAATTATTGAGCAAGCGAATCCTAGACGAGCTAGGTTTTCTATATTGTCATTCGCTTGTGGGCTGAATGTAATGCTATTTAGTATTTATTTTGGGTTGAATAAAGCAACGGTCCAATGGGCACAAGGCCTTGACCGTATGCCTTGTTGGTTATTTTCCTAATTGGTAGGTTACAATTAGTTTCCTAGCTAAGAAGGGATTTCGGCCCTTAAACTTTCCAAAGCTGGCCGGATTTAGGTTTCCTACTTAGATTAGGATTTCGTATCTTGTAGGCTATAAATAGCCATTCTTATTTCGATTTTTATATACAAGAATTTTCAGAAATAACATTAAGTGTTTTATCACCTCTCTTGCTTCTTTGAAGCGACTTGAATACCTTAGAGTGCTCTTTAAGGGTTCGTTGACTTATCAATTCAAGAACACGTTGAATTGTGGCGTCTTCTACCTTTATACCAACGTTCGTTGTCCACGTGCTCAACGGGTGAAGGTCTTCCGCGGTGTGTTCCAACTTTGTTTACCAAAACCCTAGATCCTACATCTTTCGTGTGCGGGTTGCGTTATTAATTAACGTAGTTCGTATCAGTTGGTATCAGAGCTAGTTGGAGGTAACAAAGTATATCCCTTAGAGTCAATTTCCTTCATTTCTTTGTGTCTTCAAAGTATCTCTTCCTGTTCGTATCAGTTTTAATCTGAAAAAAAAAAAAAAAAAATCGGAGTTACTGTTCATCGGCACTGTAGAGATACTGTTCACCGTTACTGTTCATCCGAATTCCTCTTGATTGCATCATTCAAATTCTGTCTCTTTTCCTTCATGTTCTTGCTGTTTTTGTGTCTCTTGTGTGTCAAGAAAATTAACCAAAAAAAAAAAAGTCACGATCTTTTTGTCTTCTTGTCATCTTTCTTGTCTAGGCCTTGTTGCTTCTTGTTGAGTTGTTTCTTGTTGTCACGTTGTCCGAAATTTCCTTTAGGGTGTTTTGCATCTAGTTTCGTCTCTTGAGTCAAAAAAAAAAAATCTTTCATTCAATTCTGCCCAAACATCTTGGTGTGCTGGAAAATAACGTTTGTCTTGTGGTTCTTGCAAAATTTGAAGATTCTTAGATGAAATTTGATTGAACTTTGAGCTTTCTTGATTATCATCTTGATATCTTGAAATTCTTGTGTGAATCTTGAAGTTTTGGCTTGAAAGGTTGGATCTTGAAATTGATTCTTGAACCTTGCAAATCACTTTCCAAATTCAACCTTATCTAATTACTTGGCTGCCAAATCCTTGTTGCTGTTTAAAAAAAAAAAAGAAAAAAAAAAAAAAAAAAAAAAGGCAACGAAGGGAAGAAAGAAAAAGAAAAGGCTGAATCAAGAATCCACAAGAGAGGGAGCTACCTAATTCAGTTCATCAAGGTTTCCAAACACCAATTGAATCAAGTTTCCAAAACAGATTTGGAAACAAAGAGGAAACCGCCCCAACTTGTTTCCTTTTCTTGAACGAATCTGAACCCTCTTTGGAAACAAGCTTGTGCCGTTTATTTGCTACCAAAATCCACTTGGGAAGTTGCTAAATTCCTTCACAACCACTGCCCAAATTCCAGAAAATTCAACCAGCAAAATTTGAAGGACAGAAAAGCTGTCCAAGAATCGAGTTAAGATTTCTTGTTTTGAGATAATTTGAGTTTTGCTTCTAGGGTTGTTTTCAGCTTTTGAGTTAAATTTCCAGCATCCTAAATTGTCTAAATTCAGTAATTTCTTGTCCTTGTTGAGCACGTAATAGGCTTAAGTCTTTGTTTCCTAATCCTTGTTGTTTCCTAATTCCTTTTGTCTTAGTTTCCTAATTCTTCTTGTGTCTTTGTTTCCTAATCTTTGTTTCCTATTCATTTATGGTCTTTGTCTCCTGATCTATTACATCTTTTGTTTCCTAATTTTGTGTCCTTATTTCCTAAATCTCTTGTGTCATTCTTGCCTAAATTCACCGTGGTCTAAATTGGTAAGTTGGTCAACACTAGAAGAAGCTCTAATTTCTTCAAGTTGTTACCAAAGTTGACTCGAGAAGTGATTGGTGAGAATAATAGAGTGTTTATTGCGTGTACACACGAGGGTTGAGTATAAACACGTGAGCTTGTGTGGTGAGAAAAATATCTTTTGTTTCACTAACTTTTTGCAGGTCACATCATGGAGGGTGAGAGGCGAATGAGAGGTAACTTTGACCAACCTCTGCCAAATCCTAAGGGAGTCGAAGATGTGGTGTTACGTAGTGTAGATGATCAATTGACTATCATCAATTCACATCCAAATGGTTGGTTTTATTCTCGAAGCCGTATCAAAGATAAAGTGTGCAGCTTGGCCATTGATGTGCGTTGTGAAGTTAACCTATAAGTGCTATCATGGTTGAGAAACTTCAACTTCCAACCATTGATCATCTTCACCCATATAAATTGTCGAGTGCTAATGGTGATATTTGGATTACCAAACACACACTTGTCCCTGTTCGTATTGGCAAGTACATTGACGAGGTGTTGTGTGACGTAGTTCCAATCCAAATTACGCATGTGCTATTGGGTAAAGCATGGATGCTTAGGCGTGATGTTAAATATGATGGACATACTAACAAGTATTCCTTCACATTTAATAGACGTCGTACTATACTTGTATCACTTGATTATGAGAGACTTTGTATTGATTTAGATTTTATGAAAAGTGAGCATGAGTCCCATAGCATGAAAAAAGAGTTAGTTGAGGTAAAATCTGAGAATGATAAAATGAGTGTTCAAGCCGTGAGTGTTAAGAGTGACATTTCAGTTTGTGAGCCAAGTGTTGAGCTTGCACAAGAGAGTGAGCAGTCCAAGCTTGAGTTGGTAGCAAGTGAGAGTTCAAAGTCTTATGTTTCTTCTAACGAACTTAACTTTGCTTTGTTTAGTGTTTCTTGTTTTTTGCAGGTTACACAAAGTGAAGTGAAACTGGTTTTGACATGCACCATTGCTAAGTCATTTGATGGATTGTTGATCTTTCAAGGAGTTGCTAATTTCTATCATCACTCTATGGCGAAATGTACTGCCTTAGCAAACCAGCCACTTGCTTTGAAAGGGAGTTTACTTTCCATTGATTTTGAAACTGCAATTACTCCTTTCCAATCTGATTTTCTTATTTGTGTCAATTGTTTGCATTATGTTATTAGTCCTAGTGTTGAAATAGGTCATTTTCAGCATTTCCTTTTGAGTCCTTATGTGTCTTTTATTTTCCTTGACTTGTGTGCACATTGTGTTGGTCATTATGATGCATGTTTGTGTAGTGAGTCTAATGTGTCATTAGAGTTTGTGAACATTATTCCCTTGACGCATGGAAATCATGTCTTTCCTTCGTGTTATACATTGGGTGAATTTAGTGTTCTTACTTCTTTCATTCCTACTAATGCCTCATGTTTTGTGTTTGATCCAGGCATAGATTTGAAGGATAATCGTGACCATAGTGAGGCTACATGTGATATGTATTCGTGGTTCATGGAACGTGAGCATCCTTGTTGGCCTTGGTTTGTGCATGAGTTAAGATCGTGGTTGAAGCGTGCTAGTTGGTTCCACTTCAAGCTAAGTAGAAGGCATGCTTCATGGCTTGCATTTATCCACGTGTTACCTACAATTCTTCTCCTCAAGCAATCATTCGATTTGGGACAAATCGCCTTTAAGAGGAGGGGAATGATGCGAATCCAGTGGGCTACCATATATTCAAGATCAAGCCTTCTCATGGGTTAAGTCCATCATGCAAGGATTCGTAGAATTCAAGCAACATCACTCCATGATTTGGTTCACTTTAGTTCATAAAAAGTGCAAAGCAGAAAACTTGCACCTGTTAGCCGTGGGCACGCCTTACAAGCCAGAGTCTTCTGATCCCTCTCCTGCATGTAGAGCGTGGGCACGCCTTACAAGCTAAAGTCTTCTGGTCATGGAATTATTGAGCAAGCGAATCCTAGACGAGCTAGGTTTTCTATATTGTCATTCGCTTGTGGGCTGAATGTAATGCTATTTAGTATTTATTTTGGGTTGAATAAAGCAACGGTCCAATGGGCACAAGGCCTTGACCGTATGCCTTGTTGGTTATTTTCCTAATTGGTAGGTTACAATTAGTTTCCTAGCTAAGAAGGGATTTCGGCCCTTAAACTTTCCAAAGCTGGCCGGATTTAGGTTTCCTACTTAGATTAGGATTTCGTATCTTGTAGGCTATAAATAGCCATTCTTATTTCGATTTTTATATACAAGAATTTTCAGAAATAACATTAAGTGTTTTATCACCTCTCTTGCTTCTTTGAAGCGACTTGAATACCTTAGAGTGCTCTTTAAGGGTTCATTGACTTATCAATTCAAGAACACGTTGAATTGTGGCGTCTTCTACCTTTATACCAACGTTCGTTGTCCACGTGCTCAACGGGTGAAGGTCTTCCGCGGTGTGTTCCAACTTTGTTTACCAAAACCCTAGATCCTACATCTTTCGTGTGCGGGTTGCGTTATTAATTAACGTAGTTCGTATCACAATGTGTCCAAATTAAGTACCAAACTGAATTGGCATTATATTTCCTCTACTATGAGATGATATCTCTATGGACCCTGAGGATTTCGATCAAACTACGATCCACGTGACCTGTCACACCAAACTATAGAGTCTTCTACATTTAATTTCAAATGCCAAAAATCCCTGGCTGAGACAGATCCAAAAATGGATGACTATTATTGATTCAATCCCAAGCAAAGGTCGAAAAGGATATTTGAATGTGGTTTGAAGACAAATGCACTATTAGAGATCATTTGTTGTTCATGAATTGTCTCTGTCTGCAGAAGCTTCCGTAGTTTTCATGTTGGTCCTGCTCCATAAGAGGCAAATGCAATTAAGCAATGATAATAGAGAATAGGAAGGAGCTAAATAGCATCTTTTTTAATTTCTTAATTATGATATGACCCTCTTGCAATCTTCTTCTTTTTTTTTCTTTTTTTCTTTTCTTTTTTTTTTTTTTTTTTGCAGCTACTAAGCGAAACATCAACACCAGATCCCAAATCGAACAATATGTACCTATGATTAAATTTATCTACAGGAGAGAGGAAAAATAGTGGATTATTATAAAGTGTGGCATGTTCCTCTTTATCTTTATCACTTAATTTGCTTAGTTGTAATCGTATTCTGTATCTTTTTTTTCTTTTTTTGTCAAAATTTTCTCTAGTGCAATAAATAGGACCAATTTTAAATTTATCATGATGTTGGTCGAATTGTATTATTATTTTGTGTGCTTCTCTGTTGGAATATAGATAGTGGCTCAAAGCAGACCCTACAAGCACTGCTTTGTCTATTTCAATATCTAGAGGATTTAAGGAACGGAGAACAAGTGCAGAACTTGTTACAGACTTACGGTTTTAACCTAAAAGACTCCTTTACTTGTTTAATACTATTATTAATTCCAAATATACTCATTTTTTATCAATTGGATGTGTAGTTCTGACATTTTCTGAGTTTTTTGGGAAAAGTGGTTATAGATTTTCGACTTGTGGCAAGAGTTCTACCTGCAAAAATTTCTAATTTTATGATTGCCAAAGTAACTGTGAAATGATTCCTCAACAAGGAAATACAAATGTAAAAAAATAAAAAAACAAAAACAAAACAAAACAAAACAAAAAATAATAATAACAACCAGACAAGAGTATGAATTCATGAGGAACATATTAACTAAATCTTTTCTTGTCTTGATTACTCAAAAATTTGTTTGTAAAAGTGGGAAGGAGCATGTTTTCTATTGCAACTTTCTCTTTCTGTTCATTCATTGTTTCCTCTGTTGATCTGAGTTTTGCTTTCTTTAGCATCTTGATTCAGTAAATCTAGTGACAAATAAATCCAATGCAAATTAGGAATAAAAATTTTGTATATCTACTTAGATTCCTTGTAAGTATGTCAATCTCAACTGTGGCAGAGGCAGAAATCGAGAATTTCAGAGTCCATTTGGTACATGGGATGACACAGGGTTGGATTATTAATCCTGTGTCGTCCCGTGTTTAGTTGCATTTTATATATGGGATGACACATCCCACCTAACCGAATTAATCCCCCATATTGGGGATAAAATAATCTCATGGAGGGAGGTGGTATAAGTTATCCCAAAATGAAATAAGAAGTGGGATGATGATTATTGACACTTATTTACCCTATTAATAGAATAATGCTTTATTGAAACAATTGTATAAATCTACAATTCTCTATAATATTATCTAAATTTTGGACTAATTTGTCCCTATTAATCATTCAATAAAATTTTTGACAAATTTGCCCTTACTAAAAAAAACTAAATTTTGGACTAATTTGGCCATGCCATTAACAAAATTAGACTTTTTACTCATTTGTCCATATTAATGAAATAACTAAAATTTTGGGATAAATTTGCCCCTACTAATAAAAAAATTTATGTTTTGAACTAATTTACCCATTTCATTTAAATAAATAATTTTGGACTAATTTGCTCCTCTTATTAATAAATTAAATTTTGGCTAATTTGGCCCTACTAAAATTCTAAATTGATTTACCCCTACTAAAAATGAGAGTAAATTTTTATATTATTTTGGCAGTATTAATTAATTATATAATTATATTTTTTTGGTCAAATTTAATTCATAAAAGGTTAGACATATAAATAGAAACTTGTGAATCTATTTAATAAGGTTGAACTCTGCTTGTAATCACACACACACACACATGTATATGTCTGTGTGTGTCTATTTTTGCAAGTCGAGTTTGTGTTTATTAAAATTCGAACACCCCTAACTGTAGGTCTAGTAAAAAGGGTATTTTGATCTATAAATAATTAATCCCACCTCATACTATTTCCAATCAAACACAGGATAAAATTATTTTCTAAGACATCCTATCCAACAAAAAGCCAACCAAACACTGGATAACAAGATTACTCATCCGAGGATGAGTAAATCCAAGACGAGTAAATCCAGGACGAGTAATTCGAGGATAAGTAATTCTCTCTCATCCAATCCGTGAATCAAATGCACCCTCACTGTATATATGTCGCTCTTAGCAGTGACAGAGGCAGAAATCAAGAATTTCTCAAGGCGGTCAATGGAGGTCCCACCACCTAATTTTGGTGTGGCTCATATTTATTTGTGAAAACAGTCTAAAAATTTTATGAAACCAACGTTTGAACTGTACCCAATACACATTTGTTGTGTGTGTTTTGTGTGTGTGTGTGTGTTTATTAATTTTTTGAAATATAAATAAATTAATTTTTTGTGCATTGAAAATATAGACACGTCACCATTGGATACGTGATAACTTATCTAAATTTAAATTTTAAATATCTAAGTTTTGCTCATGCATCATTTCATCCAATTGTGATAGTGGATGGGTTATCAATATATATAGAATTAACTCTATAAATTAGTGTCTGAGAATATATATCAGTTATTTTGTGCGAATCCTAAATCCTACATGATGTGCATGGGCGGAAAAGTTAAGAGTAGGATCTAGTAAAGCACATTCAGTGGATATTTGGTTATATTGGAATATCCAAATTATATATACAGCGTTAAGAGGGATACATGGACAACTGCCTTAGCGCTATATGTTACACACGGGATATAATACAATGGAAAACGAAACAGTTATTACAAATCAACAATAATATGCCAAAATGTTTTACTTTCAAGTTGTTTGAAATTCATTTTTGTTGGTCGATTTTGCAGACTCCATGTCCATTCCTTATACTGTTCCGTTAGGGTTTCTCATGAAAACTTAGTCTAGACTGGTCGGTCCACCCAATCAAATGGTCGAGCGGTCTGTTCAGTCTAGTGAAGTCTTCAATCCCAAAATGATTAAACATTGCCTTGAGTCCCTTGACCCAACTAAACCATCAGGTCAACTATTAAACCATCGAATTGGAACAATTTTAAGCGAACGGACGATTCATTATTGTCATTATTGTCGATGCAGTTAAGGCCAAAATTTTCAAATTTGATCAAATCATCATACTAAAATGACCATGTGCATTTAATTACAAAAACTACCAGCTTATTTTCAGTTTATCTCATAGTAAATACTGTTAGTGTATATGCCCTAAAGTCAATCAACTTCTAGGGTTTATTATACACTTTGACTATTTATGTAATAATAAATGACATCTTTATCATATTGATTGCTTATATTTTCATATAAGTATGATAAAACCCTTAGAATAAACTTAATCGATGAAATCATAAGAGTTATGATGGTGAGGTTCATTCGATTATAAATAAGGTTTATTCTTAAATATCTCTAGTCATAGTATTAACAAGAAAGGGTATTATTAATACGGTTAGACTAGCATATACTATGCCGCTTCTATATGAGAAGTAGTAGACCTCATCTACTATGGTGTGTGAGACACCTAAGCAAGTATATGGGTGCTTGATGGTATGATCAAGTTCACTAGATTGATCCACATAGAGACATCCTTTAAGTGCCAAAGGATTAATCTCTAAGTGACGTTTATGTAAATGATTCTTAGACTTAAGGTTATCATGATATCTTGAATATGGATAGTTATACTTTCTTTGTTATATGATTGCTCCTGTAAAAGGGAATGCTCACATCATTAGCAAATGGGTGTATCTTTGAAGTATGGAAAGATGGTGAATAACCTATAAGGATTTACCGCCTCTTATATGAGAGGAGTTACCTCATTTTTAACCACTTGTAGAAGTATAACTCAGAAATCTTAGCTCTAAGTGGGAAAGTCTTAGAAAGTGTTTCTAAGAACTTCTTCATTGGAGTTATATTTTGGTACAAGAGAAAAGAGCATTAATCACACAATGGAATAGGCACAACTTATTCCAAGATTAATGTGAGATAAGTGTGGTAAAAGGATATTAGTTACATTATAAACGTTTACTGAAAGGTGAAGTCATCCACTTGACTTTTCTCATTACTTGGGTGGTCATGATGTATTGCTAGATACCAATCTTGATCTATAAGTATGAGTTGATTGATTAGAGGAATCAGTGATAAATTAAAAGGAGTTTTAATTTATCTAGTTCTTATTTATTAAGAATGTATAGCTCATACTTATTGCCAACGTATATGAGAACCTAATGGGTCACACACATTAAGAACTTTCTTAACTAGATTAATTGAATTTCAAGTGGGACTTGATAGATAAGTTTTATAACTTATAGTTTGATTTGTGAGACAAATTAAACTTGAGGGACTTATGGTGCAAATAAGTTTTAGTCTTCCAAATACAAGAGTTGTATTAGAATTAGGAAGCTAAATCTTATTGGAAACTGATTTCAGGTTTCCATAAGGATTTGACAACTTATTTGTCTATAAATACTCACTAAGCTTTTGCTAGCAAGAGGGATCATCACACAATTTGTCTTGTGAGATTTTTGAGAAAAATCTTGAGAGAAAAAATACCAAAAATTCGTCCAAGAAAATAAGGGAAAAAATGGCATCTCTTATTTCTTATCTTGGGATGAATTTTTCATGGTGAAAAATTGGAATTGTCTCAATAGACTTGTGTGTGGTTGTCTTGGCAATAGCTAGCACTAATCTAGCTTAAGCTAATTGACCTTGGAGGTTCTAACTAAGGAGGTTCGTGTGGATCACCATTAGAGGCCGGACGCATGTATGCTATATGGATCTCTTTGCCATCTTCTACATCAAATCTCCACCAAGTTTAAGGAGGTCTTCATGGATTGAGGTAATCTTCTTGAACTATCTCTATGTTACATGGATTTAATCAAAGGACCGATCTATTAAAGGAATCAAAATTTTAAGTTTCACTGTTTATCTCCTTGATTCCTTACAGGGTATCGAGCCAACTTTGATTAAACCATGTAACTTGTTTATTTAGTTGTCATGTATGTCAAATTAGATTTGATTATATGCATTCAAGAGTTTTAAAAATATACTTTTGATGAAAAATAAATTTTGAAAAGGTTTCAAAGATTTAATAATTTTAATGGAATGAATTTTCTTAAAAAATTGTTTTTCATCGTACGAAAATTCATAAAGTGGTTGAAGCTTTCAAGCAAAACAGTAACAACGGAAAGAATAAGAAGTCGTTGGCCATGTTAAGGGTGAAAATCCACAGATTAATCATAAGTGATTGGTCACCGGTTTCATCATCACATTCAACGACGCACTATTTTTTCTTGCATCAATTAGTTGGTGTAGGGATTTCCTTCACTAATTGCTGGAAATTTTCTAAAAGGAAATTCAAGAAACAAGTTAGTTTCCAAATAACAAATGGGATTTGGTCATTGATTTCCTTTTCGCTTGGGTTTCTAAATTAGTATGGAATTTCCTATAATTCTAATATGATTAGAATTAAGGTGTTTTCTGGAAATTTTAGAAATCTAAATTGGATAAGGTTGTTCAATTAAGTTTTAGAAACTTACTCAATTTTAGTGAGACTAGAATTAAGAAGTAAACCAACTTTGGAAACTTTTCAATTTGATAAGATTAAATTTGGATGGTGTTCAAATACCTTTAGAAACTTTCTAATTTAATAAGATTATATTAAGAAAGTGATCTAAAGTTTGTAATTGAGATCTAAAATGGTTTAAAGAAAATTTCCAAAAATAAGTGAATTAGGAGATTCTAGTTAGACTAGAAATTCCTAATTTTGATTTGGATGGTCATTCGATTGTGAAAAGTTTCTTATCATGGTTATAAAGTATGGAAATCATTTTAATGAGATTAGAATGTGGTTTTCATAATTTAAAACAAAAGGAATTGAAAAGAAATTTGAACTATTTAATATTCCTTAAGAAATTGGATTTCCTAAGAAATATAAGTTTCCAAATTAATATTGGTTTCTAAATTGATTTGGAAATTGTATCTATGTTTTATTATGAATAAAATATAGTTTCCAAATCATTAGTATTGTCAAAAATTTTTCTTGTGTTTATTCCTTTAAAAAAATGAAGGAAAAAGGATGTTGGTCTACGATAGCGTCACTAAAACTTTAGCGACCATTTCCTTGTGAAGGTTTTCGTCACTAAATGCAGTTTTCTGTCGCTAAAACTGAATTCCAGAAATTAGAAATTTTCAAATTGAATTTGATTCAATTAATTTTAAACCTCTTGAATTGAAGCCTTTGAGATTAAAGGCTTGTGCATATAATGATACATGATTGAACTAAATAAATATTTATGCTTTCATTTAATATTGTATTTTATGAATGCATGATGGATGATTATGGACTAAGGCCAATGTGATTGTGAATGGTTGAATGTATGTATGATTTGGTTTTGATATTTTTAAATAGGGCCTGCGTGTCCTGCCTTCTATATATTCTCAATGTAAATTCTCTTCTCATCTCACCCCTTGAATGTAACTCAAGGTTTCTCCCTAATATTATGTAATGTACATATTAGGGATAGGAGAGGTGAGGATCTAAAATGTTTAGAATAGATTTACATTTGCAATGTACAAAGAAGATGGAGATGGTACCAATTCCACCATGGTGGACATACAAAAGACGCAGGCATGGAGATGTTGCTGTCCCTTGTTTGACCATCTAGTTTCCTTTGGCTCAAGGAAACTAGTGTAGGAATAAAGTCCATAATCATCCATGTTTAATTATAGTATGTTTATTTATTTATTTATATTGATGAATGGATATCCATGCTATATATATATTTGATGAGACCAATTTGGAATACCATGTCTAAAATCCCTCTACTCAAATATTAAGTCTAAACTTAAGTTGCCTTCCATTGTTATAGTTAAAATGAAATTATGTTCGAGTTAACTTGTTGAGTACACTCAAGGTTGCTCTACCATGAGAAGTTTTAACTATGAGATGAGATCTCGAATAATGGTATGACTTAACTAAAATTTGTGACTTGTTGAGTACACTCAAGGTCATAAAATTTTAGAGGCAAAGGTTGGGTGACACATATGATGTGATTTATCAAGAGTTGATAACTCAACTATCTAGAAGTTACAAAAGTTATAATTGGTAATAAGTACCTACCTATTGAAATTATTTTGATTTGTTGAGCATACTCAAGATCAAAATAACTAAATGGGATTCTAACCTACTAGGAATTTTTGAAATTCTCGAATCTATATAAGAGGGTTATAGATTTGAATAAAATAGTGGGAGCAAAACCAAATTTGATTTTTATGTCATTTTTACTTGGTTTTGTTTTGCATAAATAGCAATTCTCTTTTATCTTTACCATCCGTTGTAGAAATTATGAGTAATTGCATATTATTCTCGATATAATTGGTATTTTTGATTTCTTGGATTGGCAAGTTAAATTGAGAAAAGTTCTTAAGAAAATTTGGCTATATCATTTAAAACCTTAGCACTTCCAATTATGGAAGATGTAATGGAATTAATAAAATTTGCTAACAATAGGTAAGAGGAGATGATGATAGTATGCCATAGATGCTTCCTAAATCTCCTTTACTAGATAAGATTTCAATTTCTTTCACCATGGTTATACATCTCAAGAGTTGAATGATGAATAATCAAGGTATAAGATGTATGAAATACTTGAGCAATAATTCTATTACAAGATGACAAAAATATCTCAAATTAAATATTAATTTATTAGAGAGTGATTGACTATATTAAGAAATTTAGATCAATCAAAGTTTTGTCATACACTATTAGTCAAATGTTGACTAAAAGTAATTACTTATCAAGAGTTGATAATAAGAATTACTTATCAAGAGTTGATAAGTTAAGAGTTTTAAAGAACTAGCCTTATAGTACAAGCTTTCAATGCATGGTTTTGAAATACAACTTTGTGAAAGTTTTATTTTTGAGATTATAATTGAGATTAACTAATGGACTTATTTTAGAACTTAATAAATGTTATTATTTTCTAAAATAAAAGAAAGTCCATTTCTCAATATGATGTTAGATAATTTGAAACCATTTTTAACATTTGGAAATTAGTCTTTTGAATAAGAAACATATTTTTCAAATCGCATGATGATTTGGCTCATTTGATTATGAATCATTTGAGACATATGAGCCTTATTCACTAATAAAAGGCTAATTTGATCTTTTATGAAAGATTTAATGAATTGTTAGGATCCATACATTATGATGTATGTGGAAGATTAACAATTCATACTAGAGATTATTTCTCATATTTTATCACTTTTGCTAATAACAACTCAAAATGGATATATGTATCTTTAAGGTACTAATCCAAGATTTTGAGAAGTTAAGAGGTTTAAGTATAAAGTAGAGAAACAATCTGGTCAAGTACTAGGACACCTAAATATGATCAAGGTGAAGAATACTTGAGCCATGGTAAAGTATTGGAACACCATGATTTGATCAAGGTGAAGAATACCTAATCTAAGGGTTTCAAAATTAACTAAAAGAGAATGTGATTCTCAAGTAAAATAATTTTTCTAGTTATCTCAATTATTGTTGTGTAATCTAGATAAAGAATCATATCTCATGAGATGAGATGTCCCATGCAAGTTTACCAAAATGGTTTTGGGGTTTTGTCCTACATAAAATTGTCTCCTATACACTAAATCTTGTTCCATAAATATATTTGTTCAAAGTGTGCCATATGAGATATGGAATGTTAAGGAGTCCAAATTTTGTGAAAGTTTGGATTGTGCTACTTATGAAGTGAGCATCCATAATTGGATAAAGTGGATCTAAGATCCAATGAAAACCTTTTGTGAAATATTCTTGAGAATTGAAGGAAAAGGAAAAGAGAGCCAAAAGGAAGAAGAGCAAATCAGTTCTTCTTATTTCATTTGGTTTAAATTTTTTCCTTAGCACATATGCTAGAATTTTCTTATCTGCTCCAAGAATTTTATAATTCTATCATCTTCAAGAATAAAAGTGTTTTAGTTCTAAAACTGTTATTTTCTAGATATATGATTTATTCTAGATAAAGCAGTGGGAGAAAGATGGAACTTAAAACTTGAAATAGTTTCAAGTATCACAAAAGCAAGTTGAACAAAATGCATAGAATTGGGGCTTGCATTTCATGATGATGAGGCGCAGTGAAAGCTCTTAAAATAAGGGTTCATAAATCTTAGAAATATAGATTTCTTATAGAAAATCATGATATTTGATCGTGCATTTTAAATGATTTATGAATACTTTTACAACTTATAGAGATGGTTGAGACCATGAATCTAAAATGGATTCCATATTTAATGAAGGGTAATAACCTTAGTCAATTCACCTAAAGGTTTGATAAACCTTTTAGTTGCAAAAGAGTCTTTAGAGTAAAGACTAATATGGAAGGTAAAGTGTTACCTATAGAGTTTGGTTGGTAGAGTGGTCACTATTAACGATAAGCAATTATCTTTAAAGAAACCTTCTCACTAATCAATATACTTAAATTCATTTAGATTTACTTGCTTGTTTTAACTATGAGTTATGGTATGGCAAATAGATGCTAAAACCATTTTTCTTAAATGGAAACAACCAATAATTGTGTATGTGACACAATTTAAAGGTTTTATATCTAGTGTGCCAATAAAGCAAATCTCTGAAAGTGGTATCATCCATTTTGATGAAATAATCAAAGAGTTTGATTTTATCAAAAGTATGGATGGCCTTGTACTTATATTTGATTTAGTGGGAGCTATTGTTGGTTTCATGCATCATATATAATTAATATATGATACATTGAAATAGTATGCCTATATTCCAAAATTATAGGTGTAGCTATCCAAGACTTCCTTCATGATATAAAGGAGTGGCAATCTACCTTTAGAGTAAAGGTCTATATTGATAGGTATGATTGCTTAAGTTTTTAAGTACTTAGACAAGATGCTAAAATGTTTAGCATGGAATAATCTAAGAAGGGGTCTTATCTATATTATATAGAATAATCCTTTCATTGTACTAAACTCATTGTCTCCTTTGGTCCATGAAGAGTTTAAATTGAAAGTTCGAGAATGTACTTGTAAACTTTCCTACAGAAATGATTTGCAAGTAATTATGCATATATTCATAATATCAGTGCTATGTGTTGAAAGAGTTTCAAGTGAAACACAACTAAATTTCTACAATTAAAACCTTAACAAATGCTACTTGAGAAGTGGCAAAAGGAAACATGTGAATCTACAAGTTCAAAATTGAGTTTGAATTGGTTTATTCTATTAGAAGTCCTTCAACTTATGTTGAGACTATAATAGAATTTGTCCTAACAAAGGAACCAACGTCTCATCATAGATCCACATATTTGTTAAGGTAGTTTCACAAGATTTGATGAAATCATTGGTGGGAATTAAAAGTAAAGATTAAAAGGAGTACCCATGGATTACAACATAGTTGATCCGTTCACTAAATCTTATCTTAATTAAAACATGATAGTCATGTTGGCTCATTTGGTTTTTAACTTGTGAGTGATTGGCTTTAGTGCAAGTGGGAGATTGTTAGTGTATATGCCCTAAAGTCAATCAACTTCTAGGGTTTATTATACACTTTGACTATTTATGTAATAATAAATGACATCTTTATCATATTGATTGCTTATATTTTCATATAAGTATGATAAAACCCTTAGAATAAACTTAATCGATGAAATCATAAGAGTTATGATGGTGAGGTTCATTCGATTATAAATAAGGTTTATTCTTAAATATCTCTAGTCATAGTATTAACAAGAAAGGGTATTATTAATACGGTTAGACTAGCATATACTATGCCGCTTCTATATGAGAAGTAGTAGACCTCATCTACTATGGTGTGTGAGACACCTAAGCAAGTATATGGGTGCTTGATGGTATGATCAAGTTCACTAGATTGATCCACATAGAGACATCCTTTAAGTGCCGAAGGATTAATCTCTAAGTGACGTTTATGTAAATGATTCTTAGACTTAAGGTTATCATGATATCTTGAATATGGATAGTTATACTTTCTTTGTTATATGATTGCTCCTGTAAAAGGGAATGCTCACATCATTAGCAAATGGGTGTATCTTTGAAGTATGGAAAGATGGTGAAAAACCTATAAGGATTTACCGCCTCTTATGTGAGAGGAGTTATCTCATGTTTGACCACTTGTAGAAGTATAACTCAGAAATCTTAGCGCTAAGTGGGAAAGTCTTAGAAAGTGTTTCTAAGAACTTCTTCATTGGAGTTATATTTTGGTACAAGAGAAAAGAGCATTAATCACACAATGGAATAGGCACAACTTATTCCAAGATTAATGTGAGATAAGTGTGGTAAAAGGATATTAGTTACATTATAAAGCGTTCCTGAAAGGTGAAGTCATCCACTTGACTTTTCTCATTACTTGGGTGGTCATGATGTATTGCTAGATACCAATCTTGATCTATAAGTATGAGTTGATTGATTAGAGGAATCAGTGATAAATTAAAAGGAGTTTTAATTTATCTAGTTCTTATTTATTAAGAATGTATAGCTCATACTTATTGCCAACGTATATGAGAACCTAATGGGTCACACACATTAAGAACTTTCTTAACTAGATTAATTGAATTTCAAGTGGGACTTGATAGATAAGTTTTATAACTTATAGTTTGATTTGTGAGACAAATTAAACTTGAGGGACTTATGGTGCAAATAAGTTTTAGTCTTCCAAATACAAGAGTTGTATTAGAATTAGGAAGCTAAATCTTATTGGAAACTGATTTCAGGTTTCCATAAGGATTTGACAACTTATTTGTCTATAAATACTCACTAAGCTTTTGCTAGCAAGGGGATCATCACACAATTTGTCTTGTGAGATTTTTGAGAAAAATCTTGAGAGAAAAAATACCAAAAATTCGTCCAAGAAAATAAGGGAAAAAATGGCATCTCTTATTTCTTATCTTGGGATGAATTTTTCATGGTGAAAAATTGGAATTGTCTCAATAGACTTGTGTGTGGTTGTCTTGGCAATAGCTAGCACTAATCTAGCTTAAGCTAATTCGACCTTGGAGGTTCTAACTAAGGAGGTTCGTGTGGATCACCATTAGAGGCCGGACGCATGTACGGCTATATGGATCTCTTTGCCATCTTCTGCATCAAATCTCCACCAAGTTTAAGGAGGTCTTCATGGATTGAGGTAATCTTCTTGAACTATCTCTATGTTACACGGATTTAATCAAAGGACGATCTATTAAAGAAATTAAAAATTTTAAGTTTCCGCTGTGTTTATCTCCTTGATTCCTTACAAATACTTCATATGATTATATATATACCATCTCGTTCTATTATTTTTACCTCCCAACAATTTATTCTAACTTTTTATCCAAAAAATATATTTACATATGTGTCATATCATTTTTGAATTTCTAGAATAATAGTTTTGTCCTTCAATTTTGTTTTCTTTATACCATTTTCATAATTTACATATTTAATACATATAAATGATATTTATTAAATAGTTACGCCATCATGAGTCGATTACAATTAGTCCAACAGTTGAATCAATAACTGTTGACCCAATTATTTTTCAGGTCAATGATTGGGTTGGGTTTCATAGCATTGGGGTTCCCTTTGCTGTTTTAATAACGTTGGGGGCTTCTTTTGCTGTTTTAGTGTCTAACAAAATCAGAAGAGTTATGGGTATGAACCAATTTATTTCAACCAAACAAATGTGTAAATATGAATATCTTGGGTGTAAATTCAGAGTTTGAGAGTCCAACTTACTATTTCCAAGAAGAAAATGACATTAATAACATATTATTTTTAACGATCGGCTGGTCCAATGGGTTAAAATGACAATTGACGTGGACCTTCAGCCCGAGTTAATCAAACCAACCAAGTAGTCATTGACCCACTCAAATCCCATAAAAACTTGGGAAATTTTTTTGAATTTTTTCATTTTTTGTATACTTTTTTGTTATTTAGATTTGATTTTAATCAATATATTTATAACATCAAGGTAACTTCATTGGATTTTTTTTTATTTTTAGGTACCAATTCAGTCAGACAAATCCCTTTAACCCCTGGCCTCTATTATAGGCGGAGTTGATACCCAATTTGAATTTCAAAATATTGGATAGCACAAATTTATAATTATTCCCACCAAATTATTGCAATAATCTCAACAGAATGATTTTCTACATCTCTTATAGTCATAACAGCAATTTTCAAGATATTGCATTGCAGTCACACTTAAATCTACCCCATATTTTTTGTAAGATCAATTGTCCAAACTTTGTTGGATAGATTTCCAATTTGACGAGAAACGGGAAATGAAGATCCAAAATAGTGCATTTTTTATGTAAAAAGGGTATAATGAACAATTGCCCAGCGGAAGTGCATGAGAAAACTGATTGTGAAAATGTTCGTCACGTAACTCTTTTTTTGTTTTTTGATATAAATCACAAGTATCCACATACATTTTATAGTTTGCGACTAATCCTATGCGGGCTACTGCCAGGCCCCTTTGTAGGGGGAGCTCTCCCGATGTTATTTTTTCAACGTTATAATATGTGGTAAAATGTTCAATTTGTAGACATGGCTAAAAAGACTCATCGAGACAACTTAGCTTTAATTTTTCAAATAATAAACATCGAAAGTAAGCCAAAAGTTGCAAAACATAAGAAAATAGGACCAATACCACTTTGCATCTATAATATTTTCAGCGATAACCAATTAGCACCATAGAATTATTTTTTAGATAATCTGTCCCCTAAACTATTCAAGACATTCCAAATCACCCTGTGGGCTTATATTGTTAAGGATACCATAGTTATCCATTCACGCATGTTTTTCTTTCCTTTTTTGTTTTTTCCTTAAGATTCTGATTCATTGATGTTCCATTTTCAGTATAGATAATTTTAGAAACCTCCCTTGAGGTTTCTAATAATTTCATTTTAGCACGCTTGAACTTTGAGAAATATCACTTGCCACCCTTTCTTTTGATTTTTTATAACGTTATCAACCAATTCTAAAATATATTATTAAAAAATTCATTTTTGGATATAGATGATATTTTCATTCCAAAAGTGTCCTTTGTTGTCCTACTTTTTTGTCAAAAAATTTTTAGTATGTTAAGAAACGCTTGAAATCAATGGACAATTGTGTACATGTGCAATTTTGGTGGGATACAATATAAAAGCAGATACTTAAAGTATAAATAATTTATTTTACAAGAGTATATTTAAGCTGTTTTCAAGCCAAAGAATATGATTAATTTTTTACAAAGTGTTTGCAGTCAACTTGAGGGGTTTTTCAAATTATTAGAATTTCTGAAAGCAAAAAAAGTCATGTTTAAAATTATATTTACAGAATCATTTGAGAAGTTTTCAAATATCAAAAGAAGTTATTCTTTTACTCAAAAATATTTGTGAATTTCTAAATTTTATATTTATTGTGTTGATCAATGACATGAAAAACATTAAAAGGTCTTTCAATCTTGTTAACGTCTTTTAATTCTTAACTACAAAACTATATTGGCTAGGTTTTTAAAAGTTTAAAGGATTAACTAGATTGGTTATTAAAATGACAAAAGGTGCACAATAATATGGCAATATTGGAATGAAAACATATTCGCTATCCAAAAAAATGTTTTTTAATAATATATATTAAATTGGGTTTACAAAGTTGCAAAAAGTTGAAAACATATGAGGTAAGTGGACATTTTTCAAAGTTTAAGGGTACTAAGATATTATTACAAAACTCAATGGAGGCTTCTGAAATTATCACTTTTTGATACTAAAGAAAATGTTGTGATGTATAGGCACATATTGTTCATAAGTATGCTTTCATTTAAATTGGACAAAATTGTAATGTGAGATGATCTATTAAGTTTAACATGTAAACTGTCCAAAAAATTTTCAAATGTAGTTTGATGCCAATTCATAACTTTAGGGTGCAAAGTGCATTAAAAAGAACTAAGGCTGCAAAAGTAAGAATTTGGAAAACATCAAGGATGCAAAGTGGAATTATTCCATGAAAATATTGCTTGATTTCAAACGGCAAGACTATCATAAATCCGTCCATATGAGGTGTTTGGTTATGCCTCTCTAGGAAGTTTTTGGTAAAAATATAAGATCCATTTAGATATATAGTGTGTATTTTGAATGTTAGTATAAAATTGTCATTATAATTTACTGGAAAATTTTTATAAAAATTTTTATGCAATTAGATGTATTTGAAGGATATTTATAAAATTCCATCGCATTCCATGCGCCACCCACAGCGTACATTACAATTGAAAAAGTGAGAGTGAAATTTTGGACAGCTAGTTATTATACACTTTCCTTGCAAACTATTTGGAATTGAAATCCTGTCGCTTTGTTGGATGTTTAACCGACCAAAATACATGAAAGTCAGACGTGTACATATAAGTGCCAAAACCTTCCACCCTTCTCCAGCCTATAATCAGAACCGAATTTCTTCCGACTACGATGTTAAAGTTGAACAAGGTTTGTCGCTTTTGAGAAAAAATGTGGTTTGTTTACCATTTTAGTTTCTTAAATCATGGTCAAGATGGCTTACCAATGACTACACTTTTTTAAAAGAGGAACTTTAATTCATTATCTAAACTAGCTATACAGTGGCCTTGCAGCCGTTGCCTCCAAAGGTTTGCCCAAATGAATAACAGCTTGAATAATAGGCTAATGATTTTGGAATTCCAGAATAAGCGTCAGGCAATCTATGATTACTTTATAATGATCAAAATGACTGAAAGACCCACATAAAATCCTTGTTACAACATTGCCCTTATAGTCAACGTATACTGTAAATCATTTAATTATTCGTAAGTTGTCTTTACACACACATACATAAGTGTGTAACTTAACGTTACATGCTTTCTTGGTGTTAGATTTGAGGTATATTATTGAAAAGGTAATAAAAGAAACTCTATTGGTTAAAAAAATATAAATTCTTCATATTCTACAGAAGACATATATTAGAGTAGTTTGTGCTTTTGAAAGAAATGTAAAATGTGATTAAAAACTACTCTTTTGTAAGTTAATTGATAATAGATGGTGATGATTGTAATTTTAGAATATATACGTATAACAATGCGTGGGAATAGATGTTGAATTAATACTAGACAGAATTATAGATGACCTTTTTCTAATAAAAAAGCAAATTTCATTAACAAGATTATTGGAAATCAACTAGCACGATTTGATTTATATCATAGAAATCTGCACTATGGCAAGCTAAACATGCATTAAAAATAATAAATCTCTAATTTATTAGAAACAAAAGTCTAAAAAATTATGAACAAATCTGAAAAATACAAGAAATTTAAAAAAGTCCTCTGATAAGATAATCCTTTCTGTGCATATTGCAATCATCATATTTGTCAATCAATTGGTGTAAACTCTAATAATGATAATGAGATTTATCGAAATAGATACAAAATCTTAAAAAATTTTAAATCTGACAATCAGATTTGAAATAAATTCAAATTTAGCAACAAAATAAGAAAAAAATCTAATTAAATAAAAATCTCACTAGGAACTCTAGAAGAATAGAAAATTATTATGAGGAACCCCTAGGAAAAATAGAGAACTTTTATTAAAAAATTTTAGAGGAGATATTATTAGAAAAATAAAATAAAAATGGAATACATTTGAAGGAAACCACTATGGTCTTTCTCCTGAAAAGAAGGATCCTTTCAAAACAGGAGAAGAAGTAGAGAAAAATTGGAGATGTTTGAAAAGAGGAGGAGAATGTTGTAACTAATTGACAGTACGATAGGTATTAGTCCAAACAAATAAACAATTTTTTATGACATATTTACAAATTTTAGTTTATTCATACCCACAAAAGTAGTTAGAGGTCATAGTTGAAGGAAGAGATTGTATTTTGGCTCAAAATTTTGAGTTTCCATGTTTTACTTAGATAGAAAAGAGAGATTGCAGAGATTGCTGGAGTCTGGCAGCCTATAATTTAGGATTTAGTTTCCATATTCATTTTGTTGATATTAAGTTACAAAAACTAACCATGGTTAGGATGTATGGTAAAGCAAACACAATCCCAACCATTGGAAAAGCAAATTCCACGCGGTTGACATTTGGAGCTGTATTGTGGAAAATAGAGATAAGGGATAATGGAGAAGAGCCGGCAGTAGAATCATGGTTGACCATTGTTTTTTTTTTTTTTTTATGGTTGGACCATTGTTGTCACCGGTGTTGAATGGATTGTTAGCAAATTTCTTAGTACTGCACATAGTTTCTGCTCAACGAGCGCACCATAGTTTGGCATGCTTTTCGTCTTGGATTCAAAAAAGAAATTCTTTGTGAAACCGAATTGCTGAAAACCATCAGTTATTTGCAGCAAATAACTTTTGATTTTAAACATGCACCTGAGTTTGGAAGTCAAACATGGATCGAATAGAGCGTCAAATCCAATCCACCACACTTACTATAATGGTGGATTGAATTATTTTTCAAAGTTTACGGCTACCTTTCAGTTATGTATAGTTAATCTATTAATTGTTCATAGCGGGCTTATATTTTCGTCCTTTCAACTACCATTTCAGCAAGGACCAAACATGCTGAGGACATAGCGGATAAGAATTCAACAAGAAGTAATGGTTTCAGGTACAACCCATTAAACTTGTAGTGATTTTGAATGTCAAAGAAGGGGTACTTCTTTTTCGCTCCCTCAATTTGTTCGTAGACAGTACCTTTCTAGCAGGAGACAAAAGGACCAGCTAGCCTAGGTGGAGAAATTCTCATCTCAGGTTTTCTATGTTTTTACTTCGATAGATATCTACTTTAAATAAGGTTTGGGGCAAATACTGGGTGTTTGTAGATAGGAAATTATGTGATGTGAGATAAAAAGGTAATTAAAAAAATAAAAAAATATTGAAAACTATTTTTGTGATGCGAGCAAATAAGTTTTTAACAAATCATTCCTCTCCAACCTCATATTGACATTAAAATCTAAAAGAATAGTAAAAGTTTGCCTTACAATAATGCTTAAAATCCTATGATTTGCTTAACACCCTATGATCCTCCTCAAAGGTTGATAATTTATTCTTATTCTTAAGAAATTTTTTTCCTGAGAAGTATTTTTATTATTTAAGAACTCTAGAAGACTAAATAAAGGGGTGAGAAAATTGGCAAAATTTTAAATGATAATTTATTGTAGTTAAGATAGATATTGGAAGAAAAGTTCGTATAATATTTGTAAAGCTTACAAAAAGTTTTCTATACCACCTTGTGTGAAATTCGAAAAAAGACACCATCTATTCTCAAAAAATGCAAGCCCCCTCTTCAAAGTTTACTTATTGAGTGAAAAAAATGAAATTTTGGACAAATAATTTCTTTGTCATATTCCATTTCTAAAGAAAGCAAGAATACAAAAAAAGAGAATATTGGATCCCAATTATAAATTTGGATCTACAATTTAGCGTCAATTAAATCAGTACTATGTTAAAACAATTTCTCAATTTAATTTCATCCAAGAAAAAAATGTTCCACTCATTTCTTTCTTTCCCTGATTTCCTTTTGCAAAATATCCAGATTAATTAAAATGTTATCTTTTCAGTTACGTGTGGTCAAATCTGTAAACCTTCAAAAGATTGATTTGGCTTTCCAATTTTACTAAAGAGGGAAAGAAAATTGACTAGACTAGGCTTTCCAAGAAATGTTATACAAATCCAAAACTTTTTCAGTCATAATTTATCCTTCGACTACATGGCGGTGCCCTCCTGGGTTGCTACTGAATTTGTTTGCTAAGACGTGCAAAATCTCATTCAACACGCAAGAATAACAAATCAGAGAATAACTCAGAACCCGAGTGCCATAATGTCCTGATGCAAGACAGTCCAACAACAGCTCATTACTGCACAAAAAGTTGATGGGAACAAAAGTAGGTTACATACCAATTTGGTTAAGTCTGCATCTTTCCCAAAGATCTCATTAAAAAGGGCTGCAGAAAATATACAACAAAATCTATTCAGCCTGCAGAGACGGCTACTCCTGCCGCTTCAGTCACAACTAAATCCTGTACATCCGTCTTTTACATCAATTTATGGTACGGTAATTATACCTAGCGTGCATGTTATTGTCTAAGAGTACTAATTAGGTGCATGACAAATCCGGTATTTATTGAAAATCAATTGTGGATTGTTACCTAAGCAGTGCGCGTTACACACACACACACAAGGAATTTGACTAATTTGGCATCTGTAAGTTTGCCTTTATTCAAGAATGTAAAAAAATGAGCCTTAACTGTAGAGGGTAGCTTTAAATTATACTCTCATTTATATGTTTGATGTATTTGTATCAGTGTTTATCTCCTTGAGTTCGCAGTAAATTCTGTTCGTTAGTCGTTTAAGTTATTTATGTTTCATTTTTTAACAATTGGTCCCTTAAGTTATGAACAATTTTAAGTGCAGTCGTGGATTTGTTTGTTTAATACTTTTGGTTCCTTTGCGTTAATAATACTTTATCTTTTGGTTATCTGAGTTCTTATATGTCGTATTGATATTAGAATACAACTAACCCTCAATGATGAGGTCATATTACAATTCAATACTTGCATATTACAACTTATTAATTTGATAAATTGAGCAGTAAAATTGGAGTAAGTTTTTTATACACTATTAATATATAATTTTTTTGTACCCTAGTTTAAATTAGGGTAATGTTATTTACACTTCTATTCTGTTATTTGCACTCCCACTAATTCATGTCCATTAAGATGAATAGGAAATTATTTATCAAAATTTACTTGCTTACATCACCAACACATTTTTTAACCACTTTTTTATCTCACATACATCACATCAAAAAAGTGATACAGTGTTTTTTTCAAAAAATTATATCAAATAATCTACTATCCAAACACAGTTACCCCTACTCCAATTTCTTCTCAGGCCCTATATTGTGTTCACTGCTCGTCTACTACTCCATAAGAATGGAGTTCGACATACAGTTTTGGAACAGCAAATATCACCTCCATTTTCTTTTCTTCCATAAAAGATTTTAGACTCCACTTTTTTCTTAATAGGTTTTTTGAAGTATTAGTGTCCTATTTACGAGACAATATAGTTGTACTCAATTTTTTGGTCATCTTTGATTTTGAAGTTTGGGATTTTTTTTTCGCACTTGAAGTTTAAAATCTGTTCACATTACATTGTTAGATTGATCTTTGGCATCATATAATTTCATAAACTTTTATAGAAAAATACATAATAATATTAGTAACAATTTTGAATTAGTCATTTTAATGTGTAATGGAATAATTAATTGGTTTTAGAATGTAAGAAAAAAATCATGTAAAATTAACTCATGGGCAAGGGAAGAAAATAGGGTAGGGATAATATTGTCTCATTTTAATGAAAATAGATTAGTGGAAGTGCAAATAACATAATACGAGTGTAAATAACATTACCCTTAAATTATATCATGAATTTAAATATGAAATTCAAATCATACAAATCTAGTATACATCCATATCTACTAGTAAAAATCACCACATTGTCTGTGCAAAAAAAAATTGATCTATAAATTAGTGGGATGAACATGATGAACACTAAAACATAGCTTGATAATATTCACAAACAACAAAATTTAAACGAAAGACCTCTAATTTCTATTGCTTCAAACTTTGATGGGCCAAGGAGACCTTGGTAGTGAATAAGGTTGATACTCCAAGATTTAGAGGTCATGAGTATTAATTCCCTCCTCCTTCCCTCCCTCTACCTCTTGAATTCTATCCTCTCCTTTCTAGATAAAATTAAAAAAATGATATTTTATCTTGAAGCTTAATAATTTCGGAAGTGCAATGCACCAAATGTATAAAAGTGAACTCTTTAGCTATTCACACCCAACTATTGGAGAAGGATATTTAAACGAGTCTTTTTGAGGCTAAGTAAATGACTGATAATGTAGACGCGTATAAATATTGATTAAATAGCATTTAAGGCAACATATTCACATTTCATAATTTATTAATTGTGTTTTAGATAAAGACCAATTGTTGTATTAGTAGTTCGTGGAAAAGATTATTAACGCTCTGATCCTAGTGTTGTTAGGTTTTGAGGTAACAAACGTAGCGGAAAAACAAAAATTTAAGCCCCCAAAAACCCACCAAGAAGCACCCTAGGCTTATGTATGCCTTGAAGAGGAGGATAACAGGGATTACCTTAATCCGTGTGATGTCTCTCTGACTCGTTGGAGAAGATGAAGGCTCCCTTGAGCAGTCCAAACGTTTTGCCTCTACTGTAATCTACGCGAGAGTGACCCTGGATCGTCTCTACGATCTGTGTGTGTGAGAGTGAAGAATGTGCTAACTTTTTTTGTCTTACTCTAACTCTTAGGATTTTTCTCTCTACGTTAGCTTTCACAGAGCCTAACCTCTTCTATTCTGTCATCTAGTAAAACAAACATATTGTATAGTCTGTTTTATTGATAGGATAGAGAGAGAGAAAAGGAGATAGATAGGATCAGATTGTTTGATTCAAAATCAAACAACGTAATATCGATCCTCACTCTATCTTCTGTTATCTGACAAATGAGAGATAACTACTTTATCTTATCTGTCAGATAAACCTGTGATTTATTTTTCTTTGCAATTAAACCCCAAAGGTTTTATTTCCAAATCTCTACTTGGACACATAGCAATTTTAATCCAAAATTCAGTCTCTTAGCGTGTGATCCAATAGGTTCCAAATACACTGGTAATAATTATGAATTATAATTCTTAATGAGAATTAGATAAAATAAACAACTTTATTTTATCATTAATTACAATAATTAATTCATTCATAATTATAGATTGTGAGCGGTGTCTAGCAACACATCACCACTATCCAGGTACTCAAAATTAGTCAAGGGAATTTTTACCTAACCTTTCCATGAAAAATTACCATGTAATTATTATCCTTTCACCATCGATATCCTATTAGTCAGGGAATAAGGAATAAGTGCCAATTCCCTAATGACTAATTAATTTGCTAGTTCCTGGAATTAACCCTAGATTAGGTTAACTTGAAGACGTTCTTCAATTAACCTAATGTAGTCGACTATTAATGTTAATTTCCCACTAGTGGCCTTTCTGGATATCAACTCCCACTATTGGAGTGGTGAATTCTTTCTTGATTACTCACTATCTTTCCATGCTTCACACTACCCCCAATTTCTATTCTTCAAGTCACTCTTAGTGAGTAACAAGCAATAGAGTCAAAATGCAGTGATTCACACTCAAGATACTATGGTGATCTCAAGTTTAGGATCATTTACACAATTTTCCATAAGAGATTCAACCATTGGCACTAGATAGATATCCTAATGGGATCTCTGTGTGGATCACTCCAATGAACTTGTACTTTACAATTCATCTACACGTTAGTCAAGGTATTCCTATACCATGGTTGATGAGAACAACCACTACTTACACTAAAGTAGAGGTTAACTGTGTACTAGTCTTTCCGTATTAATGATGTCCTATCTCATTAGTACTATGACAAGGAAAATTTAAGAATATTACTATAAATGTGATTGATATTTCATAGTCATCAACTCTTGTGACTACCATCACATTAATAAATATTCTAAGGACTTTATTAGTTATATCTTAACATTTAACAGATAAAGAAGAAGTTATTAAAATACAAAACTTAATAAGGAATGTATTTAAACAAAATGATTGTTTTAGGGCATACATTCCAACAGGTGTAACGTTTGATTTTACACTTTAGGTGCAGTATGTTCTTCTACATGTCTTGACCCTTCTGTCATAGTCTTTTCACCTGTTTATTTTAACCGTTCTGCAGCACATTAGAAAGGTTGGGTTTCATTGAAAAAAATTACTGGGCTTCTTAGTTTTTTTTTTTTATTTTTTGAAAGTGAGTTAGTTTATTATATAGTTTGAATCGATAGGAAAGCAAATGTACAATTGCTGTTCAAAAGACTCACAAAATATACATAAAGAAACGCACTAACGAACAGAAATAATGGAAATGATTCAGTATTCAAAATTTATCCGTCCTATCTATAATTGAGCATATCTTCAACTTGCTTAACATGGAGTTCCCACAACAGTTTGTAGACTTTCTTTTTACATGTATTTTTTTGGTTAATCTAGTATTTTCCTCAAATATATCACATGCTGGATCATGGATGATTCTTGCAATGGACAACGAGAGTCTAAGATGGGAACCATTTTTTGCAGGTGTGGGACTTGATAGTCAATGATTATTAAAAGATTTTCAAATCCATTATCATTTTCTCATGTTAATTTTTTTGCTATCTCATGCTTTGACAATGATTATGTTGGAATAGTCATTTTCTCATGTTAATTTTGGTATTTCATGCTGTTTTCACTTGCGATTGCTGTATACCACTTATGAGTGTGAAAGAAACGTTCTGCTACATGACCTAATAACTCCTACATGGAAAATAGACAGATGAAAAAGGCGATTATATCATCTTAAGACTTGCACATTTTTGTAGACATCAATATCACTACCTACTAGTTCGAATTTTTGTTGACAAATGATACAAGAAAATTCGCAGAAGCATATAATTTCTTGCATGCTTTTTCAAATGGTTAAAGACGAACATAGACAGAACCAAAGAAAATTAATTTTGAGGGAGTGAATTATAACGTATGTAAACTAGAGTATATAACATGAAGTATTTAAAAAAATGATATATAACACGAAACATCTTCAAACTTTTTCTAGAGCAAAAACCTGAACGAATAAAGAATAGTTTAAAATTTTTAATTTTTTTTAAGGGAAGAAATTCTAATTTTCTAAAATTTGGGGACCCCTATCCACCCTTGTCTACTTCGGTATATGTAGACTCAAAAATTTTTTGGGGGACAAATTTATTGTATAAAAATGTATGCATTTGAAGATGAGTTTTCATCTTAGATCCGTCACTTATACCTTAATGTTCTTATCCCATACTTTTAGGACACAGGATAAAATATATAAGGTTAATTATGTCTATCTCTCCTGAGGTTTAATCAAATTATCAAATGAACCATGTGGTTTCACAATGGCCCCCATATGAGCAACAGCATCCAAAATGGAAGCATAAATATAATCTCATTCCAAATTTGGCCTTTTCTTGTCTTACTTTTTATTACCAAAATGGTGAATATATTAATAACAAATAAAAATAAAAAGAAAATGTGTGAAGGTTTATTCTAATTGAACAAAATATGTTGTTTTTTTTAAATATCAAAAGTTAATATTTGAAAGTTTATTGAAGTTTTTGCAAGTTACAAAGATAATATTTTCTTTCCTATAAAGTGCTCTGAGTTAATTTAAAAAGATTTATAAATCTTTTACATATTTTTGAATTTTCTATTTTTTTCAAATCAATGACTTGAAAAATAAAAATATACAGCAAGCTAAAATTTATATATAAACTTGTTTGTATCACTTTCTAGTTGGTGCAAAAAGATATTCTCATGGTTCTAAATTACTACAAGTTATTTTAAGAGTATTGTAAATCATTCATAATTTTAGACAATTTAACATTTCTTATTTGTATCAATGACACAAAAATTACTAAAAATTTTTTTGATCTTATTATTAACTTTTAAATTTTCATTAAAGACCTATATTGAACAATTAAAAATTAAGAGATAAATATAGTGAATTATAATAATTAAGAAATCACAAGAAGAATGAAACTGTATTCTCTCTCATTATATTTTGAAATGGGTTTCAAATGCTACAAAAAGTTTGCAATAGGGGAGCCAAGTGAGATTTTTAAAATTTCAATGTACCAAGTGAAACTGTTAGAAACCTCAAGGGAGGTTCCTAAAATTATCCCATAACTTAGTCAGAATGCAATGTAAAATTTTAGGCCAACATTTATTTAAAAAATTCCTTACTATGATCAAAGAAAAAATGAAACTCAAACTAAAAGAAAAAAATCAATTGCTAACTTTTAAGAAAGGAAATCTGAAAAAAAAAAAATAGAAAACCTTTCCCTCCCCCCTCTCATTTATGGCTTATTTCAGCCATGACCATACTCTCCCAACTCACTTTTCCTACACCAATTATTCACTTCATTTAAATGCAAAATTTAGAGTGCGACAATCATTTTTAGCTAGACTGTATAGTCTTGTATCCATATTATAATATTAAATTTTTATCTTTAATTTTAGATTAGTATATTTGTTGAATTTTTATTTCAAATTTTAAAGGGGTATATTTATGCATAAATCTTAAAATTTAATACTTAGAGGCGGATTTAAACTTAATGGTTTATTTGCTCTTTTGGAAAATAGAGTTTGACTATTTGAAAATTTACATGAAAACGGGTTTTTTAATAATAGAATATAATAGTGGTGGCTAAATAAACTACACAAATAACCAAAACACTATTGTTAATGATGTTATATGACTAAAGGTTTCGCTACACTTTAACCTGTAAGGAGACAAAACAATGATTGGAAAAAAAAAAAACAATTAAAGGAAATTTTAAGAATTTCATTATAAAATCTACTGCAATTTGCTAGTGGAAAATTTTCATTTGATAAAAGCTTGGCTATTTAAATCATTGGACTAAGTTGTATGAACTATAGAGTCCACTTTATCATTTGGACAAATCCCAAGAGGGAAAATGTAAGTTGGACAAACTTCAGGGGAAGCACTTGTAATCAACTTAATCTACAGAAGGGTATTTTTGAACTTTCAGACATATACTTTGCCAACGTAAGCATCATTTGTAACTGCAATTAATATTTTGAATTGTATTAGTTAAAGGGTTTGACAACAATTTGGCCAAACTACAGGGTTCATTTGAAGATTTGGTCAAATCTTAAAGAAAGAAGATGTGATAAGGCCAAAAAGGGCAAATGCCAATTTTCACATTTCATCCTCAAACTTTCTTGCATAAAATTATTTAATATTTGAACTATCAATTTTTAACCAATTTCACCCTTCAATGGGAAACTAATCAATTTGAATGGAAATTGGGCATCTGATGGGCATAAGACTGTTGAGTAAAAAGTCTTGCTCGACTTAAATTAACAAAATAGAACAACTATTTTCATTCTCCCAATTCCAGTATCTTTCTTCTCAACTCCAATTTCCATTCAAATTGAATAATTTCTCGTTTGAGGATGATATTTATCAAAAATTGACAATTCAAATACTAAATCTTTTATTTCGAAAAGTTTGAGAACAAAATGTGTCCACACCATAATATTTAGGAATGAAAACTAGCATTTTTCCAATCCAAAAACATTACTAAAAGTTGCATAATCAAAAAATGACAACCTCGTTATCTTCCTTATTAAGCTGCTCCAGAGTGGAATCTGCTTCCACGGAATCTTTACATGATTTAAATTCTTGCCGCGGAACAGGCGGGATGAATGTTCAAACTGCCGGACAACACAAGTACACAAATGTAGAAAAGCATACAACATCCCTTGCTTAATCCTGATGACTGAATAATCTTTAACACTATTCATAACCACCAGGAATACTAGGGCCTGTTTTGTAAATGAGTTTTTTGGGTGTTTATCTAAAGTTTTATTGTAATTTAATGTGGAAGTTGTAGAAAAATTCTTATAAATTAGAGTTTTTGTAAAGATAGTGAAATTTTTTATTTTTTTCCTTTTCTTTTTCTTTCCTTTTCTTTTCTTCTTCTTTCCTCTCTTCTCCTTCCGTCTTACTCCAGCCACCACCTCCTCCTGCACCGGCCAGCGCCAGGCATTCTTTTTCTCTCCTTTCTCCCCCCTCCCTCTTTCTCCTCTTCCCTCCTCCCCTCTCTCCCCTCTTTTCCCCACCACCCCTCTCCCTCCCACTCGTCTCCTCCCCTAGCTACGCGACCTCTTGGGTCATGTGGCCAGGGGAGGGAGAAGGGTGGTGGGGGAAGAAGGGGGAGAGAGGAGGAGGAAAGGAGAGAGAGAGGAGAAAGGAAAAAAAATGAAAACAAGTTGTAGGTCCCGAAATGCAACCAAATGGGGGTGAATTAGATTGTTTAATAAGACAATCAAATATAGTAAGAATTCACCCAATAAAACAAGTACAAATAACTTCTCAAGTGTGAACAAAGATATCTCAAATTAAGCACAATGAAGATGTCACAATTGAGCAATAAAGAAAAGAGATAGAAAAAGAATTGCAAACCAAATTCCAAATTGCACCGAACTTGGATAAAATCTACTAGTAGCTTCTTCAACTAAAGGTGAAGCTAACCAACTTGTACAAATGAAGGCTCACTCCTTCCTTACCCTAAAAGCCTTTAGTTGAGTCAAGGAGTTTTACAACTATCCTAGTTAATTCTCAACAAGCTACAATTGAAAGATAACTCAACCAATTAAGAACAACTATTACAAGTGAGGCAACCTTCACCAAGGTTTTACTCTTCCAAATGAGTAACCTCACAATTCCCACTTTTCCCACATCTATACAACAAACAAAGAAGATTTCTACCCAAATATTCACTTGTAAACTTGTATTTCATGTAGGCAAAAGTCTTCTATCTTCTTGAACTTGTGGGTATTTATAGAGTGTGAGAAATGGCTTAAAGAAGCTCTTCAACGGTCAAAAATATAGCTGTTAGAAAAATGACCATTGGAGCTATCGGACGTCCGAACCCACCATCCGACAGAACCAGTCAACCTGTCGGACGTCCGAACCCCTGTCCTGCGTTCGACAGCATCGTTCGAAGGTTTGTTGTAAACTGTCGGACGTCCGAAATGATCGTCCGACAGAACCAGCAGCCATCTCAATTTCCTTCTCAATCTGTCGGACGTCCGAACCTCTATTCACCGTTTGATCCTTGCATCCGATAAGTTAAAACCTTCTTAATTCTTCTTGAATTCATTTCTTTCCTTCTCCAATAAATAAAGGACCTGTTTTAACATAATTCTCACATAAAAACATTAGTCCAAATCATCATTTTGTTTTGTTATCATCAAAACCTAGGATCAATTCCAACAATCTCCCCCTTTTTGATGATGACAAACCAAATGATGATTTTGTTGGAATGTATGCCCTAAAACAATTATTTTGTTTAAATACATTCCTAATTAAATTTTGTATTTTATGAACTTCCAATTTTATCTGTTTGATATTTAATATAACTGATAAAGTCCTTAGAATATTTATTAATGTGATATTAGTCACAAGAGCTGCTGACTATGAGATATCAATCATATTTATAATAAATATTCTTAAATTTCCCTAGTCATAGTATTAATGAGACAGGACATCATTAATACGGACAGACTAGTACACAGTTAGCCCGTACTTAATGTAAGTAGTGGTTGTTTTCATCAACCATGGTATAGAGATACCCAGATTAATGTGTAGATGAATTGTAGAGTACTAATTCATTGGAGTGATCCACACACAGATCCCATTAGGATATCTATCTAGTGTCAATGGTTGAATCTCTTATGAAAAATTGTGTAAGTGATTCTAGACTTGAGATCACCATAGTATCTTGAGTGTGAATCACTATCTTTTGATTCTATTTCTTGTTACTCACCAGGAGTGACTTAAAGAATAGAAATTGGGGGTAGTGTGAAGCATGGAAAGATAGTGAGTGATCAAGAGAGGATTCACCACTCTGATAGTGGGAGCTGATATCCAGTAAGGCCACTAGTTGGAATGTAACCTTAGTAGTCGACTATATTAGGTTAATTGAAGAGTGTCTTCAACTTAACCTAATCTAAGGTTAATTCCGGGAATTAGAAAATTAATTAGTCATTAGGGAATTGGCACTTGTTCATTATTCCCTAACTAATAGGATATCAATGGTGAAAGGATAATAATTACACGGTAATTTTCCATGGAAAGGTTAGGTCGGAATTCCCCTTGACCAATTCCGAATACCTAGGTGGTTGTGATGTGTTGCTAGACACCGCTCACAATTTATAATTATAAATAATTAATTATTGTAATTAATGATAAAATAAAGGCGTTTATTTTATCTAATTCTTTTGAGAATTATAATTTATAATTATTACCAGTATATTTGGAACCTATTGGATCACACATTTAGAGATTGGATTCTGGATTAAATTGTGTGTCCAAGTAGGGGCTTGGAAATAAATACTTCTGGGGTTTAATTATAAAGATAAGTAAATCCTGGGATCATCTGACAGATAAGATAAAATGGTTATCTCTTATTTGTTAGATAACAGAAAGGATAGAATCTCATCAGATGTTACGGTGGTTTGATTTTGAATCAAACCACCCGACTCTATCCTTCTGTCTCTCTTCTTATCTCTCTCTCTCTCTCTCTCTCTCCTATTAATAGTATCAGATACTACGATAGGTGGTTGAACACTTCTGACAGTTAGAGAGAGGTTAGGAATTCTGATACGTAGAGAGAAAACTCAGACAGTCTGAGAGCTTGAGTGAAAAAGAAAAAGCCAGCACCTATTCTTTACTCACACACACACAGATCGTAGAGACGATCAGGCCAGAAGCACTCTCGCGTGGATTACAGTAGAGGCAAAGCATCTGAATTGTTGCTTAGGGGATTCTCAGCCTTCTTAACGAGTCAGAGGCATCATCTGTTGGATTAAGGTAATCCTCTAGAACCCCCTCGTGAAGTCATACGTAGAATCTAGGGTGATTCCTGGTGAGAATTAGGAGCTAAAATTTTAATTTTTCGCTGTGCCTAATGCCCAATTCCTAACAGTGGGATTAGAGCCATCTCTAGTGTTTACGTATGATTTTGTATATTATTGTTCATGGATTAATTTCTGTTTGGATGATATATGTATACGTGTGTAGAATTTTTGGTTGCAAATTGCAGCTTTAATTTGATTAAAGTAGTTTTGCAATTTGGAAAAATTTATGTTACAAAATTGTTGTTTGAGTGATATGTTTTTCCGCTTGAATGATCTGTACAATTGTTGTCACATGTTGTTCTGCAGGATTCTGTAGTAGCCAATCGTTGGCTACTGGAACAGCGAGTCATGACTCGGATCCGCGAGGCTTATCTCGCGGATCAGGTTCGCGACTCGGATCCGCGATGTTCTCCTCGCGGATTCTGCTCGCATTTCAGAAACATAGTGGGATCCGCGAACTAGCTTCACGGATCGATTCGCGAATCCATTTCACGGATCCTGTTCGCAGCCCCAGTTTCTGATCCGCGCGCAACAGGGATCCGTGAGCTGTAGCTCATGGATCGGGGTCGCGGATCCTTTGCAAGAGTCTCAGAAACTGATTCGCGCAGCATGAATCCGCGAACTAGCTTCGCAGATCAGCTCGCGGATCCTTCTGGAGGTGAAATTCTGTGAAATAAAATTTTGAAAAACTGAGTTTTCAATTTCTGAAAATTTTCTGATTCTGATCCGAATTTTAATTATTAAAATTTGCTGTGAATTTTATCATTTCATGTTTTATTGAGTCATGAATTAATTTAAATTTTAATTTGATTAATTCAAATTATATTCCAATTATTTTCTAATTTTGTTAGGAATTAAAATGACCTAATAAAAATTATTTTTACCAAAATTTCCTGCACATGTATGGTCTCAAAATTTGTTTGGGATCTTGATATATATAACATCCAAATAATCCATGAATGATTGTTTTTCCATACTTTCATTTAATTTAAAGTTGTTTAAATTCGTATGGATGCATGGTGGATGTGTGACGACCCCACCGTACCCAGAGGCGTACCAAAGGGCTTAGCGGATCGCCTGCCCAACTCTCGTCAGGACTCGATAATAAAAATGATAAAAGCGCCAAATTCTCATAAAAGGATGATATGTACATTATAAATATACATAATATCCACTACAAGACCACAAGAGTTAGAGAGTAACTCCGTCAAGGTTTCTCACACCCGCTATCCAAAATACAATATACATGGCTAAAACGTCAACCCAAAGCAAGTGCTAAAGCTAAAAGGGCTACACTATGCCTCTCATGCGTCAATTCCCACTTCGGCCCCCTACTAAGGAAAACAAATTGAAAAGGAGTAAACTATATGCTTAGTGAATAATCAGGGGGGCACACGTAAATCACATTTCCACATATATTTCAAATCAATAGCAAAAGTAACATCACAAAATAAGGATACAGGTGGCTTCAAAGCCATTTCAATTTCCACGCTTGATCTTCCGTTGACACTCCGTCAACCGATAATCCGTAGACCCCACTTATACTCCTACCGTCCACCTTATTAACCCATTCTGGCCAGTCTACAGTACATAGCAGTTTGAGCAATAGTAACATTGAGATCCCAAAGGCATTGAGATCAGACCATCTATTTGGTCAAAGATTAACATTTACCATTGAGACCCCAAGGCAACCCTTGAGATCAGACCATTCAAGTAGTCAGAGAGCCACACTAACATTGAGATCTCAAAGGCATCCCTTGAGATCAGACCATCCAAGTGGTCAGAGAGCAACATTGACATTGAGACCCCAAAGGCAACCCTTGGGATCAGACCATCCACTTGGTCACTTATCACTAACAATATCACATTTCACAGGTCATATATCACACAACATATGCATTCAAGAACCATATATGGAGTTTAGGTCGAGTGCGATAAAGTACACCCTCGTCCAAGTGCCCACTTATCACATTTCACAATATAATCACATATAAAGTCCTAATTACTCACCAAAAGTAGTACAAAAGCAAACAGGTTAGAAAGGTTCCCCGGTCTCCTCGACATCGTCACCTCCTGTGAAAAGTTGAGCCAAAAGATTACTCAAACAATCACTAAGATGCCAAAACCACTTAAAAACACTTAAAGAAACAAATAAGGTACATGCATGGGCGTTCGACTAAAAACGGACGAGAACGGAACGAAAACGCAAAACACACACTAAAAGGTGTAAAAGGCAGTTTTGACATCTTGTGCGCCTTTACTCATAACTCATGCTACAAGGATCGGATTAAAGTGCACGAAGGTGTCGTTTCGAAGCTAAGAGAACAAGCTATAACTTTCATGAAGACCATTTCTACCCAAATTCACTCCTTCTTGGTCAAAACACACGAAAACAGTTCCAGTTTCTTCATATCAGACTTGCTGACAGGTCGAATTCAAATGGCCATATCTCAGCAAACAAAGATCCAAATCAATAAATTCCACAGGTGTTGGAAAGCTGGTATACAAGGCTACAACTTTTGTGATTTGGCCAAAAGCCAACTCAAAATGAATAGATACGAAAAATAGAGCCAAAGTCACTGGTTTGGTCTCCCCTGTTTTTTTTTTAGTTTCGTGCCCAAACACGTCCAAACCAAATGCAATTCACGCGCATGCGATACACATGACTTGAAAGCGATAATAAACATGCAAATGCAGTGTTTGCACGTCCAACACTATCCTCGACACACACACATTACATACTCATGCACCAAATGCGCTTAACTCTTCCAATTCGGTTCCAAATCGACTCCAACTCATACATTCCTCATCCATTGTGCATCAATGCACTAACAATGGATTATCAATCATCCATTTAAGAGACCAAATACACTAATTAGGTCCAAGATCATCACCTCCTCATTAGGGTTTCAACCATTTCATTCACAATCTAGCAATCAAATCACCAACTACAAGTGAAACAATACTCAATGCCTTCACTAATCATCAATTTAAGCACTAATGGAAGCAACAATGTAACACTAAACCAAGAACACTAAGTAATGCTTGCTGGCCGAGAATTGAAGGCATGGAATCATCCAAATTTACACCATAATTTCACAAATTAAGCTAAGAACAAGCATTAATTTCATCCAACCGACAGTCACAAACATCAACTCTTAACATTAAAGCTTGAAATCAAGAACCCTAACCCTAACACTAACTAATTTCATGGCTAGGTATGAACACATAGAAATCAACCAATCCAATCCGTAGAGTCATCTCAAGAGCTATCAATGATCATGAATTAACCCAAAACAAGAACAAAATCCATCATGTTCATCAAATTAAACCAAATTCCAGCTTACATATAAAGGAAAAATACCTTCTTGACATATTTTCTAGATGAAATTGCAAGCTCCCAAGTCGGTCCACTTCTCCTCCTAGCTCAAGCTTCAAGATTGGATGGTTGAAATTGGCAAAAATCCCCAAACTCTCTCTTTTTCCTCTCTTTTCCTCTCTCTTTTTTCCTTCTCTTTTCTTCCTTCTTTTCTCCTTGTTTGGCCGACCCTCTTGGCTGTCTTTTAGCTAGGAGATTAAGTCCCTTAGATATTTATTTAGTTTGGTCAAAATTGGGTCCAGGTCCAAGTCCAAGTCAACTATCTCAAGCCAATTCAACCTAGCAACTTAAGTTGGTTTGCACTCTTGCCCAAATGATTTCTTTTCCTATCAATTTACTCCATAAACCATTAATTCAACTTAAGCTACTAATGCTTAATCTCACCTACTTAGGCCACTAATCACCCAAGTACCGTAATTAACTCTCATGAGCATGCACAATCACACATAAAAGCTATGAAATAACAAACTTGTGGTTTTTACATATACTTAAGGGTTGGAGAAAACATATTAGGATTTGTACATTTAGAGTTTAATATACAACTAGGGTCTAAACAAATTAGGGTTTTAATATACAATTTAGGGTTTTTAAAATCCAATTAGGGTTTCCAAAATAACTTTTGTCATTTAAAGGACACAAATCAATACTTACTATAAATAATTAGGGTGAGAAAATAGGGAATAAATCGGGTCCTCACAGGATGGTTGTGGATATAAGCCCAATATGATTGTGGAATGGTTGAATGGTTATATTTTTATAAATAGGGCTGTGTCCTGCCTTTCTCATTTCTCTAATTGTAATTTCTTTCCTCATTTAATTCCCCCCGAATGTAACTCGGGGTTTCTGATATTCTATTTGTAATATACAATAGATAGAAATAGATGATAGGAAATTATGTATTTAGCATAGAAATTGTAAATTGCAAGATGAAGAAAGGAGCAGTGCAACCAGAAGGAGGAAATTTTATTTAACCCTAGTCAACAATTAATTTTCCTAATGGCCGGGAAATTAATTTAGGAATATCCACAACCATCCACAGTTTATTATTATGCTATATTTATTTCTGAAATATTTATATGCATGATTGTTGATGAGACCGTCAAATGTTTTTCCAAAATTTCAAACTAAAATAGAAATGTTTTGGAAAAAGAAATAAATCCCTCAAATCTAATATTAAATTAAGACAACCTTCCATCATTATAGTATAAAATAAAATGTGGTTATTAAGTGCTGGTTTGTTGGGATTCACCTAAAACTGCCTTACTTACTGCATGGTTTTTACTATAAGAAATGTTCTTGAGAATGATGAATTTGATTTAACTAAAATTATAGTTTGTTGGGATTCACTCAAGACCATGAATTTTAGAGGCAAGGGTTGGGTTAATACATAAGATGTAAAATCAAGAGTTGATACCTAACGGATCTAGAAATTACAAATGGATTGTAATTGGTAAAATACCTACCTGTTAAAATTATTTTTTATTTGTTGGGCTTCACTCAAAGTCAAAAATAATTAAGACGGGATTCTGGCCACTATGGATTTTTAAAAAATCTCGAATCAATTTATAGAGGGTAATTGATTTGGAAAAATAGTGGAAATAAAATCATAATTTTGGAAGTTTTATGATTTTATTAAAACAAAACTTTTTTGATAAACTCTATCTTTATTTTGTTGTAGAATGAGTAACAATCTGAGCCTACGTTCCATTCTCACTGATTGTAAACTAAACGACACAAATTTCTCGACTGGCACCGCAATGTCCTACTCGTTCTCACCCACGAAAAAATCGAGTATGTACTTGATGGGCCCATGGCTAACAAGCCTGAACTAAACGCACCTGCTACTGTTAAGAATGCTTATAAGAAGCATAAGGATGACAATAGAACGACTTCATGTATCATGATAGCCTCTATGACTTCTCAACTTCAACAGCAGCATATGAACATGGGGGCATATGAAATAGTTCAACACCTGAGAGAGTTGTTTGAACAACAATCTAGGACGGTGAGATATGATACCTCCAAGGGACTGTTCAGGTGCAAGATAGTGGAGGGAGCACCCGTTGCTTCACACGTCTTGAAGATGATTGGGCTAATTGAGAAATTAGCTGAATTGGACTTCAAGATGGACCAAGAGCTAAATGTTGATTTAGTTCTTCAATCTCTGCCAGATTCTTTCTCTCAGTTCGTTATGAACTATCAGATGAACAATCTGCAGCATACACTACCTCAATTGTTGAATGTGCTGAAAACTACTGAGAAAGAAATCAAGAAGGTGAAGGGTTCTACCGGAATGCTTGTTGTTGTTTCATCCAATAAAAGGAAGAGGCAAGGAAAAGAGCCTAAGAAACCCAAGAACAAGCCCACCAAGAAACCTAAGAAGGCCAAAACAGATCAGTCAAATGCAACCTACTTCCATTGTGGACAAACTGGACATTGAAAGAGGAACTGCAAGGCTTATCTGGAAAGCCTGAAGCAAAAGAAGCTTGGGGAAGCTTCATCAGCAGGTACATATATGATTGAGATTAATGTTTCTACTTCCAAATCCGACTCTTGGGTATTAGATAGCGGATGTGGCTCTCATATTTGTACATCTATGCAGGGTCTAAGGGACGGTAGAAAACTGGGTAAAGGAGAAGTAACCCTACGTATGGGCAATGGAGCAAAAGTTGCTGCTTTAACTGTAGGGACTTACTATATTAGTTTACCTAATAGGTTAATTCTAGAATTGTCAAACTGTTATTATGTTCCAGCACTTACAACAAACATCATTTCTATTTGCTGTTTGGATTTAAATGGGTTTAAGATAACCCAAGAAAATAAATGTTGCTCTTTCTCAAAGAATGGTGTGTTTTATGGTTCTGAAAATTGGAATAACGGTTTATACATTCTAGATCTTGACAACTAAATTCTCAATATATAAGAAAAGAGAATGAAGTTAGATAAACTGAATAAAATCTACCTCTGGCACTGTAGATTTGGTCATGTAAATGAGAAACGCATTTCCAAATTACACAAATGTGGGTACTTGGACTTATTTGATTATGAATCATATGATGTATGCGAGACTTGTTTATTTAGAAAAATGACCAAAACACCCTTTACTGGTAAAGGGGAACATGCCAGTGATTTACTTGGGTTGGTACATACTGATGTATGTGGCCCAATGACAATCACAGCTAGAGGTGGATTTTCATACTTCATTACCTTCACAGATGACTATTCTAGATATGGTTATGTATATTTAATGAAATACAAGTCTGAATCTTTTGAAAAATTCAAAGAATTCAGAAATGAAGTAGAGAAACAAACCGGTAAAAGTATTAAGACACTACGATCTGATCGTGGTGGAGAATACTTAAGCGATGAGTTTCAATTTTATCTAAAGGACAATGAAATAGTTTCACAATGGACTCCTCCAGGGACACCACAACTAAATGGTGTGTCTGAAAGGAGAAACCGCACCCTATTAGATATGGTACGGTCCATGATGAGCCACTCGAGTGCCCCAAAATTGTTATGGGGATATGTTTTAAATACAGCTTCCCATACTCTTAACAGAGTACCCAGTAAGGCTGCTGCTTCCACACCATATGAGATATGGAGAGGAAAGAAACCAAAACTGTCTTACATGAAGGTTTGGGGTTGCCCAACCTATGTGAAGAAGGCAGAGTCAGATAAGTTTAAAACTAGATCTGACAAGTATTTGTTTGTAGGGTATCCAAGAGAGTCTATAGGATACTATTTTTACAACCCAACTGAGAACAAAGTGTTTGTCTCAAAGCATGCTATCTTTCTAGAAAAAGAGTTTATTCTAGAAAGGGGCAGTGGGAGTAGAATAGAACTTGAAGAAGTTCAAGGTACTCAAACTAACATGGAACTTGAAGAAGTTCAAGATGTTCAAACAAACACAGAACGGCCTGTTGAAGAAAGAGTTCAGCCACATAGTGATGAGGCGCAAACGAAAGTTGTGGACGTTCAAGAGCCCCATAGGTCAGTAAGAGTACGTTCCGCTCCCAAGAGATATGAATTTCTTGTGAGTCAGGGGAATGATGTACTAGTCACTCAAGATGACGAACCTACTACCTACCAAGAGGTTCTGAATAGTCCAGACTCCTCCAAATGGTTAGAGGCCATGAACTCCGAAATGGATTCCATGTATGATAATACGGTATGGACCTTGGTTGATCCACCTGAAGGGGTAAAACCCGTAGGGTGTAAATGGGTCTTTAAGAAGAAGACCGACATGGATGGTAATGTGATTACCTATAAGGCTAGACTGGTGGCCAAAGGCTACAAGCAGAAAGAGGGAATCGATTACGATGAAACTTTCTCACCAGTAGCTATGCTTAAATCCATTCGGATATTGCTTGCAATAGCAGCATACCATGACTACAAAATTTGGCAAATGGATGTAAACACTGCATTCCTTAATGGGAATCTACAAGAGGATGTGTACATGACACAACCTGAAGGCTTTACATCGCCAAATCCCAGTCAGGTATGCAAGCTACAGAGGTCTATTTATGGACTTAAGCAAGCGTCCAGGAGTTGGAACATCCGCTTTGATGAAACAATCAAAGAGTTTGGTTTCCTCGAAAATCCGGATAAGCCTTGTGTTTACAAGAAAGTTAGTGGGAGTTCAATCGTCTTCCTTATATTATATGTGGATGACATATTAATAATGAGAAACAATATTCCAATGTTACAATCAGTGAAGGGTTGGTTATCCAAACACTTTTTCATGAAAGATTTAGGAAAGGCAGCCTACATACTAGGTATTAAGATCTATAGAGATAGGTCTAAAAGGCTGTTTGATCTTTCACAATCTACATACATAGATAAAGTGTTAAAGAGGTTTAGCATGGATCAATCTAAGAAGGACTTTTTACCTATGACTCATGGGATAAGCCTTTCTAAGAGCATGTGTCCTAAGTTACAAGTTGAGATTGATAAGATGCATAATGTTCCATATGATTCGGCAATTGGATCAATTATGTATGCTATGCTATGTACAAGACCAGATATCTCCCATGCTCTAAGTGTCACGAGCAGATTCCAGACTAATCCAGGTGAGGGTCACTGAACAGCTGTTAAGAACATTCTTAAGTATTTGAGAAGGACTAAAGATTTGTTCTTAGTATATGAAAATGGTGAGTTGGAACTTAAAGGCTACACAGATGCAAGTTTTCAGTTTGACAAGGATGACTGTAAATCACAATCGGGCTTCATCTTTACTCTCAATGGAGGTGCCGTCTGCTGGAAGAGTTCCAAATAGGACACCACAGCGGATTCTACAACAGAGGCTGAGTACATTGCAACCGCAGAGGCAGCTAAGGAAGCCGTTTGGATCAAGAAGTTCGTGTCTGAACTATCCAGTAACTCTGTACTATGATAACAATGGGGCTATTGCCCAAGCAAAGGAACTTAGGTCTCATCAACGGTCCAAACATGTATTTAGAAGATTTCACCTTATTAGGGAAATCATTGCCAGGAATGATGTAAAGATAAAGAGAGTCCCCACTGAGGATAATATAGCTGATCCTCTTACTAAGGCACTATCTCAAAAGAAACATGATAGTCATGTACTTTCATTTGGATTGAAAGTGATGAATGAATTGTTTTAGTGCAAGTGGGAGTTGTTGGAATGTATGCTCTAAAACAATTATTTTGTTTAAATACATTCCTAATTAAATTTTGTATTTTATGAACTTCCAATTTTATCTGTTTGATATTTAATATAACTGATAAAGTCCTTAGAATTTTTATTAATGTGATATTAGTCACAAGAGCTGCTGACTATGAGATATCAATCATATTTATAATAAATATTCTTAAATTTCCCTAGTCATAGTATTAATGAGACAGGACATCATTAATACGGATAGACTAGTACACAGTTAGCCCGTACTTAATGTAAGTAGTGGTTGTTTTCATCAACCATGGTATAGAGATACCCAGATTAATGTGTAGATGAATTGTAGAGTACTAATTCATTGGAGTGATCCACACACAGATCCCATTAGGATATCTATCTAGTGTCAATGGTTGAATCTCTTATGAAAAATTGTGTAAGTGATTCTAGACTTGAGATCACCATAGTATCTTGAGTGTGATCACTATCTTTTGATTCTATTTCTTGTTACTCACCAGGAGTGACTTAAAGAATAGAAATTGGGGGTAGTGTGAAGCATGGAAAGATAGTGAGTGATCAAGAGAGGATTCACCACTCCGATAGTGGGAGCTGATATCCAGTAAGGCCACTAGTTGGAATGTAACTTTAGTAGTCGACTACATTAGGTTAATTGAAGAGTGTCTTCAACTTAACCTAATCTAAGGTTAATTCCGAGAACTAGAAAATTAATTAGTCATTAGGGAATTGACACTTGTTCCTTATTCCCTAACTAATAGGATATCAATGGTGAAAGGATAATAATTACACGGTAATTTTCCATGGAAAGGTTAGGTCGGAATTCCCCTTGACCAATTCCAAATACCTAGGTGGTTGTGATGTGTTGCTAGACACCGCTCACAATTTATAATTATGAATAATTAATTATTGTAATTAATGATAAAATAAAGGGGTTTATTTTATCTAATTCTTTTGAGAATTATAATTCATAATTATTACCAGTATATTTGAAACCTATTAGATCACACGCTTAGAGATTGGATTCTAGATTAAATTGTGTGTCCAAGTAGGGACTTGGAAATAAATACTTCTGAGGTTTAATTATAAATATAAGTAAATCTTGGGGTCATCTGACAGATAAGATAAAATGGTTATCTCTTGTTTGTCAGATAACAGAAAGGATAGAATCTCATCAGATGTTACAGTGGTTTGATTTTGAATCAAACCACCTGACTCTATCATTTTGTTTCTCTTCTTATCTCTCTCTCTCTCTCTCTCTCCTATTAATAGTATCAGATACTATGATAGGTGGTTGAACACTTCTGACAGTCAAAAGAGAGGTTAGGAATTCTGATACGTAGAGAGAAAACTCAGACAGTCTGAGAGTTTGAGTGAAAAAGAAAAGGCTAGCACCTATTCTTTACTCACACACACACAGATCGTACAGACGATCAGGCCAGAAGCACTCTCGCGTGGATTACAGTAGAGGCAGAACATCTGGACTGCTGCTTAGAGGATTCTCAGCCTTCTCAACGAGTCAGAGGCATCGTCTGTTGGATTAAGGTAATCCTCTAGAACCCCCTCGTGAAGTCATACGTAGAACCTAGGGTGATTCCTGGTAGGAATTAGGGGCTAAAATTTTAATTTTTCGCTGTACCTGATGCCCCAATTCCTAACAGATTTTCCAAGGGAAAGGAGAGAAACTCCCCCTCAATAAGAGCTAAAATGATTTAAAAAATTATCTAACGTTTCTCCCCCTTTTGTCATCAATCAAAAAACATATTAACTCCCCCTCATTGGTTAACAAGTATAGAAGAGTAATAAACAAAACCAATAAACACAAACTAGGTCCATTAAGGTCTAATCTATAAGGTTAACAAGTTTAGAGACCTATTTTTGACCAACAAAATATCCAAGATCAGTACACACAAATATTTAGAAAAATGCTGTCGGACGTCCGAAAACCTGTAGGATGTCCGATCCCCTGTTTTCCTCAAAAGTATTTTTCCTTTGAAAACAATGTTAAAACTAATATCAAAAACCAAACACTCATACTTTTTAAATAACACATAAAGATTTCTATCACATAATTGACTAACACTTAATAATTCACATGGATTTCATACCTTTTCTTATATTTTTCTTCACATGGCAATCATTTTGCATATGTCCAAATTGGCAACAAAAATGACACATAATACTAGGATCATTCACAAAAGTAGGTTTAATAAATTTAATTCCTCTTTTTCTAGAAATACTAAAATCATTTTTTCCATGTAAAACATGTTTTTCTTTTCTTTGTAAAACATTTTGTTTCTCCTTTTGGAGAGAAACATTCAAATTATCAATTCTTTTCTTTAAAAAATTTTGTTCCTCCAACATTTTTTCATAAAACTTTTTCTTATTTTTCAACTTCTTTTTAAAATCATTTTTGCAATCAAAATCAATTTTGTCCTTTTTCAAGTCATCATTGTCTTTTCTCAAATTCTTGTTTTCTTGAAAAAGTCTAGAATTTTCTTTCAATAAATCATTTATTTTTATTTTCAAATCCTTATTTTTGGCATAAGATTCTTTCAAACTTTTATGCATTTTACTCATAAGAACTTGCATCATCATCATCATCATCATCATCATCATCACTAAGAGAGTGATTAAAGCTTACCTCATCATCTCCAAAGGCCATAAGTGCCATTTGAGTTGATTCTTCTTCTTCTTCCATTTCTTCATCCAAATTGCATTCATCCCAAATAATTTTAAAATTCTTGAATTTTTGTTTTCTATCGTTACTTGCTCTTCCTCCTCTAGAATTCCTTTTATTTAGAAGATTCTTCAATGTCTTTGCCATGTCATTTAGCTCCACATCTTCACCATTTTCTTGTGAGGCCTTGAGTGCTATGCCTCTATTGATCCTTGCTTCCTCATCATCTTGTATTTTTTAATTTAACTTCAACTCATAAGAGATTAGCAAATTAACAAGAGATTCAATAGATATAGAATTTATATCTTTAGCTTCCTCTATAGCTGTCACTTTGCTCTCCCAATCTTTAGATAGAGCATTTAAGATCTTTCTATTTTTCTCACCCTATGTATACTCTTTTCCCAACACTTCTAGGTCCTTTATGATGTCATTGAATCTACAATACATTTTGTCAATATTCTCATGAGGTTCCATTTTAAAGGATTCATATTTAGTGACAAGGAGTGATTTCTTTTGTTCTCTAACATTGTCACTACCCTCATGTATTTCTCTAAGTTTGTCCCATATTTCCTTTGCCGTCTTACATCCTTTCACCCTTGTAGATTCTGTAGCATCTAAGGCATTGTATAGCACATTCACGACTTTTGCATTCAAGGTGAGATTTATCCTATCTTGGGGAGTCAATTCTATTCTAGTTTTAGGTCTAGGCTGATGGGTGACTTCATCTACAACAATTGCTTCATATGGACTTTCATTTACAATAAACCATAGTTCAATATCGATAGATTGTAAGAAAATTTTCATTCTATCCCTCCAACTAACATAATTTATACCATTGAACATGAGAGGTCTAATAATGGATTGTCCCTTTAAAAATAATGCATTATTGGTTGCCATCTTTACTCCTAAGCCGATTGAGTTTAATCTCAAGGAGACCAAGCTCTGATACCAATTGTAGGTCCCGAAATGCAACCAAATGGGGGTGAATTAGATTGTTTAATAAGACAATCAAATATAGTAAGAATTCACCCAATAAAACAAGTACAAACAAATTCTCAAGTGTGAACAAAGATATGTCAAATTAAGCACAATAAAGATGTCACAATTGAGCAATAAAGAAAAGAGATAGAAAAAGAATTGCAAACCAAATTTCAAGTTGCACCGAACTTGGATAAAATCCACTAGTAGCTTCTTCAATTGAAGGTGAAGCTAACCAACTTGTACAAGTGAAGGCTCACTCCTTCCTCACCCTAAAAACCTTTAGTTGAGCCAAGGAGTTTTACAACTATCCTAGTTAACCCTCAACAAGCTACAATTGAAAGATCACTCAACCAATTAAGAACTACTATTACAAGTGAGGCAACCTTCACCAAGGTTTTACTCCTCCAAATGAGTAACCTCACAATCCCCACTTTTCCCACACCTATACAACAAACAAAGAAGATTTCTATCCAAATATTCACTTGTAAATTTGTATTTCATGTAGGCAAAAGTCTTCTATCTTCTTGAACTTGTGAGTATTTATAGAGTGTGAGAAATGGCTTAAAGAAGCTCTTCAATGGTCAAAAATATAGTTGTTAGAAAACTGACCGTTGGAGCTGTCGGACGTCTGAACCCACCATCCAACAGAACCAGTCAACCTGTCGGACGTCCGAATCCTTGTCCTGCGTCCGACAGCATCGTCCGAAGGTTTGTTGTAAACTATCGGACGTCCGAAACGATCGTCCGACAGAACCAGTAGCCATCTCAATTTCCTTCTCAATCTGTCGGACGTCTGAACCTCTGTTCATCGTCCGATCCTTGCGTCCGATAAGTTAAAACCTTTTTAATTCTTCTTGAATTCATTTCTTTTCTTCTCCAATGAATCAAGAACCTGTCTTAACATAATTCTCACATAAAAACATTAGTCCAAATCATCATTTTGTTTTGTTATCATCAAAACCTAGGATCAATTCCAACACAAGTGCAATCGCCAGTGCCGGCGGTTGGCGGCGGTTGTGGTGGTGATGGAGGGTTGAGATGGAGGGAGGAGGAAGAAAGGAAAGGGGAGGAGGAAGAGAGAGAGGAAGAGGGGAAAAAAGGGGGAGAGAGAGAGAGAGAGGAAAAAAAATTTTGCTTCACCAGTGCCCGGTGCCAGCACCAACGCCAAAGGAGATGACCGACATCCATAACTGATAGTCTGGTGGCAGTGATAGTATGGGTGAAAAAGAAGAGGAGAAGGGAAAAAAAAAATTTTTTTGTATGTCTAGTTGGATTTTGGGGTGTGTATGTTAAAAATTAGGAGTTTTTAGAGAGTTCATATAAGTAGGAAAAAAATAATTTTTATACAAACATGCTTAAAAACTCCTATGCGAACCAGGGCCCTAATTTGCTTTCGTGCATACTCAGCAAAGAGATCATTTAACAACTAATAAACAAAAGGCAAATGATATTGGCACTTCAAAAAATGCTTGTGACACTCCAGCCTTACTCATTAGTATTGAAAATGACATAAGTACACATAAATTAGATTTTTTAAATTTAATTATGAAAATTACTCTCAAAGCATAGTTTAATGATTGCTTTGTATTATTTTAATGGAGACCTCTACGCTCTTGACAATGGAATCTTAAACTAAAAAAAAAAAATACAACATTGTTTAGAGTTGACAAAAATCAATCGTAAAAATAATAAACAAACTCGAAAAGTAATAGACAACTCCAAACTACAAAGTCTAGTGTTTTACATAAGAATTAATAAACAATTCATACTCACACGGTATTTTAAAATCGGCATGGCTAGTAGTTCCTTCTATTATTAGTTGTACAACAATTTAAGATTAATTCAAACATAAGGAAAATTAAGTGAATTAAAGAGACAAATAGAGAAAGTTATTGATGAATGCCTTGAGGGGCAATTATGTCTCCTAAAATATTTAATAGGTTATTCTATCATTTCATTGACCAAAAAAGAAGGGATGAGAGATAGGATTTTTTTTTTTTTTTTTTGAGCTCAAGTATCAATCGCCAGAACAAAATGTAGAACTCTATTTTACGGACCCATTTCCTACCCCCACTATTTCAGGAGAAATCAATGTAGAAGCACTTTGAATAATGAATGAAATTCATCTTTTTACCGATTAATTTGCACGACAATAAAATTCGTATCTTCACCTTTGTTTTTTCTTTTTTCGGCTAAAATGGATAGCAATTGTCGAGGACTAAACCAAAAAGTTACATTGAGGGGACGAATTCTAATACATCTAAACCCGAGCATGTAAAATCTTTGCAAGGGGCAAAAGCTTAAGTTTTTAAACAACATTTTTTTATTTTTTTTTTCAAATTTTTATGGGAGGCAAATCAAAATTTCTAAAACTTGGGACAGCCCCCACCCCCCTTCTCCCCGGAGGTCCAGCCTTGGTAATTATGGTTAAGAGTTAAATACTAGCTGGTGCTTGAGAATTATGGGTAAGGATGGCTACTGTTCATATTTGAATCGGAACCGAATCAGTAGTTTATTGAACCAATACCTGAACAGGATATAAGAAACCGAAACCGAAACCATAACTGTAACTAAAGGTTACGGTTCAATTTCACAAAGAACTTGAATCGAAACTGAACCGACGATTCAAGAACCGTTCAAACCGTCTAATAATACACTTATATCCTGAGTAGTTTAATCTTTTTGTCTCAATTTAAAGTTTAATTTTAATAGTCCGCACATCAATAGCATCTATTTTAGTCCACCAACATATTATCCCAATTCATTAGTAAATATAGCATAATTAATTTAGGTCTAAATCCAATCTAATCAAAGTGTTAAAATTAAATTAATCAAACTATTAAGTTAGCATTTGATGATTCTTTGAGTTTGATTAGCTATATGACAAATTCATAAAGGTTATTTTTTTAAAGGATCAATAAAATAGTCGTTGCAAAATCATAAAATAGCAATTTGTTAAATCAAAAATATATGTACTTTTTTCTTTTTCCTCGCCAAATGATAATAAAAAAATTCATATTTTTTTCCTACATTCATTGTCATATTTACTTAAAATTAATTTTATGGGCATGTAATATACGATTGATCTTACCATTTCTGTTCTGGTATCCCTTTTAGAGGTTGAATAATTCATGTTCCTGGTACCTTTTAACGATGATTGTGCAATGTTTAATGCATGAAAGAATGTGGATTTTGCTTAAAGACCATATCTTATCTGCCAGCCTTTCCAAATTATTCTAAAAATCTTTGCCTTTTAAGAGAAGCAACTATCTCTATTAAATCCTCGTTAAAATAGATTTTTGATCCTTTTAAAATAATTAACTATCTCCACCGAATCCTCGTTTAAAATAATTCGGACCCTCCTCCAAAATTTTCCCAAAATTGCGCTTGCACCAAAATGTAACTCAAAATTTCCAGCTTCACAGCTCATTATTTTATTCTCTTCCTCCATTTGGATTACTATGTTTAGAAATTTTTGTAGCAAAATTTGTCAGATGTAATATATGTGAGATAAAAAGGTGATTAACAAATGTGTCATGAAAATATTTCAAAAATTTTTTCCATGGAAACTTACCATCCAAACAAGACCCAAACTTACTCTGCTATAGTACCATGTCTTCACCCACAGAATCCTTATGAGTGAGTAAATGCTTATGTAATTTTCTGCAGTGAATTAATGACAGACATTACTTTCATCCCATTTGTTGCTGTCTCTCCTCTTTGATGCAATGAAGCATTTTGGATGAATGTGTACTTGCAGCTTTTGTTAGTTCACATTGCAATTAATATCTAACAATGCCATGAACAACGCAACATTAATTTCGGCATGTTATGGAGCACGAAAATTAGGAGCCATTCATTAATATGGTGAATGAATGAAGGCTGCAAATTATGTGAGCCTCTACCTAACCGCAGAAAACTATCAAATACCTTGCTGCTGCACATAGTTTGCTCTTTTCCACCAACAACAGAAAGAAATCTAGCGGTTTGGTTGAAACTTGAAAGCAAGTCGACGTCGAAGCAATACAATAACTGCATGTGAAATGTTAATTACACTCCATTTTGTTTTAATGGCATTCTCATCATTTATTCTATCGTATAGTATAATACATGAAAACCACATGATAAAAATGATAGTGGGAGTGCGATTAATAAAAAATGGAGCACGATTAATATTTTTGTAATTGCATTTCCTAATTACCAAAAAAACCTACATTTTGGAGACCATATCTTTATGGGAAAATTTTGGAAAATATTAATAGTGAGATTCATTGTCTATAAAAGTATGCAAGTTTGAGAAAATTTTAAATTGTAGAACCAATCCATCTGTAACCACTAGGTCATGGATTTGAGTCATTAAGACGGTAGATAGAGAACCACTATTGATTCCTTTTTTTCAATATATTGTTTATGAATTTTTTATCTTTAAATCAATGCTATAGGAAAAAAGATCACGAGATTATCCTCGTGTACACACGGCCATGTGTGCAAATTGGAGTGTCAATATGTGTACATACATCAATTCGAATGTGAACTATTTGGATGCATACAGATATTCACCAAGGTGAAATTTGATTTCAATATACTTAACAAAAACCACATAAAAAGACTGACATGGCTGTACATGGATAATTTATTTAAATACTTCCTCAAAAATTTAAATCCATAATTATCTAGGTCAGCGCTTATATGGTTCCAACTTCAACCGTGACGCACTCATGTGGCAAGTGCAAGACAAGCGGTACTTTGGAAGCATTTTCTTGTTTGGAGAACAAAAGTCGCCGTATGTTAGAAAAATTCCACTGTGAAATAGTTAAGTAGTTGATACACTTGATGGAGAAAAAGAAAACTTCCACCAAAGTGCCATATAATGCTTAATTTTTGTTTGTTGAATGCCAAACATGGAGGACCCATTCACTTATCTAATGATCTGAACAGATGTGATAAAATGGTGCATTATGTGACATAAATTGACCATCTTCTATCTTCTCCGTTCCTAATGCCCTAATTTGGAGAAATGTATTTAGACTCCAAGAACTGATTATCTAAAATAAGAATCTATAATGTGTTAAAATAATCAATCAAGAACAAGTGTTATATCTGTCCATGTGCAAATTTAGTATTTAATCCTCCTATTTTAAGACCACTTTTAAACTTTAAAAAATAGTAGTTAAGATATATTTGATAAAACTGAAATTTCAAATTTCAAATCTGAAATCCAAATCTGTTAAGTTATCGAATTATCAAACATTGAAATTCCAAGTTTGAGAGTACAGTGATAAGTGAACAGATTATTACTTATTTTTTTAAAGTAAGTTTTACTTAAATAATCTAGAATCTTTAATTAATTAAGATGTTCTATTTTTTGTTATCAAATGCATTTGATTTTGTTAAAATTTGAATCTATTAAATTTAAATGATGAATCAAGTCATTAAATAGTAGACTAACATTCTTGAAGGAATTGATTTTCTGCGGACTGAATTTCAAAAATCACATTTGGGAACACTGTTCCAAAACAATCAAATTATGTAATCGATCAATGTTGATGGAGGCTTGACATCAATGATTTACATCAAAGTTGGCTTTTGTTGCAGAATTTAAATTCCCTGTCCGCACAAACACGAAGAGAATGAACTGGCATTTGGCTGTAAAATGCTTCAATTCTTGCCCAATTATTCTTGCTTTGTTTTTTGTAGAATTGGAACCAATTATAGATGAAATGTTATAAAAATATAAACAAACAATGTGTCAGAAAAATATTATTTATTCAAAGAAAAGAATAATGCCCAACATTTGACACTATTACTGCACAAGTTAAAAGGAAAAGTTCAGAAAAGTAGAATCTCTTGATAATAGATGAACTAGATTTGCTGAAACAGCAATTAACTCTAGAGTAGATATAGTATTGATGGATTGCAAGTTTCAATGTACTAATATATTCGGCTGCTGCAGTTTAACCAAAAGCTTGATTAAATCCACTAATTATTAGTGTATGTCTTCTAGTCGGTAGGCCGCTCTGGATTTATTTTATTAGCTTTATTTCAAGGATTATGGGAAACCACGAAAGTATCTTATTTAGTTATTCTCATAGGGATAGCCGTACCGGCAATATCTTAATAAGAGCTGTAGCTGACGCACACACATATGGATCCAAACTTCAACAATTACCAATTTCAATTATATCATATAAGAGTATATCTTATGTAAACTATAGTATACACCGTAACAGTAAAATTCATCACACACGTGTAAAGGTTCGATTTTAAATTCAGATTTTGTATAGTTGTCATTTATCCAAAACTAAGTGTATATACTATCAGTGTATATAAAGATTAATCCATCATATAATATATATGTTAGTACAATCGATATAAATATTGATACTGAAATAACAAGGAATTAATTTTATATACACTGATATTGTATCGATAGTCTATACAATATCACGATTGATTGCATAACACATTAGCAAAATTTGGGTTTCAAATTCAAAATTTATATGTATCATGCATAGAGTATGTAAGATTAATCCGAATAACATTGTGTAGAGTAACAATAAATTTGATTATTAATTTAAAGTTATATCTCACAATAATTTTCATATATTTCAAAGTAAACTTATTTGATCAATTAATCCCATGGTGTAATTGATTTTACAATTGTAGATAATCTCAACCGGACTATCTTAATGTTGTCTCGGGTTTGATTCTTCTTGTCAAGAGTTTGCCTTTAACTGACTGTTTAAGGTGACCCGAGTGTCATGAAAAAGCGTGGTGCTCATTTTGCGAGTTTGACTAATTCATTTGATAAACAAATGTAAGATGAATCCAAAGCGTTTTGCCTTTATTTAGTGTTGGACCATTGAGAGGAGAAAAAGAATCGAGGTAAAGTAATGTTGATTTTAAGAAAGAAACTTCATCCTTTTGGTTTTTTTTTTTTTTTGGAATTTGATTTACATATACAATGAATAACAAATAGATCTTATCAATTGTGGAACATATTTTGCATGTATAAGAAATTTTTTAAAATACTTATTGTAACACTTGATGTACGTGAGATAAAATGATTGTTGAAAATATAAAAAGTTGGGGAGAGGGACTAGTACAATTGGATTCGGTATGATTCAATCCAATTGTCATTCATTTTACATTATTTAGTGTACATTTATATTATGTTATGGAATTTAGGACTAGAGTGATGTACATAAATAAAATATTTGATATTTATTCAATTCAATATTATAATGCATTTGTACACCAACAATTTAAACATGTATAATGATTGAATGGAACTGTACAAAATACAATTGTACTAAATCCTTATCAAAAAAGTTGATTCAAAACTATAATTGTGATAAAAGCAAAATAAAATATTTAAAACACACTCCATGAAACTTTCTGTAACAGGGGAAAATATAAGGATTAACTTTTTATACACCGACAGTTTAGTGATTTTTTTTACACTAATAGTATTGGATGCATGACACATGTGCACGATTTGAATTTTAAATTTAAATTTGTGTTATGTGACATAATCTAAATGTGTTAATATAAAAAAAATTATACATATTGATAGCGTACAAAAAAGTTACGTAGAATATAATGGAAGGAATATTGCTGGTGGGCACGTCTAGCACCAACAGGCCTTTACACGTATCTCTTCCTTGCCTCATTAGCTTGTTTAGGCTCGTACACAGGACAATTGCATGTAATATGACAAATAAAAGATCCCGACTTAAGTCTTTTGAAGAGGATTAGATGTAAAAAAGAACTACACATCTTTTATTAGAATACATCGGCAACAAGAATTCCAATGCTAATGTGAACAAGAAAAAAGGTAAGTGAAACATTCCACCACCAAGACTCCATTTGCTTGCCTTTATGCATTTTCATTTATTGTATAGATTTAGAGTAATTTTTTCATACACTGTCAGTGTATACACGAGCAGGTATAGATGTATACCATGTTATTCTATTTCAAATTTGAAATCCACCTTTTGCATAGGTGGCATTCATCTACATCTGTTAGTGTAAAAAATCTACTACACTGACAGTGAATGAAAACTTAATCCATAGACTTATACTGCTATTTGATAAAATCTGAAAAGAACAAAAACTCTATTCCCATTATTGCGTTTTGACAACTATAGTGAATGCAAATTCTTACAGCGAGGAGGACTATACCCTAAAATATCATCAACCATTGACTTGTTATTATTACTTTTTTAATTTTTTTTGAACAAGAATTTAAGACTCTGATTAAATGAACAAATGAAGATACATTGTATAAACATCAGATAATTAACTTCATAATCAATTCAAAATGACAATTGTGCCCCAAAAATTGAAAGCCAAATTCGCACGTCCAAATGTATAAACAAGTTAAATTCATTGGAGGGATTAACTACCATGTGGTATATCAGTGTAACTTAAATTCATTGGATGCCAATTTTGAATTAAAAGAGATTGTGAAGGTCAATTGACCAACGACCAGGCTTTCCCAAGTAGTCAGAACAGGAAATTGAAATGTAGGGTCTATAAATACATGTTACACACACACAAGTACACAGCATGCCTGAATCCTGATATTGCCATGGCTATAGCACAGGGTGACATAGACCCATGCTCAAGGATCTGAGCTAACAGACACAAGAAGATCCCATAAAAAGAGAACAAGGTCAAAAAGAGGGCACACTCTGTGAAGGAACCCTCAGAGACCCCACCAAGGCTCTGAGGCCTTTGACCCCCTTATAGTACAAAAGCCACACCAAACCCAAGGAGGAGAACTGGACTGACCTCTTTGCCCTCCCTAGTTCCCTGGAATAACATACTTGATACTTCTTGTTGGTATTTTACCCATGTGGGAAGATGGAAATGGGACCAGAGAGTTTTATCGTTTTTTAATTCTGGGTCAATGGTCTCTTCTGCTATCTGCATTTATTGATTTGCTTTGGCAATTGGCATGCATACTTTAGTCACTGCTCAGTTTTCTTTAAAAGAAGTAAATTTGGACCAGTTTCTTACTGCATCTTATTTTAGTAATAATTACTTTTGAAAAATAATAGTTAGCATAAAAAAGATAAAAAAACACAGTAGAAAAAGAGGGCAGTTAACAAAGTGGACTAGATCAAGAAACACCAACGCATCTTTCTCTAGCTTTCTCTCCTTTTCATGTGTGTTTATAACTCTCCCCTCTGCCCCAATGCCCCTCTTTCCCTGCAACAAAAAGAAAAGTAAATGATCCCTCATCTCTCGTCTCTCCCCACACCAGAGAGACTGACAGTGAGAGACAAAGACACCCCATTTATGCACAATACAAAGAGAGAGAGAATTCAAATGGCCCACTAAGTATAAATTAGTTGGGAACTTTTCTCACAAAAAATTTCATAATTTCATAATAATCTATCCAACTTTTTTCCTATAAGCTGCTGTACACTTCATTATTGGAAGGCCCTCCCATATTTTTGAATCTTCTCTCTGGGAAACACTTGCTCGGTTCCCTATACCTATCTTTCAAATCTTCACATTCCTGGCTACCACAAAATCCTCTAAAAGAAAAAACAAAAAAGATATTCATAAACCAATATTCCAATCCCGACCAAAATGTACAAGTACTTACCCCGGTAGTGGCTGTTCCACAAAATTCAGCCACCAGCAAAACCCCATGTCTCATCACTGCCAATCCCAGAGGACCCCATATACAGGTAAGGACTTGAGGTTGAATGTTTTCCCGCCACCAGCCCAGAGGCTGCATCATTTCCTGCTATCGGTCCTCATGGAAAGGATCTCAGATTCAACTAAGAATCTTTTCAAGCTAACAGACTCGAATTCCAGGGTAATTTTCTTCAGTTGCATCACCTATCTTCCACGAATATTCTCCCAATGAAATCTCGAAATCTCTTGGAATAAAGCTTTGGATCGACAGCTGAGATCGATGTAGGATCAACTTGTAAGGATTTATATGCGTGCTCTAGCTTCTTGCTGATGTCATAGTCTTGTAAAATATCGATGATTCCAAAGTATAATACTACTTCAAAGATTTCACTGCTGCGAGAACCAGGAGTGTACTGATCAAAATCACTCCTGCGAAGAACTCGTTCTGCTCTTGCAGGCATGTTAGCCCCCAGTCGGATCAATGGTTTCCTGATAATGCATATGCAAAAATGAGAACAAACCACCACTAAAATGAAAGCTATAAAGAACTAGATCAAGCAATAAGCCACCAAACAATGTGCATCACCATTCACCTAGAGTTTATAGCTCTCATATACACTCTGAAGTTGTTATACTTCAGAAAGTTTTTAATTCCCTAGCATCATTCAGAATCATTGAAACTTTATAGCATATTAGTAACTACACATCACATGTTAGTGAATTTCAACGAGGCAGATTCGAAAGAATTACTGTAAGCCTCTCAATCAACAGTTGTTCACTTGATCCCACACTAATTCCAAAGAATTACTGTAAGCCTCTCAATCAAACAGTTGTTCAATTGATCCCACAGTAACTTCTGTTCCAGTTATATTCTGCCTAAATTAACTGTTATTAAGGAGTTGGCAACTGTTTGCTGCATTAGCATCCAGACCATTATTTATGGAAGGAGGCAAAAATTGCGAAATCAAGGCTCATTCTTATCCAGGAAAGCAATAACAAGACCATGGCTCCAGGCATGCCCCACAAACAACTGTTGTCTTCTGAACTAACTGCAACTGCATAGCCAACAACCAGAGTCCCCCTTCAATTATTCCAACCACCATGCTCAAATTTAATGAAAGACAAATTATTGTAGAACTTAAGGTTATTCAAACAAGAATTTCAAGGCTCAATCATTAGCTACTTCCCAGCCATATAATAGTGCAAAATTTAAGCTTTTACAATTAAAAGGGTTCGGTATAAGAAGACTTTTCCAGAAGGCCAGAAGCCATAAAACAGAATAGATGAAAAATGCTTTATCCCCATCACATATATCTTATCCATCACCACTTGTTAAAACTGCAAGTCCAAACTGCTAAGAAAGGTAAGGAGTCAAGAGAACTCACCGCCCAGCAAGAACGCGATCCATATCTTGCAGCTCTGCCTCAAGGAAGCGACAGCCACGCATGAACTTTTCAGTTTGATACGAATCACTATTCCCTGAAAAATCCAACACATGATTTCAACATTCTTAATGTCCCACAAATTGATTTATCAATGAATGATTTGTGGTGGCATGATTAACTACCTGTCCGCAAGACAAACGGCGACAAACCCATCTTATCGCCTGTATTATCATCACGGAAGTGAATACCAACCAAAAGACTGTAATCCATGATTCTCTCAGCCTCCAAGAACTCACAATCTCGGTCTATTTGTCTGTAGAGAGGAAGGTTATCAGATACATGCTTTAAATACTGAAGAGAAATGTAACTCAGTTATCTGCAAGGGAAATGTAACTGACTTCATTAGTTCCTGGTACCAATTTTGCTGCAGCCGGAACACAAAGTTAAGGTCAAGGTCCTTGAGAGTTGTAGTTTCATCAATCTCTCCCTCTGGCTTATCTGTAGTGCGGCCATGGGATGATCCTTTGAGGTCAAACCGTCTATGTATTCGGTATTCCGAGCAGAATAAATTGCCCATCACAATGAAACGCGTCTAAAAGAACAAAATTGCAGGAAATTAGACATGCGTTCAAATTAAGAGATGCAACCACAGTTTAAGAATGACAATTTTAAACATCCATGCATACCTTTACACCACCTACTGGTTTGACACAATGAACTCCATAAAACTTTGTCACAAGGGAATTCTCATACCGGCAAACATGCTTGTAATAACTGGGAAGCATCCTAATCAGTACCTGACAAGCAGATTACCAGAACCTCAATCACCATTTGTATTTGACCATGTCTTTAATCAGCATGCCTAACTAGAAAAGTTGCCTAACTTGAATAAGTTTTTTAGGAGACAAAACAATGGTTAAACAATTTCATAAATTTGCTATTAACATGATCCTTCTTCACTTCCGTCCTGTAATTCAGGATGATAAAAGTCAATAAGGTAGGCAACTAACCTTGACTTCACATTTCTTCACTGTTTTTATCATAAATCTGTCATCCTGGGTAAGGTAAAAGAAGCTTCCACTCTTTCCGGGAGATGAGAGCTCTCTTAGAGCATCATTTCCACATATGGCCAACATGTAATCAGCAGGATCCACCTGGAACAGCTGCCTCAAATGCCTGAAATCGAAACAAGCCAGTGACCAAATTCAGAACCATTTCAGAAATTTGATTGGCAATGAATTTCTTCGAGAATTAAAATGCTATACTAAAACCAAGAAAATACAAAATCTCACAGATTAGATAAACCATGAAACAAATAAAGTTTTAAGTGAAACAACACCTAAAGACCATGGGACAATAATCCTTCCATCGGAACTCCACCGATTGATGGGGCGGTGTATTCTTTGACCCTTCTGGAGGGAACCTAGTCCAAAACTTCTCTTTTGGATCAAAATCACTCTGCTTAAGATCCCTTATTCTCAAGGCATCTTTCCCTACTGAATGCCTACAGTAACGAAATCATACAAAATAAGCTGAAGAAATTTGTCCCAAAAAAAGGGAAACTAAATTAAGCACTCCAACAATGGACAAAAGGTATCAAAAACTTACCGAATACCCAACTGGAGATTTAGCATCAAATCATAGTTCTTATGCCCCTTGGAAATGGTCAGCCCTGGCTTCTTCACTTCCCCACTGAAACAGCAAGGATTCCTCCGGAACTGTTTAAGCCCATCTCGATGATCTAACACCAGACTATCCCTGTACAACATAGAAGCCTCCACATTATCAATAATATCACAAGTAATATCCCCAGCCTCACCATCCGATTCCCAAATGCAAATCCTCGGAAAGTTCCTCTCCGTCAGGCTCCCTCTTCCTCCGTCCACCGACGACCTCTTCTTTCCCGTCATTGCCACCACCATTCCACCAAAATTCTCATCCATCATCAAAGGTGCCGATAGCTTCGTGCTGAACAACCCTCCAAACCCCTCCATCTTCCCATTCCCAAAGCTACAACCATTCCCATGTCCATTATTCCCACTATTGTTATGTGCAGGGTAAAAAGTACCATTGAGCACCTGATTTCCTTGATTCTTAGAATCTTTTGTCCAGCAACCAATGTAGCAACTTCCATCAGGCCAAGTGAAAACTCCATGGCCTTTAGGAACACCATTTTCCCAATTTCCATCATATCTGTTCCCATTATTAGCCCACACCAAAACCCCTCTTCCATTAATAACCCCATTCTTCCATTCTCCAATATACTCATTTCCATTCCTCCAAACATATCTCCCCTGTCCATCCTGCAAATTCTTCTTCCAATACCCTTCATAATAGTCCCCATTACAATAATGCTTCACACCATAGCCATGTTTTCGATCCGCAGACCAAGACCCTCGATACATATCCCCATCGGGTCCAATAAAAGTCCCATTTCCTTCCATTCTACCGGACTTAAATTCCCCTTCGAAAGTCGCCCCAGATGGCCACGAAAACTTGCCTTTTCCCGATGCTTTCCCTCTCTTCCACTCTCCTTCATACATGCATCCGTCTATCCACAAATACTTCCCCGATCCGTGCGGAGAATTCCCTGAAAAACTCCCTATATACAGATCCCCATTAGGAAGATGCTTCTCTATATTACAGCTGCCGCTGTTGTTGCTCCCCTCTGAGCTACCTCCCCCACCACCTCCCCCGCCACCTCCGCTGCTGCTACACGTGGCTCCGCCGGCTATGCTGGTCGTCGTCGGAGTAACCCTTCTGGTGGTCGCCTGAGATTTGCTCCGAGGTATAAGAATCACCGACTTAGCCGTCGTGGTGGACTCCACATACCTTTCTTCCTCTCCTTGCTGAAAAATTTCCTCTGATTTCTTCTTCTTGTTTGTGGGTATCTCATCCAGCGTTGTAGTGGGTTTTGTACACAGCAAAGATTCAGGCATTTTCTTGCAAATTTTCTCCAAATATATAACAAAAAAGAGATAATTTATAGCCGGAATAAATGACGAAGAAGACGAAGATAAGCTAGAAATGGTAGACCCAGAGCTGCTGAGTCCAGCTGCCCAACAACCATTATTTCCGGCGTCTTCTGTTTCTGTTTCTTTTTCACTCTTTTCTCTCTCTCTCTGCCGAGTAGATGTGTTGTGGTGTTGGGACGCTGTGGTTTGTGTGTGTATATGTCCGAATGGTGCAATAAATGTGTGCTTTTTTGCTTTTGGGCTTACATTCAGTGTCTCGTGTTGTGTGAAATAGGTGAGAATCCTTCACACAATAAAGTAAACACTAATGAGAAGTTGTACTACTACGACCTTGTTTTATTGGTGCACTAAAGATTTCACTCGTTTTCTTGAAAGATTTGTGGACAAAAACATGATATGGCGTTTGATCTAGTTGTAATTACAGTAATTGAAGGATGAGATAATGTTAATGTAATTGAAGAAGTTGTTAAGAGATGTTCGGAGAAAATGTTGGACAAATGAAATCTCGTGTTTAATAAGTTAGTTGAATGTGTATCACACATCGAGAATGTGAGAGGGTGTAAAGAAGCATACAATTTAGATTGAAAGATATCAGATCTACGCATCAAATGCATTGTAGATTCTAATTAGTAGAAAATTACACATACTCTTCAAGAATGTAAAATTAACAAATTGTAGAGAATTAGACAATTGTTAGGATGGTATAATTGCAATTAGTCGGTGACATAATTTTCAACCTCAGATATAAAGTACAAGAACTAATCAAGAAATGGGATTTAAATCTGTTACTTGTTTGGATTATTAGTTTTTAGGAAAAAATAAAAGATAAATTTTTCATACTCAATACGTTCATTTTTCTTTTTCACGTACTTCACATTTTTAAATAGAAAAAGAAAATGTTACATGCAATTTTTCAAAGTACTCTCAAAAACTACCAAAAAATGCTATCCAAGAAAATGGAAGTTTATAGGAATACCAAATAAAGGATGGGATAGGAATCATAGAATGGCCAGCAATGGATTTTGAAGGATTTTGCGTTTAGCATTATGGAATTGTTCCTTGTTCGTGCATGCGGCCAAGGTAACTATCCTATGACAAGAACAGTTTACAGGTGTATAGTCAGTAATATTATGTTATGACGAATATACCCTTCGATGGTGACAAGATTGACGAACGGGATCAGAGGATTGTTCTCTCTGGTTTCATCGTGACGTGACGGAATCGTCGATGCCTAGGAAGACATCAGAAGGAGGGAATCGGCATTATGATAAAAGAGCTGTTTTGATGTATAATTACCATTATGACCTTTTTGTTTGAAATTAATACGCGGCTGCCCTTCACTTTCACTTTTTTTGGCGTATGGAATAGTTCAACTCCAGGCCAACCGTCCAAGGATTGACCATTCTTTTTCAATTTCTTTTACTACGGTTAGAAAAAGTAGATTAAATTTTACAACTCCAATATGGATACAAGTGTCAGTTACGATTCCCACAATTCTAGGAATTTGGTTGAGGGAGTTATAAATAGTCACCGTACACGTGGCACCGTTAGCGGAGAGTTCGGCTGACCTGCCGAGCTGACTAAACTCCAAGACTGATCTGGCCCCCGGTCACATCTACCTGACTTGGCCGACCTACACCACGGCCGAGCTGCTTACCTGACAAGCCAAGCTGGCCGAGCCAACCTCTCGTCGTGGCCGAACTGGTCACCAAGATGGTCAGGGCGCTTACCTACATAATCGAGGGTCTCGTCTATCCTTATCTTCCCAACTAACGGATAAGTCCCATTCCCACCTCCAACGGTATTTGGGATGGGTTACAACTCTGGGAGGTTTATTGCTTATAAATACACAGGTAAAGCACACCAGAAAGGGGTACGCCTAAACTACCATAGCCTATTGTCTACTCTCTCTCTTTATCTTATTGCTGCCCTTCTAACTTAAGCGTTGGAGTTATCCCGGGGAGTAATCCCTCCGCCTTAGCAGGGATAGGTCAATTCGGCATGTGGGCGAGGGTCTCAAAGGAGGTCAGTTCGGTTGGGTTGATTTTTGCTCTTACAATTGGCGTCGTCTGTGGGAACGACAGTTCACTCTTCACCATGGCAAAAACGCGATCCAAGAATAATATGGAGACCTCCGCTCCCCACGAGCCTAGTCACCAACAAATCATTCAGCATGAGCAGGCCTAGGGAAACCCTAGGCAGGAGCTAGGAGGCGAAGCGGCTGGGTTTGCCAAGATGGAGCCAGGACAGTTAGTGCAGATGGTCGCCACCCATCTACCCACCTTTGAGGCTATCATTCAATAACTTAAAGGAAAAGAGAAGACCCAGGGGGAGCAAATCTCCCCGCTGTAATCTCGGATAGAGGACAGTGATTCTTCGAGAGACAGGTCGGATCGACACCCCAAGAGGAAGAGGACGCTTCGATCGCCCTCTCGGCCTTATTCGGGGGGAGTGCCCTCCTACCGGCAGTCTCACGTCCAAATCCCCTTCTCGACCAATCCAACTCGGGAGAACGTTGACAACCCAACTTGGGAGAACGTTGACAACCCAATTTGGGAGAACCTGGGTAACCTAGCTCAGGAGAACCTAGGTAATCCAACTCGGGAGAACTTGGGGGACCCAACTTAGGGAGGATCAGATGGTGCAGTTCGGGAAAAGCTAAACCGGATTCTCAATCCAGATGCGGACCTACGTCGGTATACGCTCACTCCCTTCATATCGGATGTGGAGAACTACCCTTTGCCGGCCAAATTCAAGATCTTCACTATAAAACCTTATGATGCCACTACCAACCCTGAGGATCACCTGTTCATCTTCCTGACCCAGATGAGGCTCCAGGCTATTCCCGATGCTATAAGGTATCGGACCTTTCCTCTATTTCTGGAGGGGAGAACTCGGCTGTGGTTTCAAGACCTGCGACCGAACTCCGTCAGTTCCTTCGAGCCGTTAACTCGACAGTTCGTAACACAGTTCGTCTCCTCTAGAGCCTTTTCCAAGAACATTGTGCACCTCATGGCAATCAAACAGCGGCCATAGGAAACGTTGAAAGAATACATGTTGCAGTTTAACAATGAGAGCTTGCAGGTAAGGGACCGCGACGATAAGGTGGTAATGGCAGCTTTCATCAATGGCCTGTGGTTGCAAAAGCTCTACGAAGAGTTTGTAGAAAAGCCTCTCCGAACAGTGAAGGAGATGTTGGATAGAACTCATGACCGAGCTAACGCCGACGAGGTGAGGTGCCTCAAGTCCGAGTAGGAAAAGCCTCGCGATGACAGGAAGCGCAAAGAAGGGGAATCTGGAGGAGCGCGAGAAGGTCCTCCGAGGCAGAGCATCTTTGAACGGCTCTCCCGAGGGCCGAGCTCGGGTCCGGCACGGGTTCCTGTCCTCCTCACTACTTCCCGAGCACAAATCCTGGCAGTTATGGAACAGGAAGGTCTGGTCCGACCTCCCCCGAAACTCACTAACCCCAATCGTGACCCCAATCGATACTGCTCTTTTCACTGTGATGAAGGGCATGACACGGAAAGATGTCGGGAGTTTAAGAAGGAGATTCAGAACCTGATCCAGGAGGGGTACCTGAGGCAGTTTGTGATAGCCGGCCAAGCTGGCCGAACAGGTCCAGGGCGAAGGCAAGAATACCGCCTAGGCGGCCAGAACGACCGACCTCCCCAACACAGAGAAGACCAACCCGGTAGAGAGGGAAGCCAGAACTCGCGGGGTCCTCCAACTGGACCTGATGAGCACAACCTTGTTGGGGTAATCAACACCATTGCCGGAGGTCCCACAGGGGGTGACAGCCATTCAGCTCGGTTTAGAAATCGGCCACCTAGGGATGAGGAGCACCGGGAGAAGAGGCTCAAGACTAGCGAGGAGATCAACTATGGGCCAGGTGATGCGGTCCCACTGGCTTCCCTGAATCATGAGGCTATAGTGATTGAGGTCATCACCTGCAACTACAAAGTAAAGAAGGTCTACATTGACAATGGAAGCGCAGTCAATGTGCTGTACTACCGAACCTTCAAGGACCCGCAGTTGGAGGACAATCAGCTCACACCTGTTCGGACACCCCTCCTCGGTTTCACAGAACCTCCCATCCAACCTGATAACCTTCCCGATCACGGTGGGGGTGGCACCTCGAAACCGAACTGTCTCTGTTCATTTTGTTGTGGAAAAATAGAGTGCTTCCTACAACATGATCCTAGGAAGGCCCGTTTTGAATGCCCTCCAGGTTGTGTGCTCCATTCTCCACCTTAGCATGAAGTTTCCCACGTGCTGGGGGATTCATAGGTAGCTCAAGCCTGCTACATTGCCACTCTAAAGGAAAGAGAGAAGTTGGTTGGACAGACTCTCACATTGGACTCCCTGAAACTTGAGACGGATGAACAGTTAGAAGAAATTCCTTTATCTAAAGAAAGCCAAGAAAAAACGGTAAAGATTAGCTCTTGTTTAGACGACCTAACTAAGTCTAGTCTGATTTCACTGTTGCAGGAGTTCGCAGAGGTATTCGCGTGGACGGTTGATGACATGCTTGGCATACTTCCCGAGCTGGCAATCCACAAACTCAATGTGGACCCACGAGCTCTGCCCGTCAAACAGAAAAAGAGGCACTTCGCTCCCGAACGGAATGAAGTGATCCGAGGGGAGGTCGACAAACTCATGGAGGTTCGAATAGTCAGGGAGGTGCACTATCCGACCTGGCTGGCCAACCCTGTCCTGGTAAAAAAGGACAACAAAGCCTGAAGAATGTGTGTTGATTTCACTGATCTGAACAAGGTTTGTCCAAAAGATTGCTACCCATTATTTCAGATTGACAGGCTAGTGGACTCCACGGTGGGGTACGTCATTTTTTGTTTCCTAGATGCCTTCAAGGGGTATCACCAGATCCTGATGAGTGAGGAGGATCAGGAGAAGACCTTATTTATCATTGAATTCGGGACATACTGCTACACCACCATGCCATTTGGGCTGAAGAACGTTGGGGCTACCTACCAACGATTAGTCAATAACCTTTTGCAACACCAAATCGGTAGAAACATGGAGGTTTACGTGGATGATATGCTGATCAAAAGCCGGACTCTGGATCAGTTCACAATCAACTTTCGGGAGATTTTCGCCATACTCAGAAGCTCCAGGATAAGGCTGAATCCCAAGAAGTGCACTTTCGGGATCAGGTCGAAAAAATTTCTGGGATACATGGTCTCCCAAGAGAGCATCCAAACTAATCCAGACAACCTCAAGGCCATCAGGGACATGGCTCCTCCTCGGACTATAAAGGAAGTTCAGCGGCTAACCGATCAGATGACAGTTTTGAACAGGTTCTTGTCCAGATCGGCTGTGCGAGGGCCCTTATTCAAGGTTCTCAAGAAGGGCCCTGGTCTTAAATGGATTCAGGAGTGCCAAGAGGCCTTTGAGGAGCTAAAACAATACTTGGCCAAACTGCCTGCTCTCACTTCTCTTGAGACGGGTGAGACCTTGTTCATTTATCTCTCTGTCTACCAGGAGTCCATCAGCGCCATACTAGTCAGGAACGAGTAGGGTACCCAACAGCCAGTGTACTATATGAGCCGAACACTGCACGGACCTGAGACCAGGTACATTGAACCAGAAAAGTTCGTGCTCGTCTTAGTGCATGCAATCAAGAAGTTCCGGTCATATTTTCAAGGCCATCCTATAGTAGTGATAATCGACCAGCCACTGCGACCTATATTGAGCAAGCCGGAAACGTCGGGAAGAATGACCAAATGGGCCATAAAACTAGCAGAGCATGACATTACCTTCTAGCCACGAACGGCAATTAAGGTTCAGGCCTTGGCCGACTTCATCACCGAGGGAGTATCATTATCAGCTCCGGAGGTGGCAGAGGTGCCGAGGACCTAGGCACCTCGGCCAGTCAGCTCACCTCACCCAGACAGCTCACCCCACCAGGTCAGCTCGGTTTGGACCCTTTTTGTGGACGGGATAGCCAGCAAGGAAGGCAGCGGCGCAGGCCTGTTTCTCCTCAGTCCTACAGGTGAGGAACTCATATATGCCCTCGGGTTTGACTTTCCAGCCTCCAACAACGAGGTGGAATGCGAGGCTCTTCTTACAGGGATGAAGTTAGCTCAGTGGCACGGGGTAAGTTCTTTAAGGATTTTTAATGATTCTCAACTCATTGTGAACCAAGTCCTCGACACCTACGAGGCAAAGAAAGAGCCCATGAAGAAGTATCTGGTCGAGGTGGCCAAGTTGAAGAACCAGCTCGATACGTTCAAAATTTAACAGATACCACGGTCTCAGAACAAGAGGGCCGACGCGCTCTCTAAGTTGGCTTCTCTTCTTTTGCTCACCTCAATAAAGAGGTCTTGATGGAAGTCGTCAGACACAGAGGGTATGAGCAACATCGGGAGCATTTCTGCCAGGTCGGCGTTATCACCGAGCAGAGCTCTTGGATGAGTCCTATCGTTAAGTACCTGTCCACCGGAGAGCTCCACCCAAGAGAAGATTGAGGTAAAAAGGTTACGATTGAGAACAGGTCGGTACGTACTTCACCAAGGCACTCTATACAGGAGATCTTACTTGTCTCTTTGGTTGAAGTGTATTACGCCGAAAGAAGGTAACTATGTCTTAAGGGAGATACACGAGAGTATCTGTGGAAACCACATCGGGCCGTGACTCATGGCCAAAAAATGCATGCTCGCCGGGTACTATTGGCCCACTATCTTTCACGATTCAGCCGAGTTGTACAAAAGGTGCGCTGCTTGCCAAGTTTACACATCCGTCCAGCATCTTCCGGCACATGAGAAGATCCCAATCTCGAACCCATAGCCTTTTGCCCAGTGGTGAATCGACCTGCTCGACCCCTTCGCAAAAGCACCTGGGGGTTAGAGTTCCTCGTGGTTGTCATTAACTACTTTACCAAATGGATCGAGGCAGAACCGCTAAACACTATAAGCGGAAGAGCTATCCAGAAGTTCTTCTGGAAAAACATAGTTTATCGGTTCAGAATCCCGCACTGCCTTATTTTGAATAATGGGAGGCAGTTCGTTAAAAACCCTTTTAAGAACTGGTGCACGGAGCTCGGCATCCAACAGTACTTCTCTTCGGTTGGATACCCCCAGGCTAATGGGCAGGTCGAGAATGCTAATCAGACCATTTTATATGGTCTGAAGACAAGATTAGAGGCAATTCGGTCAGTTTAGGTGGACGAGTTACCCAATGTTCTATGGGCCTATAGGACCACTCCCCGAACAGCTATCCAGAAAACTCCTTTCGCTCTGACTTATGGAGTCGAGCGGTCATACAAGCCGAGATCGGGATGCCCATGCCTCGGATTCAAAACTTCATAATTCAGACCAATGAGGAAGAGATGAGGTGCATCTTGAATGCCTTTGAGCACCGCAAGCAGGAGGCGGCTGTTTGGATAGCTCGCTACAAGCATCAGGTAGCACAATACTATAACTCTTAAGTCAGAAATGTCTATTTTAAATCGAGGGACTTGGTGCTACGCAAAAACTCGATGATCGGAGTATATGAGCAAAACAAGCTCTGCCCGACCTGGAAGGGTCCGTACAGGTTTCTACACGCTAGCCAAACAGGATTCTGCGAGCTGGCCTACTTGGATGGCAAGGCAATCCCTCGTACTTGACACGCCTCAAATTTGAAAATTTTCATCAATAGTCCTTTATCTACTGTATTTTAGATAGTTCGACATGATTTTTTAGATAATTTAATTAGCTCGGCAGTTCGGCTATAGTCAGTGTGTCCGAGCTGCCCTGCACATGTTTTAGTTATCTATGCAAGTCTTTGTTCAAGTATTCTGTTTTAAACATTAGTTTGGTCTTTCAGTTTTATTAACTCAAATATACTTAGCTGTGCAACAGCCAAAGTATACTTAGGGGGATGAATAGGGCTGGTCAGCACATCAGCACACACGCAAACGAGAAGCAAAAAGTAGGCAATAACAATCAGTTCGGTTAAGAAAGCATGGAGATGAACTGTTTTCATTTTATTTCATCTAGCAATATTTATAAAGGAAAAGAAGAAGGGGAGTACAAAGAAGCCTAGTCTAAGGGGCCTGCTGATCGGCCCCGGCATGCTCGGCCTGGTTCTCTCCGACCAATTCCTCCTGAGCTCCTTCCTCGGCTCCCCCTTCGGCCCTCTGCGCTCCTGCAACTAGGGTGTTTACGTCCAAAGAAGGATTGTTGATAAAGGTGTACAGGTCACACCCCCTTGTGTATCCATCCACGAGCCGCTCCATCTGGTCAGTGGCCTGAGGGTTGTATGCAGGGAACTGCCCTAAGTTGAAGCCAAGGAAGTTCAGGGCCTGAACGGCATTCACTGCTTGAATGTAGCCGAACTGAGCCACGGGTGTGTTCAGATTGGTCAGGTCAGTCTTGAACTTGTCTGACCTCAGGAATTCTTGCACCCCCGCAGTTTTGCCTTTCTGGAACACCTCGGGTTCTTGAACTCTCACGGCAGCTAAGACCTTTTTTTCAGCCTCAACGATCTCCTTCAGATCGGAGGTCTTCTGCTGCTCCCTCTTCAAGCCAGCTCGGACCTGCTCTATCTCGGCATTCAGTCCTTCGACCTCATTAGCCAACTCATCCTGCCGAGCTGCTGCAGTAAGGAGGGACTTGACTTGCCCCTCAAACCTTCGGGCCATGTCGGCATCTACTAGGTCATGCTATCGGAGAAGAAAGAAAGGGTTAAGAGAAGACAACACAAAGAAGAAAGGGGAGATCGGCCTTAGAAGATTACCTGTGCCTTGCTGGAGTAAAGGGCCTTCAGCAGCTCCTCGTCTGAAACTGCCCCGATGAAGGCTTGATCTCAGGACAGGACGGCTCTCCGAACTAGTTCCCGAGCTGCTTTGGGGATCTGGACCCGATCGTTCAGGAAGAGCCCCCACTCTAGACAGAAGTGACGGGGGTCATGAAGTCGGGACATTTGCGGGTCGGGGATGTAGGAGGTGCTCCTCAGCCCCCAAAGGGAGAGTGGGGGCTCCTGCTGGACCTGCTCCTCGGGGGTGTTCACCCCATAGTGAGAACAGCTGCTAGCAGGCCCCGAGTTGGTCTTGGTGACAACCGAGCTACCTTTCTTCTGAAGAGGACCTCCCAACTTCTCCTCGAGCCTTCTCTTAGCCTTGGTCTTGTTCTTTTTCTTTGGCTCCTCAGCAGGGGCAGGAGGCTGCTGGACTGAGACGCTAGCAGCAGGCGTGGGTCTAACTGTCTCGCTCGAAGGCGGAGGCGTCGAGCTGGTGGGAGCTCCAAGGTTGAGGAGATCGGCGAACTTCTTTACTGCAAAAGGAAAAAGAGATGGTTAGTTCCGGAATCTTACTGCACGATTTTTGAGCACAATCAAAGAAGGCCTACCTAACTCCTCCGAGTTGAGGACCCTCTGTTCGGTCGAAGGAGTGACAATCCGAGTGTCAACTAAAAGCTGGTAGGGAGGCTTTTTACATTCAGTTGTAGAGCCGAACTGAGGAGGCGGTCCAATTCAGCCTGCGGAGGAGGTCCAGATATTGGTCGGCGACCTGCGTTTCCTCCCACCAAGCCAAGTTGGGGAAGTTCAAATTCTTTACATAAAAAAAATTGAATTTCCACCCCTTGATCGAGGTCGGGACGCCGAAGAACAAGTTCCGGGTGGGATGTTTCCCACTTCAGCGGGTGAAGTAGAATCACCCCGGAACATGGCCGAACACTTTCATTTGAAAGTAAGCCCGGAAGAGGTTGAGAGAGTAGGGAATGCCTAGAAGTTTACAGACAGTGAGAAGCCCAGGATGGACCAGATGGTGTTCGAATTCAACTGACCGACCTAAATCTACAAGGAGGAGAGGATGTCAGTGAAAAAGAAAGGAAGGGGAAACCTCAGCCCAATCTCGAGTTGGTCCCGATAGATGCCTACATAGCCCAAGGGAGGGCTGCAGATCACTTGGTTTGGGTGAGCAGCTCGGGCCTCACAGGGATGCCGTACTGTTCAACTATCCTATTCATGGCATCCTGGTTTAGAATGGAAGGGGTGGCTCCTGTATGTGCCTTCAACCACCCGAATTGGGTTGGAAGGCTGTTTGGCACCTACAAGGTTGGATTCCTCGAGAAAATGAGGTACTACGGCTATAGGAACTGATTCGGGAGAATTAGATATTTCTATAGGGGAGCTCGAGTCTGAGGGTATATATTCTGAATCGGAAGAAGAACTGGAGGAAGTAGAGTTAGGGGGAATTTCCTCTGGAGACCTTTGTTGAACTACCCTATGCCGAGGTTTCAAAGTGGTGACGTCTGAGTGTGTGGAGGATAAAGACATAAAACAGAAAGCAAAAGCAAAGGAGGAGGGACTTACTAGTAGACTAGGGGGAGAACTCTCCTAAAACTTGAAGGGGCCGAACTGACTGGTGAATCTGAATTGGGTTCTGAAGTCTCTCTAAGAGTGAGGTGTGAAAATGAAAGGTGAAAGTGAGAAAGTAACGGGCCTCTCCCCTATTTATAGGCAGAGGTAAGTGGGAAACTCAGAGGTCGGAACGGTTACTTTTTCGAAATTCAAACTGAAACATTAATGAGAGCGGACGTGAAGAGACACACCGGGATGAGCTGAAGGGTCGTGACCACGACTCCCCAATGCCGACCTGCCACGTGTCCCCACTACCGTTGAGGGGCTCCACTCATCTCCCTTTCAGAAGTGACGTGAAGGGATTGAAAGGACGTGCTTCAGACCAGCCAATGCTGAGCTGCCACGTGTCCCACATCAGTCATGACCATATCCATCCGAGGAGGATGAACCTGGTCCTGAGGGACTATTGAGGGAGTTATGAATAGTCACCATACACGTGGCACCGTTAGCGAAGAGTTCGGCTGACCTGCCGAGCTGACTAAACTCCAGGACTGATCTGGCCCCCAGTCACACCTACCTGGCTTGGCCGACCTACACCACGGCCGAGCTGCTTACCTGACAAGCCAAGCTGGCCGAGCCAACCTCTCGTCGTGGCCAAACTGGTCACCAAGATGGCAAGGACGCTTACCTACATAATCGGGGGTCTCGTCTATCCTTATCTTCCCAACTGACGGATAAGTCCCATTCCCACCTCCAACGGTATTTGGGATGGGCTACAACTCTGAGAGATTTATTGCTTATAAATACACAGGTAAAGCACACCAGAAAGGAGTACGCCTAAACTACCATAACCTACTGTCTACTCTCTCTCTTTATCTTATTGCTGCCCTTCTAATTTAAGTGTTGGAGTTACCTCGGGGAGTAATCCCGCCGCCTTAGCAGGGACAGGTCAGTATGGCACGTGGGCGAGGGTCTCGAAGGAGGTCAGTTCGGCTGGGTCGATTTTTGCTCTTACATTGGTGATTAAATATACTACCCAATTAAAAAATATTAAAGAATGTAGTTCATGTTTTATTCTCGAAATTTGGTAATGTGATTTGCAAGATTCAAGATTTTTTTCTATAAAACATCATAATTTTATTAAAATCTACACTAATGGTAAAAGTTACATCATAAACAGTATACAAATATCAAACAATAGATTTAAATAATCGATATGACACATTTAAAAAATAGATAAAAATTATACTGTAAGCTCCAAAAAAAGATAAAATAATTGTAACTCCACAAACATCTATGTGTACTTCTAATTGCCAAATCTGTTGATTTACTGTTTCGAATCCAAATATTGTAGTGAGATCTGGCGAATAGATCTAAAAAATTTCAAATCTGAGAATTAGAACCTTGCAAGATCCAAGATTTGACTAGTGTAGAAAATGAACAATTATGGTACATCTATTTATCAACAACTTTACTAATTTCTACCTAGAAAATTTAAAAACTTCACTTTTTTTTTTTCAAATGCCTTTTGTATTAATAATAATCTATTTTATTAAATTACTAGCAAATGAGCACACCGCGGAGCGAAACGTTAAAGTCAAAAAAACTTGAGTACTTGTTTGCCATGAAAGTTAGAAATTTCAGAAAATATACGTCAACTGATAGACAGCCAACTTATACACAAAATCATGGTTTTATTGGCGTAGATTGTGACCTATTAGCATTTAAAAATGCAGCATTATCTCTAAATAAACAATATACGAGGTCTAAGCATGTATTGTATAATATAGAGAACCTGAAATTTTATTGGTTGATAAGCTAATTTGGGATTTGTGATTAAGATAATGGGAGATCGGCAAATTTTGTCCAGGTGCCATTATTAGCCAACCAAGTGACTGCAAGAATAATATATGTTGTTAGTTCCCCAAAAAAAAAAAAAAAAAAAACTAAGGCCTTGTTTGGTTTACAATTTTTTTAAAAAATTATTTATATATTTATTGAATTTATCTATCAATCACTTTTTATCTCATATATATATCAAATCATTACGGTACATCTTTTGTAAAAATTTCAAAAAATAGCAATCCAAATGGAATAAGTTAGATAAGTTAATATAATTCTACAATTGAGACAAATAATCAAATATTTCTCAAATCTCTTTTTAGGCATCGTACCACAAGAATACATGCACACAATTTTATCTTTATCTAAGCTTTGGAAATGGTGGTGCATTATGAATCATAAAGGCATGTGGACCCATGGGTTAGCTGTCCCATATTCATTTAGTGGGTTGCCCTGTGAGAAAATAGAATGGCACACTATGATCTCTTTTAAGTTCTCACGCCTTAGCCGAATTGCCAAAACTGGAATTTATGATAAGAGGCCGTCTGTAATTGTCATTTTCATCTCTAGTATAATGTCTGTCTCCTGTGCGGCTCTTCCGGTGAAATGTGTGTATAGATAATGGGAAATGAGACCTCTCCGGCTCTAATTCTGTCCGGTTGTGTAAAATAATAGATTTCAGTATAAATTGGTTCATCTTTAATATAAATTTAAATTATAACTAAGTGGGTCTAAAATTCACGATTATATCAAAAATATATTAGTTTACACTGAAATTGTGTCAATTTACACAAATGGAACAGGACTGAATCTCAACTAAAAAAGCCCCAATTTTAAATAATACAAACCCAGAATTACTCGAAAAGATTATTCACTTCAACAGACTTGCTGGCACATTAGGATGTGTCTTAATTGCTGTAGTGTAGATTAGGATAAGGACTTCTACAAGTACTCCCTACAATTAGGGAAAATAGCTTGTTTAGACTTTCAACATTTAACTGAAAAAGTTTAATCTCGAAATTTCCATTTCGCTAATCAAATGTTTAAACTTCGATTCTTTAATTGATTTAATTCTTTTCGCCAAAGTCTAGCCAAATAGATCTACACAAACAATGGGCCAATACTAGAAACCAACCGCATGACTCAACTTGGTTTAACCATCTTCTTCTTCAATTCTTCAGCACAGGCTGTTTCAATGAATAATCGATATAATAGGATTGGAGGCAATACAAATTATTAGTCCTAGGAAATAGATGTCTGCATCAGTTGTATGATGTATCAATATTGGAGGAAAAACATGTGATCTTCTTGTGTATCGTGCAAAGGGTCCTATGAGGAAAGGACAATTATAAGTTGTAACTTCTAGATAGTGGTGTCAAAAATAACCATTTAATCAAATCTATCCAAACCCACCCACAAATAGCTGGGATTGGGTATTGTTACTATATATATATAGGTATTTATTTAAATGGGCATAAATGGCTAATCCACCAAACCCAATTAAACCCATTTAGAATTGTTATCTTTCCCTTTTGTCATTTCTCTACCAAACTACCATCACTCCGGAGTCCTAATTCACGGTTGCCTTTTTCCAACCACCACTCCTAGCCGCCTGTTGCTGCCTCCCCGACTGCCTGTTGTGACGACCCCACCTTCCCCTAAGGCGAACCAAAGGGATCGGCGGACCGCCTGCCCAACTCTCGTCAGGACTCACTACGGATCTCAAATAATTACAATACAAGATCTCCAAAATAATAATTACAAATTCTGAAATATGAAGTCTAAGGTTCCAAGGTCCAATACAACAAATCAAGAACACAAACGTAGGATCCAACCCTAGGCAATGATGTTTTCTCACGGATTCTCAATCCCTGTTAAGGAAAAACAAATAAGGGAAAGGGGTGATCTAAAGCTCAATGAAGTCCCAAATAAAACATGCAGTCACATTAACAAATAGGCAAAACAAATAGTCAAATCCCACATTTAAAGTAAAGAAAAAACAACACACTCAAATAAATGATACAGGTGGCTTCCAAAAGCCAAATCCACAAAAGCTTGATTGAAACGTAAGCCGTTGACTCTCCGTCAACGTTTGAAATCAAGAACCAGATCCGTAGACACCACTTACACCACAACTGTCCACCATTCACCCCCTTACCAGACCCGAACACCAAAACTAATCAAATTTGGATAATACTCGAGTATACCGAAGCAAGCTTAAGTATGGTCGATAAGATAACTCTCCAATCGACTTAATCAAAATCAAGCTATTGAAACGGTATGAGAGGTGCCTCCCACTCTAATTGAGCGTGACACATACTGCCGTTCAGTATATAAATCAGATATAAAACTGAAACGGGATGAGAGATATCTCCCACTCGGCTTGAGTGTGATACATACTACCGCTTACCACTCAAAAGTCAAGCACTTAATCAAGAACAAAGTACTGGGACGGGATGAGAGGTGCCTCCCATTCTATTCGAGTGTGACACATACTGCCGCCCAGCACTCACAAGTCAAGTATATGCCACTCTCACAGCACAAGTTTCATAATTCAAAGATACAAAATTTCAAGTAGAAGTAATTGAGTGTGATAAAGTACGCACTCATCTCAATCACAATAACTTACGAGAGCATTTAATGTTCACAAATCACAAGTAATTCAATTAATCATGTAAGTCACATATTCAAGTAATCCATCTAGTTAAGTTGGTCAAGTAAACAGGCAATGGAACACTCATTGACTTAAACAAAGTATCTTCAGGTGCTCGCACCCAAATCTCCTTTATTTCCTTCTTCCAAGTCTAATAGCAAATTAAATGAAAGGTATTTAGATTCGACTACCCCAAACAAGAAAGACCTAATGCATATGCTCGTTGTTCTTCTTGCTTGATAGAAATCACAAATTGGATGCACAAACCACAAGATGACCAATCCAAATTATAAGGGTAAACAAATGAAAATATTATCAAAATATTAGAATCATGAGTTAGTAGGTCGGGACACGGTAAGGGTGCATACGAGTCAAGAGGAATGAGAAAAACAATTGTGGAAAGAAAAGCAACAATCGACAGGTTTGCCTCCCTTCAGTAATTTAATCATAACTGTGGCTATGTTTATCGGATTGAGACATATTTTATGGCGTTTCGAAGTTAAGACACAGCCCTACAACTTTCATGAGAGGTTGAATCTCAAATCATACTTAATCAGAGTCGAAATGGCCAAACAAAGAGACACCAAAAAACTGTCAGGTTAAGAACAGGTTGATTGAACATGCTCGGATGGCCATAACTCGATGTAGAAAAATTGAAATAGAGCTCCGTCAGCAGCGTTTAAAACTAGGTTCATAGACCTTTCTAACGGTGTAAAGCTCAGGCTCTAGTTCAATTCCTATAATCACCAGCCAGTTTGATAATTTCACTGAATTTCATTTCTGATTTCATGTCAAAATTCCTTCTTCTACATGATTGTTATAGATAACCTTTAAATGTTATTTCTAACCTTTAATAGGGTGTTAAACATGTAAAAACATCTAAGAAAACCATTAGTAAAACATCACAAATCCTTATGCAATTCATCAAACACATAGAGGTTAAAAACAAAGGTCTAAGTTCAAGTTTCCAAACACAATAAATTCTTCCACAACTTTTCCTTCTAATCAACCTTAAACACTTTAAACCCAACTAATCATGCATCCTCCTTGAATTTGAAAGTCACTAAAGCATAGATAAGTGGTTAGTTACCTTGAGAGTTTAGAGAGAGAACCACTCAAAAGCTCCAATTCTTCCAACCAAACTTGATGATTAAGTAACACTCCAACCTAGGGTTTCCACTTGAAGTAATTTTTCCCTCACTACAATTGCTAAATCAAGCTTAGGGTTTGATGTTTTTCCTTGCTACGGTGGCCGGCCAACAGAGAGGAAATGAGAGGGAAGTTTGGTTCAAAATTTTGAAAACAAGAGGTTAAATAGAAAGGCTTAAGTCAAGGCATTGGTGGATGATTGACAAGTGGCTCAATTTAGAACATGAATTGGAGTAAATTCTTCACATTTATCCACTAATCCCTCAATGTAAAATATAACCTACTTAATACCCTATAAGTTTGATGTTTTGACTACATGAAACATGTAAAATGCAATTCCAAATTAATACCATGCAATGCATACAAAATAGAGTACTTAAAAGGAAAATAATGCACTTAATGAAAACTTTATGCTACTAATGTTTAAAGAAAATGATATGCACTTAAATAAATGTAATGACAAATAATTCATGAAAAATTTAGGGTTCTCACAAGAATATAAGTAGATAATTCAAGAAATTTCAGGTCCTTACAATCTCTTCCCCTTAAGAGAATGTCGTCCTCGACATTCCAACTTGCACTCGACAAACTCAAAACTATTCCTGCATGTCCATCCCTATCAGTTTTTCCATGTCTTTGGTGTCCAAGAATCACCAGCATTAGGGTTTCTAGTCAAAGCTTCAATCTCCAAGTTTAAATCCAAAGAATAGGTCTCATAGAAAATTCACAAGAAGTCTCACTTAAACAGTCAATCCAAGAATTACGTCCAGTCTCATAGACATACATATGGAGATTAAGCCCTAAAGAACACATCGAATTCTATGATTTACCTCAGTCAAATTCACTCCCACAGATATTGACTAATACCATTGTTCAAGAAACTCACCCATCACACAATTCTCTTCTTTTCCCACAATATAAGAAACCCTAGTGCTCAATATTTCACTGAACAATCAATTAGTCCCACATTTTTTTTTGACTGAGCCTTCCTTTTTTTTTTTTCCCCGATGTAACATTTCATGAGGAAGTGATCTTAAGAAAAACTTTATTGCCAACCTCAGATTCCAAGTCTTTTCTCCGATTATCTACGCAACTCTTCTGCTGACTTTGGGCAGTTTAAAGTCTCTGATGTATTGCCTTAACCTTCTCTTGTGCATCTTTCATCCATTAACGCTGTCTTAAATTTAACTCCTTCTGAGAAAACAGGGATTTAAGACTTTTATGGTCCGTATAAACTTCAAAAACCACTCCATACAAATAATGTCTCCATTTCTTTAAAGCAAAAACAACGACTGCGAATTCCAAGTCATGAGTTGGGTAGTTTAGTTTATGGGGTTTAACTTCCTAGAGGCAAGGAAATCACACTTCCGTTTTGCATTAGCACACACTCTAAACCTTTTCTTGAAGCATCAATGTATACGATGAAACTATCCTTCCCAACTTCCAACTCACCACCCGATCTAAATATACGTGAATGAAATCAAGTACCAGACACACTACATCATTACTCAACCACATGTTACACAAGTAACCACATGTTACACAAGTAACCACATGTTACACAAGTATCGTTCAAATTCAAGAATAATTTGCATAAAGTGAATAACCCAACAGTTGCCCAATAGAAAGCTAGCAACTTTCAGTATATAAACAATTAGAAAAGTAGGATATTCCTTAGCAAAATAAATTTTGCTTTTACAATATACCTTTCTTCCATCACATATCCCTAGATATGTATTTGGTATTACAACCAACCATTGTATAAAAATCCTTTTCCGTCAAAGACAAAATATGAATCTATGGGACAAAATTCAAAATGATTAACATACTAAGAAGAGAATGTCTAGTTTAACCTTAAATAGAATACTATGAACAAGAATAATTTTTTACATTCATGATTGTTTCAAAAATAAATATGTATTTGCTTTGAGGAGAAAGGAACAAGTTACTAAGGACAATATATATATATATACATGAAATCTTTTCTTCCTTTTGATATCTAAGACCAAAGCCTTAAATGGAAATTAATGGGAACATTTAAACAATCCACATAAGAAAATAAATTTTGAAAAGTTTGTACAACTTTCAAAGATAACTTAATATAGGAAAAATCATCTTTTTTTTTCAAAGTTTATAATACTTTCCAGTGTAGTAATTAAGGAGAAGAAAGAGAGTTAACATTGGCAAACTTTAAAACGGAGTCTTTGAATCAAACTTTCCACATATTAAATCAAACTTGAGTATGATGTATCAAAAATCTATCTAAACATTAACAATTTACCAGTCTCACAACATACAATCTATATACACATAAAGAATTACGGGCCACCCGTAGACGTGTTATATAGTACAGTTATCATGTCAAGTTTAGCATATAAGAAATTCAAATAAATCAAACTCAACAAATATGAAATTCAAACAAATCAAACAAGCTGATAATAGGAGTGTATTAAACAAACCAACTTAGGGTGACACAAAAGGAATTTGTATTAGATCCAAAAGATTCTATACTTCCACCGAAATCAACTTCATTTCCAACACTAAGATCCAAATGATATACTCATACTTTCGCACCAAAACAAGAATTAAGCCATTTTATACCATGGTCGGCCGCCCAACGGTACAAATTAACTAAATCCTCGTTCCTGCCTGATGTACGAACAAGATTACACACACAAATTCACAAAACTAGTAGAAAGCATTCACTCCCACTGTCCAAAAAGATCTAAACCTAGCACTCTGATACCAACTGTGACGACCCCACCTCCCCCTAAGGCGAACCAAAGGGATCAGCAGACCGCCTACCCAACTCTCGCCAAGACTCACTATAGATCTCAAATAATTACAGTACGAGATCTCCAAAATAATAATTACAAATCCCGAAATATAAAGTCTAAGGTTCCAAGATCCAATACAACAAATCAAGAACACAAACGTAGGATCCAACCCTAGGTAATGATGTCTTCTCACGGATTCTCAATCCCTGTTAAAGAAAAACAAATAAGGGAAAGGGGTGACCTAAAACTCAATGAGGTCTCAAATAAAACATGCAGTCACATTAACAAATAGGAAAAACAAATAGTCAAATCCCACATTTAAGTAAAGAAAAAACAACACACTCAAATAAAGGATACAGGTGGCTTCCAAAAGCCAAATCCACAAAAGCTTGATCGAAACATAAGCCGTTGACTCTCTGTCAACGTTTGAAGTCAAAAACTAGATTCGTAGACACCACTTACACCACAACCGTCCACCATTCACCCCCTTACTGGGCCCGAACACCACAACTAATCAAATTTGGGTAATACTCGAGTATACCGAAGCAAGTTTAAGTATGGTCGATAAGATAACTCTCCAATCGACTTAATCAAAATCAAGCTACTGAAACTGTATGAGAGGTACCTCCTACTCTAATTGAGCGTGACACATACTGCCGTTCAGTATACAAATAAGATATAAGGCTGAAACGGGATGAGAGGTACCTCCCACTCGGCTTGAATGTGGTACATACTACCGCTCAGCACTCATAAGTCAAGCACTTAATCAAGAACAAAGTACTGGGACGGGATGAGAGGTGCCTCCCACTCTATTCGAGTGTGACACATACCGCCGCCCAACACTCACAAGTCAAGTATATGCCACTCTCACAGCACAAGTTTCATAATTCAAAGATACAAAATTTCAAGTAGAAGTAATTGAGTGTGATAAAGTACGCACTCATCTCAATCACAATAACTTACGAGAGCATTTAATGTTCACAAATCACAAGGAATTCAATTAATCATGTAAGTCACATATTCAAGTAATCCATCTAGTTAAGTTGGTCAAGTAAACAGGCAATGGAACACTCACCGACTTAAGCAAAGTATCTTAAGGCGCTCGCACTCAAATCTCCTTTACTTCCTCCTTCCAAGTCTAATAGCAAATTAAATGAAAGGTATTTAGGTTCGGCTACCCCAAACAAGAAAGACCTAATGCATATGCTCGTTGTTCTCCTTGCTTGATAGAAATCACAAATTGGGTGCACAAACCACAAGATGACCAATCCAAATTATAAGGGTAAACAAATGAAGATCTTATCAAAATAGTAGAATCATGAGTTAGTAGGTCGGGACACGGCAAGGGTGCATACGAGTCAAGAGGAATGAGAAAAACAATTGTGGAAAGAAAAGCAACAATCGACAGGTTTGCCTCCCTTCAGTAATTTAATCATAACTGTGGCTACGTCTATTGGATTGAGGCATGTTTTATGGCGTTTCGAAGTTAAGACACAGCCCTACAACTTTCATGAAGAGGTCGAATCTCAAATCATACTTAATCAAGGTCGAAATGGCCAAACTCAGAGACACCAGAAAACTGTTAGGCTAAGAGCAGGTTGATTGAACAGGATCAGAAGAATGGCCATAACTCCATGTAGAAAAATCGAAATAGAGCTCCGTCAGTGGTGTTTAAAACTAGGTTCGTAGAAATTTCTAACGTTGTAAAGCTCAGGCTCTAGTTCAATTCCTATAATCACCAGCAAGTTCGATAAGTTCACTGAATTTCATTTCTGATTTCATGTCAAAATTCCTTCTTCTACATGATTGTTATAGATAACCTTTCAATGTTATTTCTAACCTTTAATAGGGTGTTAAACATACCAAAACATCCAAGAAAACCATTAGTAAAATATCACAAATCCTTAGGCTTTTCATCAAACACATAGAGGTTAAAAACAAATGTCTAAGTTCAAGTTTCCAAACACAAGAAATTCTTCCACAACCTTTCCTCCTAATCAACCTTAAATACTTTAAACCCAACTAATCATGCATCCTCCTTGAATTTGAAAGTCACTAAAGCATAGATAAGTGGTTAGTTACCTTGAGAGTTGAGAGAGAGAGAACCACTCAAAAGCTCCAATTCTTCCAACCAAGCTTGATGATTAAGTAACACTCCAACCTAGGGTTTCCACTTGAAGTAGTTTTTCCCTCACTACAATTGCTAAATCAAGCTTAGGGTTTGATGTTTTTCCTTTCTATGGTGGCCAGTCAAGAGAGAGGAAATGAGAGGGAAGTTTGGTTCAAAATTTTGAAAACAAGAGGTTAAATAGAAAGGCTTAAGTCAAGGCATTGGTGGATGATTGACAAGTGGCTCAATTTAGAACATAAATTGGAGTAAATTCTTCACATTTATCCACTAATCCCTCAATGTAAAATATAACCTACTTAATACCCTATAAGTTTGATGTTTTGACTACATGAAACATGTAAAATGCAATTCCAAATTAATACCATGCAATGCATACAAAATAGAGTACTTAAAAGGAAAATAATGCACTTAATGAAAACTTTATGCTACTAATGTTTAAAGAAAATGATATGCACTTAAATAAATGCAATGAAAAATAATTCGTGAAAAATTTAGGCTTCTCACAAGAAATAGAAGCAGATAATTCAAGAAATTTCAGGTCCTCACAATCTCTCCCCCTTAAGAGAATGTCATCCTCGACATTCCAACTTGCACTCGACAAACTCAAAACTATTCCTGCATGTCTATCCCTATCAGTTTTTCCATGTCTTTGGTGTCCAAGAATCACCAACATTAGGGTTTCTAGTCAAAGCCTCAATCTCCAAGTTCAAATCCAAAGAATAGGTCTCATAGAAAATTCACAAGAAGTCTCACTTAAACAGTCAATCCAAGAATTACGTCCAGTCTCATAGACATACATATGGAGATTAAGCCCTAAAGAACACATCGAATTCTATGATTTACCTCAGTCAAATTCACTCCCACAGATATTGACTAATACCATTGTTCAAGAAACTCACCCATCACTTTTCAAATCAATCCCACACAATTCTCTTCTTTTCGCACAATATAAGAAACCCTAGTGCTCAATATTTCACTTAACAATCAATTAGTCCCACATTTTTTTTGACTGGGCCTTCCTTTTTTTTTCCCCGATGTAACATTTCATGAGGAAGTGATCTCAAGAAAAACTTTATTGCCAACCTCAGATTCCAAGTCTTTTCTCCGATTATCTACGTAACTCTTCTGCTGACTTTGGGCAATTTAAAGTCTCTGACGTATTGCCTTAACCTTCTCTTGTGCATCTTTCATCCATTAACGCTGTCTTAAATTTAACTCCTTCTGAGAAAACAAGGATTTAAGACTTTTATGGTCCGTATAAACTTCAGAAACCACTCCATACAAATAATGTCTCCATTTCTTTAAAGCAAAAACAACGACTACTAATTCCAAGTCGTGAGTTGGGTAGTTTAGTTCATGGGGTTTAACTTCCTAGAGGCAAAGAAATCACACTTCCGTTTTGCATTAGCACACACCCTAAACCTTTCCTTGAAGCATCAATGTATACGATGAAACTATCCTTTCCAACTTCCAACTCACCACCCAATCTAAATATACGTGAATGAAATCAAGTACCAGACACACTACATCATTGCTCAACCACATGTTACCCAAGTAACCACATGTTACACAAGTCTCGTTCAAATTCAAGAATAATTTGCATAAAGTGAATAACCCAACAGTTTCCCAATAGAAAGTTAGCAACTTTCAGTATATAAACAATTAGAAAAGTAGGATATTCCTTAGCAAAATAAATTTTGTTTTTACAACATACCTTTCTTCCATCACATATCCCTAGATATGTATTTGGGATTACAACCAACCATTGTATAAAAATCCTTTTCCGTCAAAGACAAAATATGAATCTATGGGATAGAATTCAAAATGATTAACATACTAAGAAGAGAATGTCTAGTTTAACCTTAAATAGAATACAATGAACAAGAATAATTTTTTACATTCATGATTGTTTCAAAAATAAATATGTAATTACTTTGAGGAGAAAGGAACAAGTTACGAAGGACAATGTATATATACAATATATATATATACATGAAATCTTTTCTTCCTTTTGGGACATGAATTGGAGTAAATTCTTCACATTTGTCCACTAATCTCTCAATGTAAAATATAACCTACTTAATACCCTATAAGTTTGATGTTTTGGCTACATGAAACATGTAAAATGCAATTCCAAATTAATACCATGCAATGCATACAAAATAGAGTACTTAAAAGGAAAATAATGCACTTAATGAAAACTTTATACTACCAATGTCTAAAGAAAATGATATGCACTTAAATAAATGCAATGACAAATAATTCATGAAAAATTTAGGGTTCTCACAAGAAATATAAGCAAATAATTCAAGAAATTTTGGATCCTCACACTTGTTGCTGCCTCCTCTCTGGTTTGCTGCCCACCATTATCTTCTCCTTCTTGTCCACCAACAAGTGCTTCCCGGCCTTCTCTTTTCCCCCACTTCTTGTTTCCCCTCCTCCTCTTCCCACCTCTTATGGCATCCATTTCCCTCGGCGCTTTTTCCATTCAATTGGGTCGGTGTTGTTGGTACTTTATCTATGAAAAAATGAGCACTTATATTAGGGTTTGAAAATAAGAGCTTCTTTGCTAAGTTTATTTGAGCGAATTGCTGAAGAAAGGGATTGGCATTTATTCTTTACTTCTGGAAGCTTCATTTTGGTTGTTATTGAGGTTTAATTTTTTTTCCCTTTTAACTTGCTTTGTAGGCTTAATTTGGTGCCTCATTACATTTAGACGCTCTATTTAGGTTCCAGAGGGTTAGGCTCAAGAGGGTTTCCTTTGTTTGAGTTTCATCTCCACCCCCACCTGGGCACTTTCATGTGCTGCCAATTTCCAAGTTTCCTCATTGCTTTTGTGTGTTGTTGCAGGTTCACAAAGGATGGAGTTTTGGTGGAAGGCCTATTTCGGAAAGATGTTGCAGGTTCACAAAGAATGGAGTTTTTATACATTTTTGGTTTTCTTGCTCTTCATTGTTGGTCAGAACTTTAGCTCCTAAATAGGGCCAAAAGTAGTATTACTTTGTCAAAGCTATCTAGGCTCTTGCTTTCCTGTTTCTTGTCATTAGCAACTTCCTGAATATCATCTAATTAACTTGATTTAAGATTTTTTGGATCATGTGTGAGTGATGTTGGTCAATTGAATGTGGATCAGTTTGCTGGTTTTGCATCAACTTCCTGCATATCATCTAATTAACTTGATTTAAGATATTACTGTAATAATTGTCTCAAAAGGACGTCCAATTCTCAAACTCTAAAAATTATTTTCAGTATGTTAACTTGCTTATCATTAGAAATATCTAGCATTAGCTGATTTGAACACTCAAGATGGAAGATTTATCAACTTAAAGTGCAGGAGATATCATGCTAATAACATGCAATGTGAAGTTAAATTGGCTTGTTTTCAATCTTTTTCAATGTTACTTCACCCCAGCGACCAGAATATTATTATTGCTACTAATGATCCTTTCTTGCTTAGACAACATGTCATGTAAGTGAATAAGAAGATAAGCACTAATGTATGATGCTACTTTGGATTAAAGCATTCTAGTGTTACTTGGTTAGAGGATGTGAAAAATTTTCTTTAAATTTTCTATTTACTACTTCGGTGTGGTTTTAATATCAACTCCTTAGTTGGTTTAATTTTTGGATGCTACATAACTATTGCATCTGACAATTTCTAGTCGTGAAGCAAAAAATACTTATTGGTAGAAGGATAAACACAAAGTTTGCATGCTATTTCCAGTATTGAACTTGTGGACTTGTGAAATTGACTGTGGACAGCAATTTCATGAAATATAATGATTAAACGAGTAAAACATCCAATCATAGCAACATTAAATATTAAAATTGTACAATACAGTCAAATCTTAGAATTACAGTTTCCCACTCAAAATACTTAAAATCCTCGAGCCAAATTTTAGTACATTTCCATAATTCTAAAATATACATCACCAAAAGAATATACAAAACATTTCTCCAAATTCGAGACAAAAATCAAAAGGACTAGAACTAGCCCTATCTACGCCTCGGGATTCTCGTCACCTGTCAAGGAAAATAAAAAGGGAACGGGGGTGAGCTAAAAAGCTCATGAGTTTTCAAAATTCATGCACAGGCACTTAAAGCGGTAAGATTGCAAGTAAATAATTAAAGCACATAAATAAATACAATTAACACACTGGGAGGATACAGGGGCTCTCAGGAGCCAATTCCCATTTTTTTCCACGAGCAATTATCGTAGTCGACACTCCGTCGACTTTCAAACCAAGTAGACGACTCTTCACGCCAACTCCAACCACCTTACTCCCCCTACCGGGCCCGCACGCCACAAACTCAATAATATACAGTAAACAGGAATTACTCAAGGCACACGGCCAAGAGTAAGTACATTTCATGTTTTTCATTTCCCCGAGTTCAATACATGCAAAAATCAAGTTTCCGACTCTACAAAAAGGGAGCAATAAAGTATACTCGCCTTTGAGTGAGCGGTCCATTAAATTCTCAGTTTCACATTCCAAGCAATTAACAAGTCAAGAAGCACGTATATACATCAAGCAGTTCAATGAAAGCGTTTTAACATGCAGTGAAAACTCACCGACAAAGTAGGTCTCGGAGTTCAAGTTTGGATCACTCGGAAAATCAGCACTTTGACCTAAAAATGATTAAAAGGGATCAAAAATGAGTTTTCCTAATCGATGGGGAAGTTTAAAGCAAAAAGTCGAAAGTTCGACAATTTTCCTAGTTGAGCTGAAAACTTTGAAAAATCATAACTCAAGTTTTACAAGTCGGAATTCTGCTCATTTGGTACCGTTGGAAACCTATTTAAAAGCTATAAAACTTTTCAGAAGACATCAAATTAAAATTATGGACGAAATTAACCCTGATTTCCGTTGAACATTCAGCTACAGTAAGACGACAGTGTCCGTCAGGCTGGTTATCCAGCACATTTTGAAAATTTGCCAAAAATTACAGAAAATTAATTAAACTCTGAAATTTATACACAATATATTCCTACATAATAAGTTTCAACAGCCACTGACGGAACTCAATTCTGACATCCGAGCATGAAATGACAACAGTGCAAACAGAGGCCACTCAAAATTCTGCAGTTCTGGGATTTCGAAAATACAGGGCAGCTTTCAAGTTGTTATTTGAGTGATGAATTCAAGTCCAAAAATTGTCAAATTTGGCACAATAATACTTCCATATACCAACTAGATTTACACAAAATTTCAACCTAAAATACCACCGGGAAGGCAGTTTTATATGCGCCTCAATTTCGTCCAACTCATGCATTCAAAACTGGAAAATTTGATTCCTCACTTGTATCATCTAGTTCATGCCTCAATTCACTTCCAATTTGCCTAATTTTCGAAACCAAGCTAGTATTGAACTTCCTAAGCCTATTGATGATCAAAAATGGTCACATCTTTTGGCAAGAATATCACAAAATAAAGCCTCAAAATTCGGACAGCACTACCCCTGTAATTTCCAGCTTTCACTTTGCAACTTATTCAACCACATAACATCAACTCTTGAAGAACTCTTTGTGGGATAAAATAGCAGCTTAACATTCATCACTTAAACATCAAATTCAGCCTCTTAACTAGCCAAAAATGCAGCCACAAAAATCGAGGAAAAAATCAGAAATTCAGCCCCCCCCCAAATTTTCCTCCCTTAACCGGTTTTCCCCTTTTTGTTTCTCATCAAACTTTAACCATCAACAGCATACATAATGCACTTAAACAACATCATTTAACCATCCAACAATCAATTTTACACATTTGGTGGGAATTCAAGAGCCCACCGTTTCATGCTCATAATCATCAAATTCCACAAATCAACTTCATAATCAAAACTTTAAACAAAAGAGTCAAGGTTTCTAAAACCCTTCAACAACCCAACCTAACAACATGCTTTTCAATTGAAATGGATGGGGAAAAATTCAAGTTTTCTAGTTTTACCTCTTGCAAGAAGTGAGTGGAAGTTCTTCAAGAAAATGCCAAACAAAAGCTTCCAAAAGCTCCTAGTCCAAGCCTTTCCACCAAGCTCAAGCTTAATCCAAGAGGGTTGATGTTTTTGTTGGTGATTTTAGCAAGAAATGAAGGGGAAAAAAACGATGGAAAATGAAGAGAAGAAGAGAAGAGAAAGTCGGGTGAAATGGGAGAGAAATGAACCGGTTTTGAGCTATATATTTTTTTTAAAAATAGGGAAGAAAGGAAGACAAGACACAAGTCTTGTCTTGCCTTAATGAGGTTTGACTTATTAAGCCATTCTTATCTATTTGGAGGGAAAATTAAGGGCTTAATTGTGCTTGAAATTAAGGCTAATTTTCGGCTAGGAGGGGGAAGGAAGAATAGGAAAATTTTCGTAGGAGCTAGGAAAAAATCGGTTGGAAGAAATAATTAGTTGAAATTCTAAGCTTAGCGAGGTTAATCCAAACCCTAATTAAAAATTTCAAAACCCTAATTAATCACCTCAATGTTCCAAATCTAGTCATTTAATCACACTTCCAACTTATCCGTGATCATCCCTACTTATCTCCACTAATTTACTCTCAGTTCGAATTTACCTCAAAAAACGTGCCATTGACATTTTTCCACTAATTAATGCTACGAAACGTAATTTACAGGTAAATAGAGTTAAAATCAAATGAGACATTATAAATGAGGATAAAATCAAATATCACGAGATAATTAAAGATTTAATTATATGAATAAATAAATTTTCAAATTTTTGAAATTAAAATTAGTTAAAAATATTTTTTTTTTCAAAATTTCGAGGCCGTTACATTCTCCCCTCCTTAAAAGAATTTTGTCCTCAAAATTCACACTGACTCATGCTATGCAGGTGGGTAAATCACCTAGAATCATAGTTAACAGCCATCAAGGAGTAGTAACTCATTTCACCGTTCAAGCTCCAAGCTCTCCAATGTATAGTAGATCCAACTTATTATCCAAGATCTTCACAAGACACGCTACACCCAAAAGAAACTGCTATTTCTTAGTGTCTCTCAGACCTTCAGGGAGTCTGTGGTAGGATCTAGTTCCTTGAGCAGCTCTTCACTTAATGTCTGAGGTTTCCACACCTTTCTTTCCAATGGTCAGCCGTTTCTTTTTGACATTCTATTTCCTGTTGAAGAATCCCCATATTCTCGCACATCTCTTCTATACTTCATCCTATTATTTCTTTGGAACCTTAAGTAATAACTTGTCAAATATGTCATAATATCTCCATTAGCATATCCTAATTTGAAATTTCAACTCTAATTATAAGGTCTAAGTTCTTTCAAACCCGATGCAATGCTCTTATGATTAGCAAGACCCTCAAAAGTCATTCGATAGAGATAATGCTTCCATTCTTAGTTAGGTCTACCTTAAGTCCTTTCTTAGAGATTACACAACCTAGGAAATACCAAGATTCCTTATAATTGATCAAGCAATCCTTCTAGGTGAAATATTTTCTCTTGATGGTCACTTCATTCGAGTCTCAAAAGTCCACTCATAACTTTATACTTCCAATCTTTTCTCAACAAAAACATAGGCGCCTTCCACGGCGGTTCACTTTCTTTCATGTATCTTATTCCTAATAAAGCGTATGTGGGCTACCCCAATAAACCTTTTTCCCAATGGCACGTTTGAACTTCATTTATTCTCGGGCATACCTTATAAAGAAAGGCCATATATCTTCATGTTTCCGTATGAATAGGTTTTCTAACTTGAATTCCCGATATAAGAATAAATAATGCTAGCTTACTTTTCACATCTAGCTAATCAATCCATTCCTTAGGTTACTTTATACTCCTTATTTGCTAAGTTCACCATATCGGCCAATCATTCTCCTCTTGTTTGCCTAAGATTCACAATTTGCATGAATTATACTAACACTTAAACACTAATCCTTGGAGGAAATCTTAATGTCCATATCGTAGAGTAAACGATCACATTCCATACCTATATCATTCGTGAAACTAGGGTTTACTTCAACATTAGGTGGCTCTAGGGTCAATTAAAACTCTAATTAAATGATTCGATCATGCAATTTAAAACTCGAGTAAAAAGATATATTTTCAATAGAGAACTAAGTTTACAAAAAGATTCTCGAACTCAATTTGCCCAAGATCATCTATTGGCTTTCGATTTTCAATATGAACAATGTTAGAAATGACCTAGTTCTTTTGTCCTAAAGGACCAATCCATGTTTTTGTTCAAATCAAGTTAAATCATAATTTGCAAAATATATTCGAAGGCTTTAATGTATATAGGAGGTATATATGGTAAAACACTAATTTAAAACTTCAAAATAAATGTCAGGATACAAACTTTCCTTCATGGCTCCAGACTAAATTTTCTTAGTAAAACAAAAACTTCGAATACCCTTTTTTTTTTTTTTGTTGCCTCAATCATCGAGACCCATTTCAAATTCCTCAAATAAGTTTAAGAAGGTTAATCATGCAACTCAAGGCATGAATATTAAAACACATATTTAGTATAATAGTATGTACATGGGAAATACTTAAAAGCATTCCTTCAAAGTTTCAGGTTAAAAGCTATATTCGGGAAAAAATTTACCTCCTAGACAAATATTCTTAAGAAAGTTAGATAGTCGTGCAAGTTTGTTTATACATAAATTTCGACCCAAAAATCTTTGCCACCGTTCATCTCCAAGTATTAACTCTTATGGTATATAGAGATTGGTCAGTTACTTTCCAATTCCAACTCCTATCCATCACTAGGATTCTATGGCATCACGCGAACCCACCTATCAAACCTTCTCCCAAGGTTCCTCATCTCTCTTAGGAGTATACGGTTGCCAAACCCACACCCTACTCCTCAATCTCGACCTCGATCTCGGCCTCGTCTACCGTCCATAATCTTTATAGAAGGTAGACATTTTTAAACGGAGATACGAAAATGAAATGCAATAAAATAAAATAGAATAAGGGAGGATGAAATATAATGAAATAACACCAAAATAAAATAAACAATTAACAAGTTAAATTTTGGGAACTAACAAGAGAATTTCTTAGAATCAACCAAATTGCCATACATATATACTCCAAGAGAATCAAGTACATCACAGTGGCATGTTTATTACAAAAGGACACACAAAATCGTTTTCACGGCCATTTTACTAAACAAAAACACAATAATGAAAGCGATAAATAAACATGCACCCACAGAGACGAGAATCACCCTAGTGGTTACTATTTACAAAGGGGTTAAAACATGTCCATAAGACCAATCACAAGATATATATAAAGCAATCATTAGGGGGAACCTTACTAAGTACGCATCTAGGTCAATCAATCATAACACTAGTAGATCTAATCTCCTGCTTCAGTTTCGGCTCAGATCAAGTATTAGGGTCCCATTAGATTACACAAGACTATCTATCAATCTTCCCTTCCATAATCCCTCAGTCATAGATTGTGTTCCAAGAGGTTTCAACTCTAAAAGTCAACCTTGATTTCGTAAAATATTCATACTTAGATACGAGTTCCAACTTACGGGTTCGCACTCTCATTCTCAAACTAAGACCCTTGTCGAGTCAGAACATACGTAAAGTAATAATGTATATAAAAGTTTATAAAAATTAATGTAGTTACAAGTGACGAAAACTTTCAAGGTTAAAATCTTCAATTTCATTCAAACTCATTAAGTTTTCTTCGAGTAAATAGAGTAATATGCCTCGTGCATACTCAAGTGGTTGTATTACAAGAATAAGATATAAGATGTCTTGTGATTCCGCCAAATGTTGAGTTTAAAAGTTAGTAAATCTCTCTTCACACCTCAGGTGCAAAGTTGCCAAAATTTTCAAAATTAAAACACTTATTGTCTTTCAAAACCGTCCCAGTTTCTTGTCCAAATCATGAAAACTCAACATGCGTGAGGAGGTTAAATAAAAGGATATTTAAAAATAGATCAAAATACAAAATTTAAAACTTCATGGAAAACAAACAAGGAAGCATCGAGTAGAACACTTCCTCGCTAACTCTCATTGGATCTCAAGTCACACATCACATAATAACAAATAGAGCTTAAGAAGGGCGTCTCTTAACCATCCATCAATTGGTTCACTGGAAATTTAATATCTCCCCGGTCTAAGATTTCTTAAGTACTAGCCACAATAGAGGCTCTCGATTCAATACCAACCACAATTAAGAAGGGGTTATAGTTATTCATATTCTTAAGAAGATCTCTTAATAGCACACATCCGGAATTAAAGTCTTAGTCCCTCCATGTCAATTCCTATCAGTTTCAATTTCTCTCATCCAATCATCGTGTACCAAGCTCATCTTTTTAGTCAAGAAACACTCTAACACCACAGGCCGGTATCCTAAACAATTTTAAACCTAGGATACACTACAGAGATCGGCAATCTAGGGCTCTGATACCACCTGTAACAGCCCCACCTTCCCCTAAGACTAACCAGAGGGGTTAGCGGGCTGCCTGCCCAGCTCTCGCCAGGACTCACGCCTGAAAAGATACTAACTTAAACGAGTAAAACCTCCAATCATAGCAACATTAAATATTAAAATTGTACAATACAGTCAAATCTTAGAATTACAGTTTCCCACTCAAAATACTTAAAATCCTCGAGCCAAATTTTAGTACATTTCCATAATTCTAAAATATACATCACCAAAAGAATATACAAAACATTTCTCCAAATTCGAGACAAAAATCAAAAGGACTAGAACTAGCCCTATCTACGCCTCGGGATTCTCGTCACCTGTCAAGGAAAATAAAAAGGGAACGGGGGTGAGCTAAAAAGCTCATGAGTTTTCAAAATTCATGCACAGGCACTTAAAGCGGTAAGATTGCAAGTAAATAATTAAAGCACATAAATAAATACAATTAACACACAAGGAGGATACAGGGGCTCTCAGGAGCCAATTCCCATTTTTTTCCACGAGCAATTATCGTAGTCGACACTCCGTCGACTTTCAAACCAAGTAGACGACTCTTCACGCCAACTCCAACCACCTTACTCCCCCTACCGGGCCCGCACGCCACAAACTCAATAATATACAGTAAACAGGAATTACTCAAGGCACACGGCCAAGAGTAAGTACATTTCATGTTTTTCATTTCCCCGAGTTCAATACATGCAAAAATCAAGTTTTCGACTCTACAAAAAGGGAGCAATAAAGTATACTCGCCTTTGAGTGAGCGGTCCATTAAATTCTCAATTTCACATTCCAAGCAATTAACAAGTCAAGAAGCCCGTATATACATCAAGCAGTTCAATGAAAGCGTTTTAACATGCATTGAAAACTCACCGACAAAGTAGGTCTCGGAGTTCAAGTTTGGATTAGTCGCAAAATCAGCACTTTGACCTAAAAATGATTAAAAGGGATCAAAAATGAGTTTTCCTAATCGATGGGGAAGTTTAAAGCAAAAAGTCGAAAGTTCGACAATTTTCCTAGTTGAGCTGAAAACTTTGAAAAATCATAACTCAAGTTTTACAAGTCAGAATTCTGCTCATTTGGTACCGTTGGAAACCTCTTTAAAAGATCTAAAACTTTTCAGAAGACATCAAATTAAAATTATGGACAAAATTAACCCAGATTTCCGTTGAACATTCAGCTACAGTAAGACGACAGTGTCCGTCAGGCTGGTTATCCAGCACATTTTGAAAATTCACCAAAAATTACAGAAAATTAATTAAACTATGAAATTTATACACAATATATTCCTACATAATAAGTTTCAACAGCCACTGAAGGAACTCAATTCCGACATCCGAGCATGAAATGACAACAGTGCAAACAGAGGCCACTCAAAATTCTGCAGTTCTGGGATTTCGAAAATACAGGGCAGCTTTCAAGTTGTTATTTGAGTGATGAATTCAAGTCCAAAAATTGTCAAATTTGGCACAATAATACTTCCATATACCAACTATATTCACACAAAATTTCAACCTAAAATACCACCGGGAAGGCAGTTTTCTATGCTCCTCAATTTCGTCCAACTCATGCATTCAAAACTGGAAAATTTGATTCCTCACTTGTATCATCTAGTTCATGCCTCAATTCACTTCCAATTTGCCTAATTTTCGAAACCAAGCTAGTATTGAACTTCCTAAGCCTATTGATGATCAAAAATGGTCACATCTTTTGGCAAGAATATCACAAAATAAAGCCTCAAAATTCGGACAGCACTACCCCTGTAATTTCCAGCTTTCACTTTGCAACTTATTCAACCACATAACATCAACTCTTGAAGAACTCTTTGTGGGATAAAATAGCAGCTTAACATTCATCACTTAAACATCAAATTCAGCCTCTTAACTAGCCAAAAATGCAGCCACAAAAATCGAGGAAAAAATCAGAAATTCAGCCCCCCCCAAATTTTCCTCCCTTAACCGGTTTTCCCCTTTTTGTTTCTCATCAAACTTTAACCATCAACAGCATACATAATGCACTTAAACAACATCATTTAACCATCCAACAATCAATTTTACACATTTGTGGGAATTCAAGAGCCCACCGTTTCATGCTCATAATCATCAAATTCCACAAATCAACTGCATAATCAAAACTTTAAATACAAGAGTCAAGGTTTCTAAAACCCTTCAACAACCCAACCTAACAACATGCTTTTCAATTGAAATGGATGTGGAAAAATTCAAGTTTTCTAGTTTTACCTCGTGCAAGAAGTGAGTGGAAGTTCTTCAAGAAAATGCCAAACAAAAGCTTCCAAAAGCTCCTAGTCCAAGCCTTTCCACCAAGCTCAAGCTTAATCCAAGAGGGTTGATGTTTTTGTTGGTGATTTTAGCAAGAAATGAAGGGGAAAAAAATGATGGAAAATGAAGAGAAGAAGAGAAGAGAAAGTCGGGTGAAATGGGAGAGAAATGAACCGGTTTTGAGCTATATATTTTTTTTAAAAATAGGGAAGAAAGGAAGACAAGACACAAGTCTTGTCTTGCCTTAATGAGGTTTGACTTATTAAGCCATTCTTATCTATTTGGAGGGAAAATTAAGGGCTTAATTGTGCTTGAAATTAAGGCTAATTTTCGGCTAGGAGGGGGAAGGAAGAATAGGAAAATTTTCGTAGGAGCTAGGAAAAAATCGGTTGGAAGAAATAATTAGTTGAAATTCTAAGCTTAGCGAGGTTAATCCAAACCCTAATTAAAAATTTCAAAACCCTAATTAATCACCTCAATGTTCCAAATCTAGTCATTTAATCACACTTCCAACTTATCTGTGATCATCCCTACTTATCTCCACTAATTTACTCTCAGTCCGAATTTACCTCAAAAAACGTGCCATTGACATTTTTCCACTAATTAATGCTACGAAACGTAATTTACAGGTAAATAGAGTTAAAATCAAATGAGGCATTATAAACGAGAATAAAATCAAATATCACAAGATAATTAAAGATTTAATTATATGAATAAATAAATTTTTGAATTTTTGAAATTAAAATTAATTAAAAATAATTTTTTTTTTCAAAATTTCGAGGCCGTTACAATGTGTGGTAAAAAATGACATTTTGTATTAATATTATACCACCATTTCTATGAAGACTAAAGGGGAATGATATTGAAGCAAAGTAGTGACTTGGGGAGGGCTGTCTAAAGAGAATTATCCTTTAGTTGTATAGTCTTCTTGGTCATGTCTAAGGCTTGACCCAGTTTAGAAAGTCAATGCGATATTTAGTTTTCTACTCGAACTGTGATGAAATTAATTGCCAATGCTCCTTGGCCAGAAGGGTGATGCCAGGATAAATTGTCTTCATAACTTGTCAGTTGTGAGCTTGCAATGCAGTATTTAGTTTTCTACTCGATCTATAAAGAAGTTAGTTCCCATTATTCTTTTCCTAGAAGGTGATACCAGGGAGAAAGTTTGCCTTCATAACTTGACAACTTGTAGTTGTGTCTTTACTAATTTGGGCTGGAACTCCAATAGTTACTTCCAATGTATCACTTGTTTTGGTGATAGGCAATTTTTCCACTTTTTGTTCTGCTTCGACTTTGAAGAATTTTTATACAAAAGCAATATCAGATACTTTTCTAGATTCTTTCTTTCTAACTTCAATTTCATGTTACATGTATATAGTTATATTATAAATATTTTATATTTATATACTAATAATATTAAAAAAATTAAACACGGGTAGAGAAACTCTCATTAATAATTTTACCCAAACCCATCCATTAATTTTAAATGGGTATAAATGGATACCCATTTAATTAATGGGCAGTGAGTTGACTTGACTTACCCATTTAACCCATTTAAAGATAAATATATATTTTATTCAAATTTTAGTGAGTATTAAGGAGATAAATTTGAATTTTTTACTAATGTAATAACTATAAAATGCCATTATTTCTTGTCAAGCACCATGTAAAAATTTTTTAAAAAAATAAATAATATCTCAAACGAGTCATAAATGGGTACTTGAGTATACCCATACCCATTTATTAAATAGGTATAAATGGGTACCCATTTATACCTATTTATTTAAATGGGTATAAATGGGTTGACCTAATTATACCCATTACCCAATTATGATTTACCCAAATCTATCCAAATTACCCATTTTATGTACCTACTCCAAATTAAATACTGGTGTCCCTTTAATAGCCAAGAAAAAAAATGGTTTCATCATTATAAATACAAATCCATAGTGTATTTACATAGCTAATTCACGAGAATAATATAAAGTTGTGGGATGTACATAAAGTGAAACAAAATATGTCTTCATTCTACTACATTATATCTAGAATATCCCGCCCTTGATTGTGCACCTAAAATTGAGTATTAATTGAAGTTTTTACTATTAATGTATACATGCCTACAAAATTGGATGAATTGTTTAATAGATTAATTGTGAAGGAAAAACTGCACCTACAAACACACACAAGTGTTACTTTTTCTTTACATTTATGGACAGCAAAACGAGTATGTATTCATGTCTTTACGGTTGAGCCTAAATCATTTTTGTGATATATTAATTGGTGGAGATGTGTATACATATTATTCAGATATGCAGAATGCTAAAGAAAATACTATGCATTCTTTATTTTATGTTTTGTATGCACATGTGAATTTTTCAATATCGTTAAGATATCTAACATTTGATATGAACTCATTGAACTAATAATCGGTTATGCCCCAAATCCCTTTATACTAGTTATTGATTTGAAGCATTCAAATCATTGAATAAACAAAGAGAATGGTCAATTTTATTTGATGGGCATTTTTTGTTTTCAAAATTGCACCTCTGCTAGTGTAGGTAAAAATATATTCTGTTGCACATAGCCTAAAAGGAGTAATTCGACTGAAAAAATAATAGTTTAAGGACTGGGTTGATTAAAATAAAAATTTAAGCTGTTTTTTCTTGTATATTGTGTGCAATGGTAGAGGTAGGACATTATAAGGAGGACAATTGTAAATTGCAAATTTTAAATATAATATAGCAGAGTGAAAAACATAATTTTTCTACTGTTTATGTATATCTCATATATTATTCTTATGGATTTCTACGTAAAATACACTATGAATTTTTGTATTTATAATGTTGAAATTTTTTTTTTCTATAAAAACAACACTAATAATTAATTTGAAGCACATCTATTGCTTGTGTTGATGGCCATCAGTATAAATATTTTATACTTTAGGAATTTAGTGCAAGAAAAGGAGAAACTTTTAAAAAAAATCTAAACATAAAAGAAATTTATAGAGAGGTGCGGGGCAATGCAACTAACGAAAGAAATTTTATAAAATTTAGAAGATGCAAATGTAGTACAAATTAAAAAATTTTAAAAGTTAAAAACCTGTTATATAATTTTAGAAAATTTGAGGGGAAGGGGAGTGGGAGGAGAAGGGCAATTGCCACCATCAAAGCTATGTGACTCCCCCACTAATTGTGAACCTAAGATTGAGTATTAACTAAAACTTCTACTATTAATGTACATATGCCTACACATTTGGATGATTCTTTTAATATATTAATTGTGGAGGAAAAACTGCACCTATAAATTCACAAGAAAAAAGGTGATTCTAGCTTTGTGCACCTCAAAATGTGTATGTATGCGTGTCTTTACTGCTTGAGCCTTGGATTTATGTTGTAACACATTCAAATGTGGTGTAGGCCTAGTTATGTTTTTACATATTGCGAGTTCATTATACGATTGTGTTAGGCATATAATGTACTTTGTGTCATACAATAAATATAAATATGGTGGCAGATTTGTGTCGTAGGATTTGTTGTGTTTATATAGTGGGTGCTATACTAAAAAAGTCAAGAAAATTATAGAACTCAAAAGTTAAGAAAACCAAAGAACTTACGAAAAGAGAAAAGTAGAAAGAAAATTATTCTCTTATTCATTTAAATGAATTTCAGTTTTCTTTTCATCTTGGATACAAGAGGGGACAGCCCCAATTTATAGGAGAATACATGAAAAATTCAAAATACATCTGTTAACTATAGGTCTTATCAAGATAGAAATTGTATCTTCTCGTAAATCGTGAAATGATAAAATAGTGACAACATTTTCTTGAAGTCGTGCTTCTCAAAAGTCGTACTTTTCAGAGGTCAGGATAACTTTATCATCTCATAGAACATGATAGTTCTGCTCTTATTTAGGTTATAAGATAAAAGTGATAGACATCAACAATATTTAATCATTTCATAATACTCTCCCTTGGATGTCTATTACGCAAAGAATATGTCTCGTTAAAACCTTACTAGGAAAAAAACTCTGTGGGAAAAAACTCTAGTAAAAAAAAAAAAAAAGAGTACACTATTTTTGCGTATTAATTTCTCACTTTGATTAAAGCATTATTTGAGATTATTGAGTTGACGCATTCCAATATTTTTTTTACCAATTTTTTAAATGTTACAGTCGGCAATGTTTTGGTAAATAAATCTACTAAATTATTATCTGATCGGATTTGATGTATATCAATTTCACCATTCTTTTGTAAATCATGAGTAAAGAAGAATTTTGATAAAATATGTTTCATTTTATCTTTTTAAATATATTCTCATCTCAATTGAGTTATACAAATTGCATTATCTTCATACAATATAATTGGAGGATTTTATTTTTTCAGATGATAACTCACAATTCTTTCGGATATAATTGGTTATTGATTTTAGCTAAACACATTCTCGATTGGTCTCATGGATTACTGACACTTCAACATAATTCGAAGAACTTGCGGTTATTGACTATTTTATAGATCTCCATAAAATGGCTGTATGGCTACATGTAAATATATATCCAATTTGAGATCTCATTTTATGTGAGTCAGATAGATATCCAATATCAGCATAGTCAAGCAATTCATATCGAGATTTATTGGAATAAAATAGATTAAAATCAACTGTTCCTTGGTGATAGTGAAAAATATATTTAATCCTATTCCAATGTCATCATTTAGGAGAAGAGGTACATCTTACTAATAAATTCACAATAAATGATATATCTGATATTGTACAATTAGCAAGATATATTAGTGCATCAATAGCACTAAAATATGGTATTTCAGGACCAAATATTTTTTCATCCTCCTCTCTTTATCTAAAAGGATCCTTAATAGGATCAAGTGATCAAATGATCATTGAAGTACCGTGCCTTATTCATACAAAACTGCTTTTAATACCTTTTGGGTATAAGTAATTTGGTGAACAAACATTCCATCTTTCAAATGTTCAACATGTAAATTAAGGCAAAATTTTGGTCTTTTCAAAATCTTTGATATCATATTCAACTACTTTTTGGGTCTCTTCAAGAGTTCTAAGTATATTTAAATCATCAATATATACAACAATAATTATAGAATTGGACCCATATCTCTTTATAAAAATACGTGGATATATTGGGTCATTAGTATAATATTTCTTAAATAAGTACTCACTAATGCGACTATACCACATACGTCCAGATTGTTTGAACCTATATAAAGACCTTTACAATTTGATGGAATAAGTTTATTTAGAATTTGATTTACATGCTTTAGGTGTGCTAAATCCTTCAGGGATTTTCATGTATATATTATTATCCAATGTTCCATACAGATAAGCAGTGACCACATCCACTAGATGCATATCAAGTTTTCATGCACTGCTAGACTTATAAAATATCTGAATATAATTCCATCCATTACTAAAAAATATGTCTAATCATAATTAACTCCAGGTCTTTGTGAAAAAGTCTTGCTTTATGTCTCATAATTTCATTCTTCTCATTCATTTTTCTTATAAATACCTATTTTTCTTACAAATATCCGGAGATATTTGAATCAAGATATTTTATTTTGATATGCCAATTTTAAATTCATTTGTAGCATTTGTACGCATTCTTCAGAGATATGAATTTTAACTATGATATTTCGTGCAGGAATATTCAATTCAATAATTTTTTTGGAGTCAATAAATAGATCTGACAATTGATTTGCAATTTGTTAGAAATAAATAATCTATTGAATTTCCAGTTCACATTATTTGGTATGAGAATCTAGAAAATTCAATAATATTTTTCAAATAATTTTGTTTTGGTTGATCATTTACTGCGTCTGGTATCGGGAAGTGTACAGTATCATTTTATAAATAGACCACTTATCAATATTTCATGATTTCTAATTGTAAAGAGTGATTCACCTTTGACATAAATTTTTGTTGAAACCATAGATAACACGAGAGGGCATGTATGAATACTTGTAGGTTCTTATTTTTGACAAATCATAAATATACTAGGATAGTAAACTTTTGGTTTACTGTAAATGATGATATTGATTACAGACCAAATGAGAATGAAGACAACTATATCAATAGCCATTTCTCCTTTAAATGGTTTTGCGCTATAATCAACCTTTATCTCACTTATGATATCTGTTATTGTCGCATTTAGTGCCTCGATATGATATCCATTTCAGTGGATATTTTTAAATTCAATATATTTCTGCAAGTCTTCGGAAGAGGGTAGTACATCATTTACAACAAACTTTATTCATTCAGGAAGAAATACAGTGGTGGTTCTTTTGAAGTTTTTGATTATTTTACCACCATCATTGATTGTGTTTATGGTGCGAACTCGAATCCCCAAACTCCCACTCTTGCAGAATCGATCTGATCAGGTAGCGAAAGGACCTTTTTTGATCGAGTTATGGAACTAACATATATGGAATTTTAACTCAATCAGTGACAGCTCAAGATTGATTAAAAAAGGTAGAAGGCACCACAACCAACCATGGTTGTTGATTGATAAGTCAAGACTTGAACAAAGAAGACACACTCAACTTTGTATCAAGGGTCATTCCAAAGGAACAAGAAAGAGAAAATTCTCTCAAATTATATTCTCAAAATCTATCTCCTCATTACAAGAAAAGAGAAGGCTATTTATAACCAAAATAAACGTGCTAAAACTAATCCGAATTGGACGCGGATTTAGTCACTTATTCCTAATAATTTTTAAATTTGACTAAGAAAGTAATTATGGCACAAATAGCTCATATAACTGGCTATTTTTTACTCATAATAACTACTAATTAAACAATTAAGCAAGACTTGAATGAAAAGAAATCAAACTGGACAAAAACGGGAAAAACCCTAGAAAATTCAAATGAGGTTTCATCTGGGGGTTTCTCCTTCACCTCTTTCCACATATATAGTTCAAATTTGAAGATTTTATCACACCGGAACTCCTTCCAAATGAGCAATCTAACTTGACCATTTGAGAACATGATGCTAGACTTACGGATTACATCATTCTCATCCTATTGAAAAGATTTGCCCTCAAATCGAGAGATTGCTTGTAGTGAATCATATCAGGGAATTTTTGACTAAACACGAGCCAAGAAGCATGTCTTCTACTCAATTTGATCACGAACCAACTCATATAGTCTAGCTCGTGCTCCATTAAGCACTAATACTAATCACTAAGTCTACTCGATCCTTCGTCATTCCCTCCCCCATAGAAAAGATTCGACCTCGAATCGATATCTGGGTCAAATATAAAATACAAGGAATGAATAATGTATAAACATTTAGAAATATCAAATTCACCAAGTTGATAACAAGAAGACAATATTTGATTGCCATGTGTCATCCTAACTCATTCAACATGGCCTAACAACACACTAGAACCACTAAACGTACATCTATTACAAACATAAGCACAATGATCACACGACTTAGAGAAAATAAACAGCTCACAAGGACTCACATAGCTATGACCGACAAGACACTTAAAACAACTCAGACAAACACTAGAATGAGTATTACAATGCAATCAAATAGCATAAACATCAAAATCAGATTTAAAAGAAATTCAGCTTCAAAATCACTAAATTGTAAACTCCCTTTCATTGGTGTTGATTGGATAGCCAAGGTATGGCTCATATCTAAAGAAAGATGCTAAAATTTGGCAACTCATTGAAAGATCATCACTCCATCAATGGGTTTAGGAAAGGTGTAAGTCAAAATCATCTTCACTTCACCTTGTGTAACCCGCAAAAGACAAGTAACACTAAACAAAGCAAAGTTAAGATCATTAGTAGGAAAATAATCCCTTTCACTAACTCCCTCATTTTTTACAATCACGTTCAACTCTTCCTCTTGCTCACAAGACTCTTCATTCTATTATGCCTTCACAAGTCCTTCTATTTTTACCTTATCATTCACACTCTCAACTAACTTTTTCTTCATACTACGGCACTCATGCTCACTTTTCATATATCCTAGATCAATACAAAGTTGCTCATAAGTAAGTGATACAAGTGTAGTACAAGGACCATTAAATACGAAGGAACACTTATTAGTATGTCCATCATATTTAACTTCTCGCTTAAACATCCATGATCTTCCCAATGACACATGTGTCACTTGAATTGGAACTATGTCATACAACACCTCATCCATGTACTTGCTAATACGGAAATGAACAAGTGCGTGCTTAGTAATCCAAACATGACCACTAGCACTTGACAACTTGTATGGTTGAAGATGATCAATGGTTGGAAGATTTAGTTTCTCAACCAAGATAGTGCTTGTGAGATTGACTTCACAACTCCTATTAACGGCTAATTTACAAACTTTATGCTTGATGCCACAACGAGTGTAAAACTAGTTATTTTGTGGAGTTTTGACAACTTCTAATTGCTTATCGACACCACGCAATATCAGGCCTTTGACGTTGATTCATTCACCTCATTTCCTCCAATATGCCCTCTATGATGGATTGTTGGTTGTATGAATGAATTTCACTATTATTAAACATAGGGGTATGCAAATTTGGTTCATACCGATTTCATAACGATTTCGAATTGAATTTGGTAATTTGGAATCGGGTATTTGGTAATTTGGTACATAACTAGTATATACCAAATTCACCGAATTCAAATATGGTATGAAATAGGTAATGAAAATTTCAATTTGGTAATAACTGATTTCGAATTCGGAATTCGGTAACGAAATCGGGCACCGATTTACCAAATTCGAATTACCAAATTAGTTTATAAAATTATATATTATATAAGTATATAATATATACTGTGAATATATTATATACATAAAGGCTAATAGGTTATTAATAATAGATAGTAATTAATGCATTGCACATTATATAATTTGTGAACTCTTAGTGATTAAGTGACACATAACTAATCATTATTTACAATATACTATCTTAGTATTTGTAATATGACTATATTAATACAAATATATAATAGTAAATAATTATAACACTTATCACTTTATATATGACTAGAATTAGATGATAAGGACAATATATGATTACATTAGTTTTCACCATTAAAAGCAATCAAGTCATTTGCAACTTAAGCATTTAAATTACATAAGAAATAAGAATAAATATAAGTATAATGCTCTATGCATTAAAATTACTTAATTTGTGATTTATAAGTGATTAAGTGACATATCACTAATCATTATTTACAATATACTATTTTAGAATTTGTAATATGACTATATTAATACAAATATACAATAATACATAACTATAATACTTACTATTTTATACATAACTAAATTAGAAAATAAGGACAAGTGGACTACATATTAGTATATTGGTTTTTACTTTTGAAAGCAATCAAATCATTTGCAAATAAAGTATTTAATTTATGCAAAAACTAAGAAACAAGGATAATAAGTGTAATGCATTGTAGAAAAAAAAAAGTGTAATGCATTGTGCATTACAATACATTACATATAATTTGTAAATCACAAGTGATTAAGTGGCATAGCACTAATTATTAATTCATTGTAAATTATAAGTTTTGTAGATTATAAATTGTAACTAATATCACTTATCACTAACCAACGAGTTAAGATATAACTATGTACATATAGGGGATCAAATGATTTTGAATTAATTTTTCAAATAGGTAGAACATAACTAATATGTTCAATTGTGAATAATTTTGGGGTTAAAATTAAGAATAAAAATTTTAATAATGAGAAACACAATGAATGTATAAAAATTTAGAGTCCTAAATTGCATATTACACTATTAAAGAATGTAAATTGGAAATTGTAATATGCTTTAATTGCTAAATTGTGATAATGGATAAAAACAAATTACAACATACAAACTATAAACAATTAAACAAACTAACAAAAGTCCCAATTCGGTAATAATAGGTTTTGTACCGTTTTCGAATTCCATTTGGTAACCGATTTCAATTTACCAAATTCAATTCGGAATTGGAAACGGTTTAGGCTTTTAGAGGAAAAATAACCGAATTATCGAATTCAATTAACCAAATTACCGATTTTGCACCGAATGCTCACCCCTAGTTAAACATGCTTAATGAACCTACACAAATGATTAGTAAAAGAAAGATTTCCTCACCACTCACATGCTCATATGAATCCACTCACTGTTGTGTTTATACTCAAATAAGAAAACTCTAATGATCTTACCAACTTTTTCAAGCTTCTTAACTCTAATGATCTTACCAACTTTTTCAAGCTTCTTAAGCACAATCCTTGAGACAAATTGAATTTGCTTGTAATTGCTTAAGAAGGCTTAAAAATTCAACTTGTTTAGTATGTGACAATTGCTGGAAATTCAAGACTTTAGAATTGAGTTAACACAATGAGATCGAGTCAAGAAAATTGAAGAAAGACTCAACAAAGACTTAACAAAAGACTTCTACAATTGAACAGTAGAGAATCCTAGTGAGTTTCATGTTATTTTTGGAAACCTGGACTGTTTTGGTATCTCGACTAGATCTGGACAACAAATCTAGAAATTTCCTTTTATTCCTACAAGAAACCGAATTTCCTTTTATTCCTACAAGAAACCACTTTTAAGAAGTTCCCTTTCCAAGTCCAATGAGTTTTTGGTAGGAAGAAATCAAATTAGGAAGTTGTTTGAAACAAATCTGATTTCGATTAGAAAATGTAACAGCCCCACCTCCCCCTAAGGCTAACCAAAAGGGTTGACGGGCTGCCTGCCCGTCTCTCGCCATGACTCACGCATTCCAAACTACTAACTTACGAGGATAAATCCAGAATTGATCTCAACAATAATAATATTGGAAATTGTAAAATAATATTTAAGCTTAAAGAACAATTAACAACTTAAAAACACTTAAAACCTCGAGCCATAGTTTAATACAATCCCATGAATTTGAATTATTCAAAACCAAAAGAATATACAATTAGTCTTTCCATACTCGAGACAAAAGACCAAAAACAAGTGCTAGACCTAACTAGGTCCCTGGATTCTCGTCACCTGTTAAGGAAAAACAAAGGGGAACGGGGTGAGCTAAAAGCTTGTGAGTCTCCAAAAGTCATGCACATGCATGTAAACAGTAAATTAATAGGCGGTAACATAAACACATGAAGCAAATAAATTAAACACGCAAGTAGGATACAGGTGGACACGGGTGGTAGAGGTGTCTACCGTCCTTAGGGACGTAGCACGTACCCCCGATCCAAATTTCTGCATTTTCCACAGTCATATCCGGTCCATTTCATGAGTTCCAACTTTCAAATTAAAATGTTGACACTCCGTCAACCACACTCTCACATCCAGTAGACACCACTTGAAACCCTCACCCGTCTACTTTCACCCCCTGTACCGGGCTTGCACGTCAAAATAAGTAAAATTGGTAATACTCGAGTATACCGAGTCAGCAAGACACGCTCCAACTGACAAACAATCAGTCCCACGGCTCGTCAAATCCCTCAGCCAAACCCTTGCCGGCGCGAGTTAAGTGACTTACCAATAAGTTTAGGCGTTCCCACAATTTAAGTACTGCACGGACTCTAGAGGTGGCTCCCGCCCTAATGGACGTAGCACTTAGCTCCGGCAGCCCTCATTCAATAGCAATCAAACAATCAAGCCATGACAATTTCAGTTTAAGTTGGCGAGTCAAAGCTCCAGCCAACACAGTGCAAGTCCAAGTTCACAAGTTCAAGCAATTTCAATCAATCATATTCAATGACCATTTACTTGCTCCAAGGAGTGCAAGTGCGATAAAGTACACGCTTGCCTTCTCAAGGGCTTAACAAGTCCAAGCAAGTTCATTTACAACAGATCAAATACAATTAACATGCACTTGGAAACTCACCGATAAAGTAGGGGTCGGAATCCAAATTTTGGTCAAATGGCAAATCAGCACTTCGCCCTAAAATAATTAGAAGAAAACAAAGATGATTTTTTTAATTAATCGACCAAACTTAGTTTAAGAACAAGTAAGTTCGATGAACTTTCATTTTGAAATGAAATCTTTAGAAAATCGTAACTTGAGTTATACAAGTCCACATTTTGCAAGCTTGGTACAGTTGGAAACCTCTTTTAAAGCTCTAAAACTTTGTGGAAGGTACCCAGTTAAAATTCTGGACAGAAACTACCCAGATTTTCGATTAACAAACTGCTACAGTACTGAAACAGAACATAACAGGTTGGCCGACCAAGCAACTTTGAAAATTCACCAAAAATTATATAAAATGAATTGGCCTCTGAAATTTTCATAGTTTAAATTAATAAGTAATAAGTTTCAAATGCCACCAACGGCACTCAATTCCAACTCTTGAGAAAGAAATTATAGCAGTTCAAATAGGGCTGGTTCAAAAACCTGTGTTTTCTGAAATCCTGTTTTACAGGGTAACATTTGGAGCTTCTTTTGAGTGACGAATTCTGACTCAAAAATTACCAAATTTGGTACACTAATACTTCCATATATAATCTAAGTTCATACCAAAATTCAACTAAAATTTCGAATGGGAAGACAGTTTCCTACTTGTTCAAAGTGGACGCAATGTCATAGATTCAATCCTGCCAAGTTTCATTCCTCTACTTCTCATTGCTTTTAACACATCTAAACCACCCCCATAAGCACCCATTTTCGAACCTAAGATGGTCTCAACCTTCCTAAGCCCAAGGGTGATCAGAAAGGATATTAGCTTTTATCAAATTTTTGCACAAAACAGGCCCTCAAGTTCGAACAGCAAACCTGCTCAAATTTTCCAGATTTTAGTCTCATCTTAACACTCATTCTTACTACCATTTTTAAAGAGCTTTTTGTGGGGGAAAATAACAACTTAACACCCAACATTGTAGGCATCAAAAATCATCCTTAACTAGCCAAAATTCAGCCACGAAAATCAAGATAAAAAAAATCAGAAGTTATAACCCTCATTTTCCTACTTCTTCCTCTCGATTTTCCACTTGAAGGTTTTTGTCCAAAATCAGCCCATAAATTCTATATATAACCACACATTGCATCATTTATCATGCTAGAAATCATATTATCACAAGTGTGGGAGTCCAAGAGCCCACTCATTCAAACCAAAATCATGAAAGACAATTTAATGAAATTTATCATCTAAAATTGCAAACCAACACAAGAATCAACTTCATCAACAAATGTCAAGGTTCTAGCAACCTCTCAAACTCCCAATCCTAACATCATGCTTAAAAATAGAATTAATAGACAAAGATGCAAGCTTTAGTTCCTTACCTCCTCCAAGAAGTAGGCAAAAATTCTCCCAAGAAATGTTAGACTAAAGCTTCCCAATGCTTCTCCTCAAAGCTCCTCACCCAAGTTCAAGCTCAAGCCAAGATTAATGGAGGTTGTAGGTGGTTTTAGAAGGGAATTTGGTGGGAGAAATTTGATGAAGTTTCAAGGGAAGAGGGGGAGGGGAGTTCGGCCAAGAGGAAGAGAGGAAGAGAGGGATTTTTGTGCAATTTTGAATGAATTAAATGAGAAGAGAAAGACAAGACATAAAGCTTGTCGTATGCCTCAAAGTCAAACATGGAATAGTAATCCCTTTGCTAACAATTTTGGAGAGGAAAATAATTATCCCACTTAGCTAAGGATTAAAGGGTTAATCTTGGTTAGGAGAGAGAGATGGAAAGGAATAAAATTGAAGTGATTTGGCGTGAATTAAGTGGAAGAAACAATGGTTAATTAAGATTCTAGTCCAAGGAGATTAATCCAACTTAAACTATGATTTTGAATCCCTAATTATAATCACTCTTTTTAATTTACCTCTAGTCACTGGATAACATTTCTAACCTATGGTGATCATCCCTACATTCCAGTACTACTGAAGTCATTGCCCGAATTTTTACCTCGTAAAACATGTTTTTCTCATTTTCTGTCAAATTAATGTAAAAAGGGCGAATTTTAAAAACTAAACGAATTATTAATAAACTACAACAAATTAAGGGTGAAATAAAATCGAGTCACCTCAAGATGAAATAAATTAAATAAATAAATTGAATTTTCATTTAAATTTTCTAAATAATTCGTTTAAGTACAATTTTAAAATAATTGAACGGATTAATAACAATAATAACATTATTCAAAATAATACATTTTAAAAATATTAAAATAAATTTTTGAGACCCTCACAGAAAAGGTAATAAAGCTGGTGCAATTTTCTTTTGGAAACTCAATCAAATATGGAATTGGCAACGAAATTTGTGAAAATAATCCCTTTCGCATGTGAATGAATGATTAGGAAACAAGTTTATCCCAATTCAAAGTGTATTTGAACAAGGATTTGAATTAGAAAAATATTTGAACAAACCCAACTCAAATTAAGAAACTAGGAAGGATGGTGGCTGTTTTAGTTTCCTTTTTAACAAAGAATTGGATCTTTATGTTTCCAAACTCAATAAACAACTTATTTTGAAGAATTTAAGGATCAATCAAGGCTGATTTAGTGAATTTTCATTTAAGAACTCAGTGGACAGCCAACAACAATAAAAAACAAGCAAGATCTTCAAGAACCAACTTTAAGTTTTCAAGAAACCTCGAAGATTGATGATTTATCAACCAAGAACTTCAAGAAACCCAAGAATTTTGATTCAAGAATTCAAGATATAATCAAGATCAGTTAACACAACCCAAGATTTTGCAAGAAAAATCCAAGAACAAAAAAGAAATTCAAGAAGTGAATCAACAATAAACCAAGTAAACAAACTAGAATCAACAACAAAGGTGGAAGCTCAAACTCTAAAAGGTGAATTTTTTTTTAAATTAAGGTTTGGTAGATCAAGAAAGAGGAAAACAAGAAAAGAAAAAGGATATTAACCTGAATCAAGAGTCAAAACTCTAATACCAACTGATGCGAACTCAAATTTCCCAAACTCCCGCTCTTGAAGAATCGATCAAATCAGGCAGTGGAAGGATCTATCTTGATCAGGTTATGGAACTAACATAAATGGAATTCTAACTCAATCAGGGACAGATCAAGATTGATTAGAAAAGATAGAAGGTGTCACAACTATTCGTGGTCGTTGATTGATAAGTCAAGACTTGAACAAAGAAGACATACTCAATTTTGTATCAAGGGTCATTTCAAAGGAACAAGAAAGAGAAAATTCTCTTAGATTTTATTCTCAAAATCTGTCTCTTCATTACAATGAAAAGAGAAAGCTATTTATAGCCAAAATAAACCTACTAAGACTAATCTGAATTGGACGCGGATTTAGTCACTTATCCCTAATAATTTCCAAATTTGACTAAGAAAGTAATTATAGCACAAATAGCTCACATAACTGGCCATTTTTTACTCATAATAACTACTAATTAAACAATTAAGCAAGACTTGAATAAGAACAAATCAAACTGGAAAAAAATAGAAAAATTCTAGAAAATTCAAATGAGGTTTCATCTGGAGGTTTCTCCTTCACCTCTTTTTACGTATATAGCTCAAATATGAAGATTTTATCACATTTGAACTCTTTCCAAATTGGCAATCCTACTTGACTACTTGAGAACACAATGTTAGACTTACGGATTGCATCAATTTATCTGTCTTATTTTTAAATAGGAATATAGTGTGTATAGTAGCACTGTCAATGAGACACACATTACTATAATTATAATTTTTAATTCCGAATATTTGACATCCATTTCTTCTTCAGGAAGAAATAATAAAGAAACACATCCATTTATTCTTTAGAAAGAATAATAACGAGACCTTTCTTCTTAAGGAAGAAATAATAAAGAAATATTCTACTTCAAGAATAATTAATAAAGAAACTCACAAATAAATGTGAACATTAATAAAGTCCATAAATAATATAATTTATAAAGAAAGTGACATAAAATATGTGAAAACAACAAATAACCAGATTCTAAATAAATATTGGATATTTGGCATCAAATTCTTGTTCAAGAAGAAAAATGGGTATTAATCGCACCATTGATTTGCACTTTTAGAGTGTTTTTTTATGATACTTAATAAAGATCAATAAAATGACTAATATACGCGTGATTAATGACCTTTAATTCCATACAAATAGTATTTATTTTAGCATCTTTCTTATCATTATCCTATTTCAGGTAGCACATATCTACCTTCGCTGCATCCATAACAATGATTATAGTCATAATTTAAGTCGCATTCACTTCAGGATAGACTAGATCCATTAAATCAGATTTTAAACAAATGTATGTAATAAGTTCAGAATATTTCTCAAATTCCTTCTCTCGATATTGCTATGTTAATCGTGATCCCGAATTTTGATAATTACAAAACAATTGAAGTAATTGATATAATATTTTCCATTGAGATCTTTGACAGCACAGGTCATCAAGGCAGGAAACTTGTTGAAGGAACTGTTGACTGCCGGACGAACGATACTTTGTATCGGACGTCCGATAAAACTCGAAACTTCTCTATCGGACGCTTAACTCGACGTATCGGACGTCCAATAGACAGAGGATCTATCGAACACTTCTTTCGGATACACAACATCCATATCGGCTGTCCAAAGATATCCAAGAAACTTTTCAAACTCTCTAGCCGCTTTCGGACGCAAGCCATCGGACGCAAAAATATGTCGGCCGTCCGATCATCTTCATGAAGATTTTCTGAGTTTACTGGTAGCTGTCGGATGCAAATCCTATCGGACGCATAATCATCCATCGGCCGTCCGATAAAGAACGCAACAGCCTATCGAACGCTAGCATCGGACGCACAACAGAGTGTCGGACGTCCGATAGCTCCAACGGCTAGTTGACCTTTCAGCTTCTCCTATCCATTGACCTCAATTTCAAGGCACTTTTTGGTCTCCTATAAATACAGGCATTGTCTGAAAATCAAAATAACTACTGTACACTTGGATAACAAGTTCTTAAGAGTGATTTTAGCTAGAAAATACTCTCTTTGAGTAAGATTTGTTAGTCTTGAAGTGTGAGTTCATTGATAAGCTTTTCAATTGTGAGTGAGTTCATCATTTGTGTAGCTTTGTGAGGGTTTTCAGTTAGAGTGTAAAACTTCCTGGATTGACTAAGTGTAGCTTGGGACAAGGAGAAAGTGATCCTTCCATTGTACACAAAGTGGATTGAAGTTCATCAAATTGAATAAGCTTTACTTGAGGAATTTTTCTTCAAGCTCAAGTGGAGCTTGGAAGAAGTTTGGTTTGCTTACTCTCAATCTATTTCTCAGCTCTTTTTTCGAATTTATTGATTGAAATCTCATCTATACTTATTGGTCTTGATTGTTTATTTGCTTGACAAACCTTTTGTGTGCAAATTATTATTAAATTTGAAAAAGGGGTAACATTTGACTAGTTTTTAGTCAACCTAATTCTCCCTCTTAGGTTGTCTTTGGGCCTTACAATTGGTATCAGAGTTTGGTCTCTAGGATCAAGTTTAACTGCTTAGATTAAAGATGACAACCAACAATGCCATGTTTTTTGAAGGTCAATCAATCACTAGACCACCAATGTTTAATGGATCAAATTATGTGAGTTGGAAAGAACGTATGATTATTTTCTTGCAATCTATTGACATTGATCTATGGTTTATTGTTAGTGAAGGTCCTTACACTGCTATTATTAATGATCCTATCACTCACGTTCCTAGATTAAAAACAAGGGATGAGTTGAATCGTGAGGATAGGGCTAATCTCACATCTAATGCAAAAGTCATGAATGTTTTATATAGTGCACTTGATTCAAATGAATCCATTAGAGTAAAAGGGTGTAAATCTGCCAAAGAAATTTGGGATAAACTAAGAGAAATTCATGAAGGTAGTGAGGATGTGAGAGAACAAAAGAAATCCATTCTTGTTATCAGATATGAATCATTCAAAATGGAACCTCATGAAAACATTGATAAGATGTATTGTAGTTTCAATGATCTTATTAAGGACTTAGAGGTTTTAGAAAAGGAATATACTCTTGGTGAAAAGAATAGGAAAATTTTGAATGCTTTACCTAAAGAGTGGGAGAACAAAGTGACTGCCATTGAGGAAGCTAAAGACTTGAACTCTATGTCCATTGAGTCTCTCATTAATTCTCTAACATCTTATGAATTAAAGTTTAAAAGCAAGGTACAAGATGAAGAGGAAGCAAGAGTAAAAAGAAGCATTGCTCTAAAAGCTGCTCAAGATGAGGATGACTTGGCTTCACAAGATGAAGAAGATCAAGATGAAGAAGATGGTGATTGTGATGATAGTGATCTTGCACTCATCACAAAAAGCTTCAAAAGGATACTCAATAAGAGAAGGTTCAGAAAAGGAGGACCAAGCAACCAAAACAACAATCAATTCAATACAAAATACAAAGCAAGATATGATGCAAACAAGAAGCAAGGATATAAGTGCTTCGAGTGTGGGCAACCCGGTCATTATGCGGTGGACTGTCCAACGAAGAAAAAGAAAGATATGAAGAATGAAAGAAAACCGAAATTCAACAACTTTCAAATTACTTGGAACGATTACAATTTGAAAGGAGAAATTGAAGAAGAAGAAGAATCAGCTCAAATTGCCTTTATGGCAATCGGTGACAATGAGGTAACTTCTCATCCTCAATATGATAGTAAAGATGATGATGATGATTTAGAGTCATTTGTTACACAATTGCATGAAAGATTAAAGGAGTCTTATGCTAGAAACAAAGAACTAAAACAAAAAATTACTTTTCTTTTGCAAGACAATGCAAACCTGTTTCAAGACAACAAGAAGTTAAAATATGACAATGATTGCCTAGTAAGAGCTGAAATGGAATTACAACATGAACTTGATAGAAAAACAAGCCTTTGTGAAATGCTTAAAGAAAAACAAAATGACTTGAAGAAGAGAATGGATAATCTTGACATGATCCTTCAAAACAAAAAACAAAATATTTCTACAAGAAATGCATTTAAGTCTCATTTTAATCCCTATGAAAGGAAAATTACGTTTAGTGCAAATGAATTTACAATCTATAGAAAAAGTGGAGTTAGGTTCATTAAACCAATTCATGTAAATAATTCTACCATTATATGTGATTTTTGCTGTCAAGTAGGTCATTTAAAGCATGATTTCTATGTGAGAAGAAATATGAGAAAAGGAATAAGATGTATGTGGTTAGTCAAACATGACTCTAACCATCAAGGACCCAAAAATTAAAAGGGTACCAAACTTTCTATTTCTTGTAGGTAAAGATTGAAAAAGCTATGAAGGAATTAAAGTGGTTCATTGATAATGGATGCTCAAGGCATATGACCGGTGATCCTTCACAATTCATCAAGCTCAAATCAAAGTCAAGTGGAAAAGTGACTTTTGGAGATGACATGAAAGCTAAAACAATTGGAGTAGGTGATGTGGGTAAGAATGGTGAAACATTTGTGCATAATGTTCTTTTAGTAGATAATCTAGGCTATAATTTGCTTAGTGTTAGTCAACTATGTGATAAAGACTTATTTGTTTTATTCAAAAAGCATGAATGTTTGGTTCTTGACTCAAAATTCAATATCATTTTCAAAGGAAAAAGATACAATGACATATATGTTGTGATTCTTGAGAAAATTAACTCTTCTAGTTTTAAATGCCTTAAAATTTCAAATGAAGATCCTTGGTTATGGCATAGAAGACTTTGTCATTTTAACATGGATGTGATAAATGAAATTTCAAAAAAGGAACTTGTTAAAGGACTTCCTAAGATTAAGTTTGAAAAGGATAAGATTTGTGACACATGTCAATTTGGCAAACAAACCAAAACATCGTTCAAACCTAAAAGAAATGTTTCAACATCTAAACCATTGGAACTCTTACATTTTGATTTATTTGGTCCTACACCTATTGCTAGCCTAGGAGGTAAAAGATATTGTTTTGTGATTGTTAATGACTATTCTAGATATACATGGACTGTTTTTCTAGCTCATAAAGATGATGCATTTAAAAGTTTTGTTTCTCTATTTGCAAAAGTGCAAATTTTACTTGGTTTGCATATTATCAAAATTAGAAGTGATAATGGTTCGGAATTTAAATTTTGTGGCTTTCCGGAGTTTTGTGATCATAATGGAATATCTCATGAATTTTCTATTGTAAAAACCCCTCAACAAAATGGTGTTGTTGAAAGAAAAAATAGAACACTTGTAGAAGCCGCAAGAACCATGATAAGTGAAAATGATTTACTAAAATATTTTTGGGCGGAGGCCGTGAATACGGCTTGTTATGTAATGAATAGAGTCTTGTTAAGACCAATTTTGAATAAAACTTCTTATGAGTTAATGTTTGATAAAAAGCCAATTGTTGGTTATTTTAGAGTTTTTGGATGTAAATGTTTTATTTTGAATATTAAGGAACATCTTGGTAAGTTTGATAAGAAAACCGATGAAGGAATTTTTTTGGGTTATTGTGAAAATAAAAGAGGATATAGAGTTTACAATAGAAGAACTCTTGTAATTGAAGAAGCAATTCATATTACATTTGATGAATCTAATGGCAATTCTTCCAATAGTACTTGTGTAGATGATGATGTAGGTATTCAAAAGGATCATGAAAAACTTACACTTGAAGAAGGAAACAATAGTGCAATGGAAGAAAATTCAAAGGATGGTGATGTTCAAGAAAACCGAATGCTAAATGAAGAAGACAAGGATGATGATGCACCAAAGGATCTTCCTAAAGTTTGGAAGTTCACTCAAAATCATCCTAAGGAGCTAATCATTGGTGATCCATCCGAAAGGGTAAAAACTCGTTCCTCATCAAGACATTTATTTGACAACTTTGCATTTGTTTCTCATATTGAGCCTAAAAACATTAATGATGCCTTGAAAGATGATTATTGGATAGTAGCCATGCAAGAAGAGTTAAATCAATTTGAAAGAAATAATGTTTGGACTTTAGTTGAAAGACCTCAAAATTATCCTATTATTGGCACTAAATGGGTGTTTAGAAATAAATTAAATGACAAAGGTGAAATTGTAAGAAATAAGGCTAGATTAGTAGTTAAAGGATATGCTCAAGAAGAAGGTATTGATTATGATGAAACGTTTGCTCCCGTTGCTAGATTAGAATCTATAAGAATGTTTATTGCATTTGCTTGTTTTAAAGGTTTTAAATTGTATCAAATGGATGTTAAAAGTGCTTTCCTAAATGGTTTTATTGATCAAGAAGTCTATGTGGATCAACCACCCGGTTTTGAAAATGAAAAGTTTCCTAATCATGTATTTAAGTTTTCAAAAGCATTATATGGTCTAAAACAAGCCCCTAAGGCTTGGTATGAACGTTTAAGTGGTTTCTTAATTGAAAATGGTTTTAAAAGAGGCATCGTAGACACTACTTTTTTTACAAAACAAAAGTCAAATGATCTTCTTATTGTGCAAATTTATGTTGATGATATTATATTTGGCGCTACTAATGAGCATTTGTGCAAGGATTTTTCCACTATTATGCAAAATGAGTTTGAGATGAGCTTAATAGGAGAATTGAACTTCTTTCTCGGACTCCAAGTCCTTCAAACAAGTAATGGAACCTTCATCAACCAAATTAAATATACCAAAGAACTTCTCAAAAGGTTTGGCATGGAAGATTCAAAGCAAGTGGGAACACCGATGTGTACATCCACCAAGCTTGAGAAGGATGAAGAAGGTACTAATGTAGATGAGAAAAAGTTTAGAGGTATCATTGGAAGCTTTCTTTATTTAACCGCAAGTAGACCGGATATCATGTTTGCTGTATGTTTATGTGCTCATTTTCAATCTTGTCCAAAAGAATCTCATTTGAATGCCGTTAAAAGAATTTTTCGTTATTTAAAAGGAACTATGAATTTTGGTCTTTGGTATTCTAAATGTGATGAATTTACTTTGTGTAGTTAGACGGATGCTGATTTTGGCGGTTGTAGAATTGATAGAAAGAGTACTAGTGGCTCTTGTCATTTTCTTGGAACTTGTTTAGTCTCTTGGTTTAGTAAGAAACAAAATGCTATTTCCTTGTCAACAACTGAAGCGGAATATGTTGCCGCTAGTACATGTTGTGCTTAATTACTATGGATGAAACATACCTTGAATGATTATGGTTTGACATATGATAATATGCCTATATTTTGTGATAATACTAGTGCAATAAATCTGACAAAGAATCCCATTCAACACTCTAGGACAAAACATATAGACATTAAGTATCATTTCATTCGTGATCTTGTTCAAAAAGGTGAAATTTGTGTAAATTATGTTTGTTCAAATGATCAAATTGCTGACATTTTCACCAAAGCATTGCCTTTAGAACAATTTGTATATCTTCGTTCGAAATTGGGCATTTTAGAAAAGGAACCTTAAGCTTTTCTGGTAAAAACTTATCGAACGTCTGACCCCGATGAACGGACGTCCGACAGTGTTCTTAGTCGTTTTCCAGAAAATGATATCGGACGCATGGGTCGGACGCTTCACGACGTTCGGACGTCCGACACATGAACAGTCGCACTGCATCAGGTCATTTCACTTCATTTCCATCAGTCAAACACATTTAATTCGGACGCACCTTCCCAATCACCTCAATTCAAAACTCCAATTTCCAAGCCAAATTCTCACCATTTCTCAAAATTGAAGGATCAAACTTCTTCATTTACCTATTGCAGACGAACTTTCATCATTCTTCTTCCCTATAAAACACCCCTCTTTTCATCCCCAAATTTCATCTGAAATCCTAAAACTCCTTTTCACCTATTTTTGATCTGAAAAATCGATACATTATCACCCAGATTACTAGTTCATCACTCTGCATATCACACAGACACCTTAGCATCACTTCAAGAAAAATGGTACGCACTCGTGGTGCTTCAGCAGCTACCGGATGCAAGAGACAACTGAGGGATGAGGATACTCCTTCTCCAAAGGGCAAACGAACTTCCCAAAGGACCAGACGTGGCTCTGCTACACATCAACAAACTCGTACCACTCCTTCTAATCCTCAGGTTATCACAGAACCTGCTCCTTCACCCAAGTTCATAGATTCTGACGTTGAGTCTAAATTTGCTCTGTTTTCTCAAAAAGGCTTCATCATTCAGAGGTCCATTGTCCCATCTGAGTTTAGGAAAATCGATCTAGAGTATGTTCTTAGGTTGTTTGAATTCCAGAAATGGTCTCACATCATTGTTATGCCTAATATCTATTACCCTGACATGATGTATCAGTTCTTTGCTAATCTTAGGAAGGGTAATTTTCGTGATGAGCTTAAATCCCGTGTTAATGGAGTTGATTTAGTATTTGATTTTGATGTTGTGAATGAAATTTTGAAAACCACCATTGAGTTTGGTTGCAAGAGGAAGATTGCAAACTTCTTTTCTTATGAGGAAAATTCAACAAGTTTGAACCATTTCAATACTGAAAAATTAATGGCTTATTTTCAATCCCCTTTTTAAACCCCTGTTGATGCTAAGTTGGAAGACTTGAGTCCTAAAAATCTGATCACCTTTTCAATCATTTCAAATTTGCTTGTTCCAACTGATGGTCATCGGACAGATGCAAACAAAATGGAGTTATATCTATTTTATTGCTTTGTTGAAAAAATCAGAATAGACTTTGGCTTTTTCATGTGTAAGTTTCTAATGAAACTCTCCACTGATACAAGAAGAAAACTATCTTATGGGAAGTTTTTAACTCCCATCTTCGAACATTTCAAAGTCCCTATAAGCGGTGTGTGTCCTAAGGACTCAATCACCTCTGTGTTTTCAAAGCAATATTTTGAAAGAAAGAATTTCAAATTCCTTGATAGTGCTTGGTGCACCAAGGAAGCTGCCTCTGAGTCACGTTCAAAGAAAACACATGATGTTCCTCTTTCTCCTAGTATTACTAGAATTTTAGATTCACTCCAGGTCCATCGATTCATCCTAGGAAGTAAGTCAGCCTCTAGGATTTCTCCTCAATCTGAAGTTATGGAACTGCTAAATGAGCTCAAAAGTCATGTTCTTCTCCTCGAACATGGTCTTATGTTAACCATGACATCCACCAGAAATCTAATTTTCTTGACAAAAGAAATCTGTTATTTCCTCCTCCCTTGGATGAAAATCCTTCCCAAGTCAAAGAGCCACAAACTGATCCTATATTGGAGGCTTAAGAGGTGACTAAATCACCAACCCCACAGCTTGATCCCTCATTATCTGTAAAAGGAAAAGAACTAGTTGGTGTGGAAGGGGAAGAGGAAGAGAATGATACAGCATACAAGCTTATCAGAAGACGCCCTGGAACTCGATCTACATTCACCCTTTAGGCACACTAGGAGACACCCACACTTCACATTAGAATGCACAAATCTCTTTTTGTTCCCTTCTGCTAATGTTGGAAGTATATCAAACTATCTCACTGCTTTCCTTTAAGTCTTTTGTAATTCCTTCGGGAAATCAGCACTTCAGTACTTTTGTTAATGAATGTGACTTTCCTTTATATATGTGAGCTGTGATATGTTTAACTGTGATTAATTGATTTGTGACAGTAAATGCCATTGAATGTTTTTGGATTGTGTTGTTAGGATATTGAATATTGGAGAAATGATGTTGGATGTTCCTATTGAAAGTTGTTTGATTGCATGTGCATCATGTCATTGAATTTGGACATGATGTTATTCAACTGAATCTGATGTAGATTGCAGTAATGGAACTCTACTTGGTCTATTGAATGTTGTTGTTAAATGTTCATTTGGACTGAACTATGCTGATATTGTTAACCTTTTTGGTTTTGGCATGTTGCAAATGGTATAATAGTACAAACACATTTGGTATATTGCAAGCACATTTTGAAAATTTCGTTTATGATGACAAAAAGGGGGAGAGAAAAATGTGAGATGTGATTTAAACTTGTGTTTTTTGAGTAAGGGGGAGTCTTCGAGTAAGGGGGAGTTTTGAGCTTTTAAAAAACAAAAACTTGTGTTTTTCGAGTAAGGGGGAGTTTTGAGCTTTTAAATTTGAGCTTTTAAATTCTATTTTGTTTAAATCACATTCAATTGTTTTGTCATCATCAAAAAGGGGGAGAATGTTAATCGTGATCCCAAATTTTGATAATTACAAAACAATTGAAGTAATTGATCTAATATTTTCCTCGAGATCTTTGACAGCACAGGTCATCAAGGCAGGAAACCTGTTGAAGGAATTGTTGACTATCGAACAGACGATACTTTGTATCGGACGTCCGATAAAACTCGAAACTTCTCTATCGGACGCTTAACTCGACGTATCGGACGTTCGATAGACAGGGGATCTATCGGACACTTCTTTCAGACACACAACATCCATATTGGATGTCCGAAGATATCCAAGAAAATTTTCAAACTCTCTGGCCGCTTTCGGACGCAAGCCACCGGACGCAAAAATATGTCGGCCGTCCGATCATCTTCATGAAGATTTTCTGAGCTTACTGGTCGCTGTCGAATGCAAAGCCTATCGAACGCATAATCATCCATCGGCCGTCCGATAAAGAACACAACAGCCTATCGGATGCTAGCATCGGACGCACAACAGAGTGTCGGACGTTCGATAGCTCCAACGGCTAGTTGACCTTTTAGCTTTTTCTATCCGTTGATCTCAATTTCAAGGCACGTTTTGGTCTCCTATAAATACAGGCATTGTCTAAAAATCAAAATAACTACTGTACACTTGGATAACAAGTTCTTAAGAGTGATTTTAGCTAGAAAATACTCTCTTTGAGTAAGATTTGTTAGTCTTGAAGTGTGAGTTCATTGATAAGCTTTTCAATTGTGAGTGAGTTCATCATTTGTGTAGCTTTGTGAGGGTTTTCAGTTAGAGTGTAAAACTTCTTGGTTTGACTAAGTGTAGCTTGGGGTAAGGAGGAAGTGATCCTTCCATTGTACACAAAGTGGATTGAAGTTCATCAAATTGGAGAAGTTTTACTTGAGGAATTTTTCTTCAAGCTCAAGTGGAGCTTGGAAGAAGTTTGGTTTGCTTACTCTCAATCTATTTCTCAGCTCTCTTTTCGAATTTATTGATTAAAATCTCATCTATACTTATTGGTCTTGATTGTCTATTTGCTTGACAAACCTTTTGTGTGCAAAATTATTATTAAATTTGAAAAAGGGGCAACATTTGACTAGTTCTTAGTCAACCTAATTCACCTCCCCTCTTAGGTTGTCTTTGGGCCTTACATGCTATTTCAGAAGCATATTCGAGGAATGAAATATGGAGAATATATTTTTAACATATCTATATGAGTGATATTTTCTCCACACAAATTTGATTGTGAAATAACTCTAAAGATTGCAAAATATGTTCATTAACTGATTCAAAAGATTGCAACATTCGATAACTTTATCATATCAAATTTTATAAGAATGACCATCTTCAGGCATTCAGATCTTTTTCTTTTCAAGGATAAGCGGATCCTTAAACATTATTATTTTCATTAATGGTGTCTCCTAAAATGCATTTGCATCAAGATGTATTTCACCATCTAATATTCATAATAAATAATTATTTGAGAATAAATATAAATAAACATAATTGAATAGAATAAATGTTACATTAAAAATTGTCCCAAAGGTATATGCTCGTGTTCAATGATTTCGTGTTCAATGATTGCTTTACGACAAACATTTTTACTCAAAAGTTAGTTATAAGAAAAGTGAAATGAATTAAAAGTGTGAAATATTATCTCAAAAGTTCATTAATAATTGCCTAAAGAAGTGCCAACAATTGATCTAATACCGATAGAGTCTTGGCAGAGTCTTGTACGTCACGGTTGCATAATAGTAGTGACTCGTATTTCACCTTTGCTCAATGATAGAGATTTGCGATTCATATATGTTCAATGGTAAAGACTCGTGCTGATAGCGTGTTTAAAATAAATGTAAACATGGTGGTGGATTTGTGCTGTAGGATTTGTTGTGTTTGTATAGTAGGCACTATATTAATAAAGTCAAGAAAACTAAAGAACTCATAAAGTTAAGAAAACTAAATAACTTAGGAAAAGAGAAAAGTAGAAAGGAAACTATTCTCTTATTCATTCAAATAAACTTCAGTTCTATTTTTCATCACAGATACAAGAGGAGGCAGCCCCTATTTATAGGGACTATATGAAGAGTTCAAAATACACCTGTTAACTTTAGGTCTTATCAAGATAGAGATGGCATCTTCTCGTAAATTGTAAAGTGATAGGATAGTGATAACATCTTCTTAAAAGTCGTGCTTCTCAGAGGTCGTGACAACTTTATCACCTCATGGAATGTGATAGTTCTGTTGTTATTTAGGGGATAAAATAAAAGTGATAGATATCCGAAATATTTAATTATTTTATAACACTTTGCAATTGCAGCCATAAATTTTAAACCAAGGTTGGTTATCAACTCAACATGGAGCTAGGTTAACTAATTAAAGATCCAACCATTGAATTCCATGAAATAATAAAATAATGTAATTTAGTCATTAAAAATTAGAATTATGAAAATGTCACTATTTACATAAGTGTGATGACCCCACCTTTCCTTAGGGCGTACTCTAGGGTTTAGCGGACCGCCTGCCTGACTCTCATCAGAATTCATTACAATATCTCAATCCAGAAAATATTAACATTTGCTATTTGATTCGATCATCCAACCATCATAATTTAACCTTATTTACAACCCCAAAAGATATGAAAGTACAAAAGATACATCGATCATCAAATACAACAATAAAGCTTAGAAATCCCAAAAGATAACAAAAGCTTCAAATTCCCTTTAACCAACCCGATCACTTTCTTGATCAATCCTTGTAAAGAAATCCCTTAAAGGGGTGAGTTTATGCCCAGTAAGGTTCCTAAACAAAACACCATGAACAAAATATATCAATCACATTTTAAAATAGTAAAACATTTAATTCAAAGGATACAATTGCTCCACGAGCCATCATATCATTACTGCACACTCCACCTTTATCCACCTTATACCTTCCAAAATAAGATACATTACCTGACAATACTTTCATGTCATTATTAGTGATCATTGTAGTTGGTGATAATACTCGAGTGTACTGATCATTTACTCAAGGCTATCGACAATGGCCAACCAACAATGAGTTTTGGGCCCTAGTTCAACTGATGTAATAAAGTACACTATCGACTTACAGTCATGCACATTCATTTCAATCAATTTAGAGCATGAAACCATTTAATTGGGTCGAGTGCAATAAAGTATACACTCGCCTATAACATGGGACAATCAACATTTCATTTCATACAAGAAATAAGAATAACCTTCTCAATCAAACAATCATTCATTCACAATTTGCACAGAAGGAACACTCACCAATAAGAATTTGAAAAAACTTCGGATCGTAGATTATCTCCTTGATCACCTTCGACTCCTATGGTAAACACCATACCACAATCATTCAGGTATTCTAAATATTTTTACTTATATCTCTAAATGGTAATTCTAACAAGTTTAAGCCAATTAGTGTTACTTAAGTCGACTCCGTCTAGTTCTTTCCAAGTTTTTATGTTCACATTTCTAAACTTAAGAATCTTAGGTATAACTTTAAATATGACTTTTAAAACATAGAAAGAGAATTTTTAAGTTGCTAAAATCTTACTGATTAGGGTTTGACATACTAAAATTAAATTTCTTAGTTCAGAATCAAGTTGTGAGAAACCCTATTTTCTTATACTTTCATTTAAGAGTTATTAAGTTTTAACAATTCAAAACAAGTAAAAATATACATATACTAGGATTAAAGCTTTTACAAGATGCTAAGTTCAGATTTAAACCATTTTAACCTAAAATTTTAAGGAATAAAACTAAGGAACTTTCTTTCTTGCTCTAGGTCCTAATGAACAAAATTCCAGCAGCATATATTTGAATTCACCAAATTTCCACATTTTTCCTTAACTAAGAGTTGCCAAAATCCACATGCAAGGCTAAATTAAGATCCTAGGAGATGTTTTGATCAAAATTATACTAACTTTTACCATCAAATTATCAAGACACAACACCAAATTCCTCTTTCTCTATAACGACCCTACCTCCACCTAAGGTGAACCAAAGGGTTTGGTGGGCCACCTGCCCACCTCTCGCCAGGACTTACTCACTCGAATAACTATTAACTATTAACACTTCAAAGTAAACGTAAATATCAATTCCAAACCAAACCACAACTAATAACATTACTAAATTCAACTTACAACCCAACTTCTCAAATTACAGTTCAATATACTTAAGGTACAACCACAATTTCATCTTACAAGCCCAAAATATCAAATTCAGCATTTCAAGACAGAATTCAAAAGATAAGTTCCAACCCTAACTATTCACGTCTTCACTCGGGTTCTTGATCCATGTTAAGGAAAACAAATTTGAAAGAATGAGCTAAAATCCCAATGAGTTCCAAAAAGACTTGCAATTTACGTAGAACAGTTCAAATCATACTTCAAGTCTACAATTTAAATCAAGCAGATAAACACATAAATGGGTATTGCTCGAATAAACTACTCGAGGGACATCGCTCATCAAAGTAGACTAGTCAAGGGATTTTGCCCAACGACATCACAAACTAGTCGAGGGTATTCACCCTACGATGTCACATACTAGTCGAGGGATTTCGTCCAACGATGTCACAAACTAGTCGAGGGTATTTACTTTACGACGTCACATACTAGTAGAGGGATTTCACACAACTGCGTCACAAACCAGGCGAGGGTATTCACCCTACGACGTCATATACTAGTCGAGGGACGTCGCCCAATGACGTCACAAACTAGTCGAGGGATTTCGCTCAACGACGTCACAAACTAGTCGAGGGTATTCACCCTACAACGTTACAGTAGTCACAAGATAGCATACTATTCATTTTAATTCCCAAAATCACATGAAAAGAGAAACACTCACATGGTAGTTCAAATCATAAAATAGATCAAGTATATCTCTCATGAAATTCAAGTCTTTCAAATAATCCAAATTCATCTCAAGTCACAATTCAAATCACTTTTGAAAATCACATCAAGTAACGTGCATGAAAACTCACAAACTCTTTATAAATTATTTTGACTTGTAAAAGCATTTTATTTGGAAATAACAGTAAATCATTTCCCTATAAAGACTAGCAAATAATTTCAACAAATCATTCCTTTGCAAACAATAGCAAGATTTTTTATTTGAAAAGGAGTTGGAACACTCACCGTGATTCGATTAAACGAGTGAGCAAACAAGAATGTTAAACTTTGGTAGTCGGGTCACCCTCAGCAAAGTCTTGGTCACCTGATCCAAAGTTTAACTATCAAACACTAGCCAAACAACTAGCACTCAAAACTAAACCCAAACTACTTAAAATCACCAAAGGCCACACTACCACTGTTTCTTATTCGGACCATATCTAAGGCTACACTCATCAAACTTAGGCAAGGCCTATGGCTATGAAAATTAGACTTAGAGTACTACAATTCACTAGAAGGGCTCGCTCCAAGATTCATTTTGTAGAGTAGGCTAAAGTGAGTTGCAAGATCTTGCGAAGAACAAAAACAAGAAAATCAGTCTTGAAAAACAGCCATTTTCTCAGGTTTTCTAGGATTTATAGAAAATGAGTTAGCATGCAAACCATATACCGTTGGAAAGCCCTTGAAGTCTAATTTCAAACGCCACCAACAGCGCTCGATTTTGACTCCCGAGCAAGAAAATATAGCTATTTGAACAGAGGGTAGAAAGCTGTTTTGACGGCAGAATTTTCCAGGTTTGAAGAGTAAATTTGGAACATCATTTGAGTAACGAAATGATACTGTAAAAACACCAATTTTTGCACACACAAACCTCAGTATGTAAGCTACGTTTATACCAAAATTTAGGCAAAAATTCATATGGCAAGGTAGTGATCAAAGCGATCAAAATTTACTGATATTTTTGAACTCATTACTGTCAAATGAAAATCCTTTTCTCTTACAACATTTGGTTTACCCAAAACAGCCCTCATTCCATTCCATTTTCAAAACCAAGAATCTAACAACATTTCTTGATCAAATGGTGATAAAATGATAGCAAAAATTTGGACCAAAACACCACCAAAACAGGGCAGCAAGGTTCGGACAGGTTGGTGACAGTTTTCCAGATTTCTTTGGTCCTCATTTCATGAACTTTTAAAGCACCAATTGAGAGGGTTTCTTTGTTTGGAAAATGTCCACTTAACGTTCAACATTTCAACTCTCAAAACAGCCCAAAAAATCATAAAAAACTACTGCTAAAACAGGGCATAAAAATCAAAATTGAAACTGGCAGCTCCTCCCCTCTCCATGTCAGTTTTTTGCCTCTTTCTTCTAGTCTTCTAATTCCAAAACTCCTCACAATCACTCCATCACATACACCTATATCATAACAGCAATCCATCAAGAATTGTGGGAATCCATAGAGCCCACACAACCATCCAAATTCAACACAATTACAAACAAGAAACTACTAGCTCGATAATCATACATTGGAAGGAAAGAAACTAGGGTTTGTTGTAGTCATTACCTCTAGTTGCTCAAGGAGAAAAATCCTAACTTGTGGTGTCTAAGCTTCCTCTCTTTCCAAGCTCCTAGTAGGCTCTATCTCTCTCCTTGATGATCCTCAAGCTCCAAGTGAAGAGGATGGAAGATTACTCAGGCTTTTCTTGGTGAATTTGGTAAGGAATTGATGTAGTTTCTTGAAGATGCAATAAAGGGGAAAGAGGGGAAGGGAGAATCGGCTGCTAAGAGGAAGAAGAGAGAGGGATTTTGGGTGTTTTTGGTAAAGTGAAAATGTGAAAGGAAGAAATGACATAAAGCTTAGTTTTATAGTGCCAAAAGTCAACTTTGAATTAGTGGCCAATAATGCTCCATTTGGAGTTTAAATCCAAGCACTCACTTCTAATCCCTCAATTAGCTTTTCTTAATCTACTAATTGATCATTCTTATTCTCCAAGATTACGTCATTCTCAGTCCAAATGTTTGCCTCGAAAAACGTGTTTTCTCATTTTTTCACAATTGAACGATAGAAAATTAAATTGAAGGTTAAACAAGGTTTTTAAAATAAAATGAGGTAATGTATGGTGTAATTGCAATTAAAATGATTTGAATCAATTATTCAGAGAAAATAAATAAATAATTAAATAAATAGGTAAGATAAAATAAATTTTCGGGTCCTCACAACCTCCCCTCCTTAAAAAAAATTTCATCCTCGAAATTCACATTTTCTATTCAAGTAACTCTAGATAATTCTTCTTCACCATATTCTCATTCAACCTTTAATATCCAACTCACTAAACCTATTAACAATTATTGCCCTCCAACCCAAAATTCACAATCCCTATATACCAAGATAGTAATTAAACTCTGTCCCCCAAGAAGTGTTCTAATTCTCCAAATCATAAGGCAATCTAACAGGTTTTAAATCAACACCACCCATAAAGACAAGGTTTAAAACGAATGTATAGCGCCTGGATCAACCACTACTTTAGCTAGTCAATGAAAGATGGGCGTAGTACCTTCAATAACTTTAGTTGGATCGGGGCTTTCTTGGTGATTAATAGCATATACCCTGGCTGAAACCCTCGATCGTTTCCCCACAGCACTAGCCTGAATGGAGTTTGGCTTGTCCATCTGTCGGGCTCCACTTCTCTCTTGGGCCTTGGGGCATGTAGCCACCCGATGCTCACTACTTCCACATTTCAAACATTTCCCTTCTTTCCTCCAACACCTGTTCTCCGTATGATTTAGTCTCCCACAAAAATTGCAACGCAAATCGGGAGTTAATGCTTGACTTCCTTGCAGGACGCTCCTTGATTGTCCCTTTCCACTTGGTGACCCGCCAAAGAATGCCCTTCTCGTCATAGCTCCTCTTGGTGCTCCATAGGTGTTCACTTCACTTATTCCTCTACTAAGCTTGGGAGGTGGAGCATTTGCATCCTTTGGTTCACGGCTACTACTAGGAGCATTCCTTTTTCTTGCATTGAAAGCCCTCACTTGAGCCTTCGCACTTTTAAATCTTTGGGCCTTCTCGATTGCGTCACCAAAACTGGTAACTTGAGCCGCCGCAAAACCTTCTTGTATCTCTACATTTAATCCCTGCACAAATCTCCTTATTCTCCTCTGCTCATTTGTCACTAACTCAAGGGTGAACCTCAACAACTTAGTGAACAGTGTCTCGTACTCTGCGACACTTAAAGTCCCCTGCCGACACCTTATAAAATCATCTTCTCTCTTCTCTTGGATTAGCGGAGGGAGGAATTTAACATTAACTTCCCTGGAAAAGTTCACCCAAGTCCTAGGGATTTGCTCTCTATCCCACTTGGCTCTTATCATATTCCACCAGGTTCGGGCGGCTCTCTCAAATTGAAATACGGCAAAAGCTACTTGTCTTTCCTCAGTGTAATTTAAAGTAGCAAAAATGTCAGAGATCCTCTCTAACCAACCCTCAGCTACTTCGTTCGGGTCCTCCCAAGAACTTAGGTGGGGAAAACCTTTGGAATCGTTTTAAGGCCCTATCCTCACTACCCTTGGGGCCTATAGGTTGATTCGCAAGTCCAGGACCTTGTTGGTTAGCTATAAACTCTAGGATGTCTGTCATGCGGTTAATGGTAGTAGCTACTTGTTCCCCAACCTTAACCCTTGACTCACGGTTTGGGTCAACCGCTGACTCTCGGTCACCTCCCACATTTTGGGGTTGTCTCAACCCTCTCCCATGGCCTCATCCCCTCCTTCTACTGTCCATGATCTTTTTAGAGGACCAATGTTTAAGATAAATGCAAAACTAAAATCTTATCAAATGAAATTTCAGGCGGAACCAAAATATTTTATATCCTCATAACAAGAGAAAGAGTACTCAATTATATCATAAAAGTACATTCATTTTCAAAGGAAACACATCAAGTCATGTCGCGCTTACTAATAGAAGCAAGTAAAGAAATAGTAGTTAGAACAATTATGCAAGCATGCAAATACAGGGACGAGAACCATCTAGTGGTTTTCTCAGAAAAGAGGGTACTCGATATTCCAACTTCTAACCTCTCTACCTCTGCTGGGTTTAGTGTCATATTGTTCTAGTTCACTTCATAATGAAGCCAGATAACCACAGAAATCCAACACCAAAATCCTTTCAAACACCAAAATAAGAAGAAAGTCAATTCACCTCATGGTTCGCCACCCAAGAGGTCAATCAACTCAATTCTCATTCCTTCCTGACATACCAAGTAGATTACACAATCTACTGCAAGAATACATCCAGCGCTCAAACCATCCCCATAGTTGTCTCTCCCTTTAATCATTATAGTTATTGAACTCTTAAAACTATTCACAAAATCACTAGTTTATTCTTGATCCCCAATCGCACTAACTGCATATTCTCAGATATGCTCACTCTACTTTCTCAGTCCTTATACCTGAATTGTATATTCAACTCTCAAAATAAACTTTTGAAAATACAATCAGAGCTATTGAAGTTGCAAAATTCTCTTTAAGTTTAGGGTTTACCTTACTAGAACGTAAGTTCATAATTCTTTCAAACTTAAGATTTCTTTTTCAAACCTGGCCAAAGTCATGTGTGAAAATGTATCAATTTAAAATCAAGAATTGAAAAACACGATTGGAAAACTTCAACTTTCCTCTTAGACCCTCTATACAGAAATCTAGCAAACTCATCAATTTCTTTCCAACTCTTAATTCAAAAATATAGTGGAATTCACATACATGTCAAGAACGACATGTTATAGAGTATTAAAAACACATATGTGTCATCTTCAACCATCGGTTGAAAAATAAAACTAGTTCATCTCAATTTTCTTTTAAACTTTAGAGTGAAATTTTTTTTCCAACGGTTAAATAAGTAGGAATATGCATTTTGTTCTTTGGAAACCTCTTTTATTTTAGCTCAAAACCATCACCTAATGTATCAACTAATAATTTTTTTTTCAATTTCTTACTTCTATAGCCAATACCAATAGTCGCCCCGATTTCTTCCATTCTTACAAGTACAATGATCATTTAAGTCTCAGTCAATCTTTCACAATAAATCTCTCACATAATGTTTCACTTCAATGTAACATTACCTAGTTCTTCAATTTTGTTTTCCACCAATCCTACATAAGAAACTCTCAAGTAACAAATCCTCTTTAACCACTAGAATATAGTAGATTTTCCAATTCACGTAATATTTAAGTTAATCCCACAGTCCGATATCCTAAATTTCTAATCTAGGATACACTACAGAGATCTGAAGACTCAACCCTGATACCACCTGTGACGACCCCACCTCCCCCTAAGGTGAACCAAAGGGTGGCCCATCTCTCGCCAGGATTCACTCGCTCGAATAACTATTGACACTTCAAAGTAAACGTAAATAACAATTCCAAACCAAACCACAACTAATAATATTACTAAATTCAACTTACAACCCTACTTCTCAAATTATAGTTCAATATACTTAAGGTACAACCACAATTTCATCTTACAAGTCCAAAATATCAAATTCAGCATTTCAAGGCAGAATTCAAAAGATAAGTTCCAACCCTAACTATTCATGTCTTAATTTGGGTTCTCAATCCCTATTAAGGAAAACAAATTTGAAAGAATGAGCTAAAAACCCAGTGAATTCCAAAAAGACTTGCAATTCATATAGAACAGTTCAAATCATACTTCAAGTCTACAATTTAAATCAAGTAGATAAATACGTAAATGGGTATTTCTCGAATAAACTACTCGAGGGACATCACCTATCAAAGTAGACTAGTTGAGGGATTTTGCCCAACGACATCACAAACTAGTCAAGGGTATTCACCCTACGACGTCACATACTAGCCGAGGGACTTCACTCAATGATGTCACAAATTAGTAGAGGGTATTCACCTTACGACGTCACATAATAGTCGAGGGATTTCGCCCAACGACGTCACAAACTAGTCGAGGGTATTCACTCTACGACGTCACATACTAGTCGAGGGATTTCGCCCAACGACGTCACAAACTAGTTGAGAAATTTCGTCCGACGATGTCACAAACTAGTCGAGGGTATTCACCCTACAACGTTACAGTAGTCACAAGATAGCATACTATTCATTTTAATTCCCAAAATCACATGAAAAGAGAAACACTCACATGGTAGTTCAAATCATAAAATAGATCAAGTATATCTCTCATGAAATTCAAGTCTTTCAAATAATCCAAATTCATCTCAAGTCACAATTCAAATCACTTTTGAAAATCACGTCAAGTAATGTACATGAAAACTCACAAACTCTTCATAAATTATTTCACTTGTAAAAGCATTTTACTTGGAAATAACAGTAAATCATTTCCTTATAAATACTAGCAAATCATTTCAGCAAATCATTCCTTTGCAAACAATAGCAAGATTTCTCATTTGAAAAGGAGTTGGAATACTCACCGTGATTCGATTAAACGAGCGAGAAAGTAAGAAGGTTAAACTTCGGTAGTCGAGTTGCCCTCGGCAAAGTCCTGGTCACCTGATCCAAAGTTTAACTATGAAACACTAGCCAAACAACTAGCGCTTAAAACTTAACTCAAGCTACTTAAAATCACCAAAGGCCACACTGTCACTGTTTCTTATTTGGACCATATCTAAGGCTACACTCATCGAAATTAGGCAAGGCCTATGGCTATGAAAAGTACACTTAGAGTACTACAATTCACTAGAAGGGCTCGCTCCAAGATTCATTTTGTAGAGTAGGCTAAAGTGAGTTTCAAGATCTTGCGAAGAACAAAAACAAGAAAATCAGTCTTGAAAAACAGCCATTTTCTCAGGTTTTCTAGGATTTATAGAAAATGAGTTAGCATGCAAACCATATACCGTTGGAAAGCCCTTGAAGTCTAATTTCAAACGCCACCAACAGCGCTCGATTTTGACTCCCGAGCAAGAAAATATAGCTATTTGAACAGAGGGCAGAAAGCTGTTTTGACGGCAGAATTTTCCAGGTTTGAAGAGTAAATTTGGAACATCATTTGAGTAACGAAATGATACTGTAAAAACACCAATTTTTGCACACACAAACCTCAGTATGTAAGCTACGTTTATACCAAAATTTAGGCAAAAAATCATATGGCAAGGTAGTGATCAAAGCGATCAAAATTTACTGATATTTTTGAACTCATTACTGTCAAATGAAAATCCTTTTCTCTTACAACATTTGGTTTATCCAAAACAGCCCTCATTCCATTCCATTTTCAAAACCAAGAATCTAACAACATTTCTTGATCAAATGGTGATAAAATGATAGCAAAAATTTGGACCAAAACACCACCAAAACAGGGCAGCAAGGTTGACAGGTTATGACAGTTTTCCAGATTTCTTTGGTCCTCATTTCATGAATTTTTAAAGCACCAATTGAGAGGGTTTCTTTGTTTGGAAAATGTCCACTTAACGTTCAACATTTCAACTCTCAAAACAGCCCAAAAAATAAAAAAAACTACTGCTAAAACAGGGCATAAAAATCAAAATTGAAACTGGCAGCTCCTCCCCTCTCCATGTCAGTTTTTTGCCTCTTTCTTCTAGTCTTCTAATTCCAAAACTCCTCACAATCACTCCATCACATACACCTATATCATAACAGCAATCCATCAAGAATTGTGGGAATCCATAGAGCCCACACAACCATCCAAATTCAACACAATTACAAACAAGAAACTACTAGCTCCATAATCATACGCTGAAAGCAAAGAAACTAGAGTTTGCTGTAGTCATTACCTCTAGTTGCCGAAGGAAAACAATCCTAGCTTGTGGTGTCTGTAAATTGTGATTCCGAATTTTAACAATTACAAAATAATTGAAGAAATCAATTTAATGTTTTCCATTGAGAATATTGGTGGCTCAGGTTATCAATGCAAATGGTGCAATTGAAGAACTCAATCAAAAGGACAAAGGACTTTAAACTCTATCGGACGCTCGATAGCTTGTATTGGACATCCGATAAAAGTTGAGAACACTCTATCGAACACTCAACTTGAAGTTCTGGACGTTCGATAGACAGGAGGAGTATCGACGCTCGCATCGGACGCATATCAGCTTTACCGGACGTCTGATCGTATCCAAGAAAATTTCTGAATTCTCTGGACGCAGGTTCATCGAACGCGAAAATGTGCATTAGCCATCCAATAAAGATTGAAACAATCTTTCGGACAATCTCATCGAACACACAATATTGTATTGGACGTTCGACAGCTCCAACGGCTAGTTGACCTTTCATCTGCCTTCTATCCGTTGACCACTGTTATCAAGGCCCTTTTTGGTCTCCTTTAAATAGAGCCTTGTCTGAACTTAATAGAAACTTTTACACACTTAGAATACAAGCTCTTAAGAGTGATTTTAGTAGGAAAATACTCTTTGTGCAAGAATTGTAAGTCTTGAAGTATTAGTTGATTTGAAAACTTTTCAATTGTGAGTGAATTCTTCAATAGTGTAGCTTTGTGAGGGTTATCCGAGTGATTGTAAAACTTCCTAACTTGATTAAGTGCTGCTTGGGGCAAGGAGGAAGTAAGCCTTCCATTATACACAAGATTGGTTGTAATTTATCAAATTGAAGTTGCTTGAGTTGAGATTTATTCTTCAAGCTCAAGAGGAGTTTAGAAGAAAATCGGTTTGATTACTATAATCCTTATTTACAACTTTCTTTACGATTCATCTACTGTTGCATATTTTATTTCTCTTGATTTCTATTGCTCATTTGATTGGTAATTTGATTGTGTAAGAGATTACATCTTTTATTGTGAAAAAGGGCATCACTTGATTAATTTTTAATCAACCTAATTTACCCCCCTCTTAGGTTGTCTTTGGGCCTTACAATTGGTATCAGAGTTTGGTCTTTAGAATCAAACTTAACTGTTTAGAGTAAAGATGACAACCAACAATGCTATGTTTGTAGAAGGGCAATCCGTAACTAGACCTGTAACAGCCCGGATTCAAGGCCTGGCCCAAGCAACTTTTGGGCCTAGAATCACTTGGCCCAAAATGGCTAGCCCAAGTTACTTGGTAGGCTTTGGTTCCAAGCTTATAAAGCTCTCATTTCTTCATCATTCTTCCGATGTGGGACGATGTGGGATGTCACATTCTCCTCTCCTTTAGGACTTTGCGTCCTCGCAAAGTCCGTTACAGATACAGTCACAATTCAAACTGTCTACTTGATCATGCTTGTGTTAGAATGTATGCCCTAAAATAATTACATTGTTTAAATACATTCCTAATTAAAGTTTTGTATTTTATGAACTTCCAATTTTATCTGTTTAATATATGATATAACTGGTAAAAGTCCTTAGAATATTTATTAATGTGATGATAGTCACAAGAGTTGCTGACTATGAGATATCAATCACATTTATAATAAATATTCTTAAATGTCCCTAGTCATAGTATTAATGAGATAGGACATCATTAATACGGACAGAGTAGTACACAGTTAGCCCCTACTTAATGTAAGTAGTGGTTATTCTCATCAACCATGGTATAGGGATACCTAGACTAATATGTAGATGAATTGTAGAGTACTAATTCATTGGAGTGATCCACACAGAGATCCCATTAGGATATCTATCTAGTGTCAATGGTAGAATCTCTTATGGAAAATTGTGTAAGTGATCCTAGACTTGAGATCACCATAGTATCTTGAGTGTGAATCACTACCTTTAATTGCTTTTTGTTACTCACCGAGTGACTTAAAGAATAGAAATTAGGGTAGTGTGAAGCATGGAAAGATAGTGAGTGATCAAGAGAGGATTCACCACCGATAATGGAGTCGATATCCAGTAATACTAGTTGGAATGTAACCTTAGTGTGACTACATTAGGTTAATTGAAGAGTGTCTCAAGTGCTAACCCAATCTAAGGTTAATTCGAACTAGAAAATTAATTAGTCATTAGGAATTGGCACTTGTTCCTTATTCCCCACTAATTGGATATCAATGGTGAAAGGATAATAATTACACGGTAATTTTCCATGGAAGGTTAGGTCGGAATTCCCTGACCAACCCCACCGAAAGTGGTTGTGATGTGTTGCTAGACAATCGCCACAATTTATAATTATGAATAATTAATCATTGTAATTAATGATAAAATAAAAGTATTTATTTTATCTAATTCTTTAAGAATTACATTCATAATTATTACCTGTATTTGGGACCTATTGGATTACACGCGATGTAGAGATTGGGTTTTGATTAAATTTGTGTCCAAGTAGGGACTTGGAAATAAATACTTCCTGGGTTTAATTAGAAATATATAATCTTGGGGTCATCCGACAAATAAGATAAAAGTGTTATCCTTATCTCGATAATGTAGCGATAGAGTCTCATCAGATGTTACGGTGGTTTGATTTTAAATCAAACCACCAGACTCTATCCTTCTGTTTCTCTTTTCATCTCTCTCTCTCTCTCTCTCTCCTATCAATAAGTATTAGATACTACGATAGGAAAACAAGAGACATTTCTAATAGTCAGTTACGTAATACAGAGAGAAAATGATACGAACGTCGCCAACCTGTGACGAAACCCGTATAGACTACCACGGATCTAGAAGGGTAAATCTGCATTGAGACTCGACGACAAAGCAGAAAAATCAAGAACCCGTTGATCACACAGTCAACGATCTCTTGATATGGTAGAGACGCCACAACCTAGCGCGTTCCTAGATTGATAAGTCTATCGAATACCCTAGGATGATCTAAGATATTCAATGGCTGCTTCAAGAAGCAAGAGAGAGAAACTCTCAAAGGGTTTTCTTATTTCTGAATAATTGAAGTGTTATGAAAAGTACAAAGAAATGGTTTAAATACTCACTACCAACTAACCTAACAACTCATTACTGAGCTAAGGGTTCGACCAAAGACTCTCTGGGGTGAACCATGGGCTAGACTATTTTAATTACGAAAAATATAAAAATAATCAAAAATTAAAAAATTTAACGACTGAGATTCGCGAGTTGGATCCGCGATGCTTGGTTCACGGCTGGTCCTGGATCTAAGAACTTTCGCCGATGATGATACGCAGGCACGGATCCACAGGTAATCGATCCATGACGCATGGGTCACGGATCGTCCGCCACTCTTCCTTTCCGCATGACTTTTCTTTGTTGGCCCACTTGTTGCACTTCCTCACGCCTCAAAAGGCTTAAGGCTTGGACCCTCGCCTTAAAGAATTGTAATAAGGAGGCCTAGGTTGTCTTGGGTGTCATGGATCTATCATACAGGCATTTGTCCCCAAATCAAGTTGGAGATACAGCCAATGACATCACCTTCATGAAAATAATCCACGGACATGTCTCGCACGTAGGATCCCCATGATTTTGGCACAAAAGGTACTCAGGAATAAAGTTGCTTGAACTCATGAACATTCTGGAGGTAATAGCCGGTATGTCCCATTTTAGTTGAACTCAGGTTGCTCTCCTGAGTGCGTGCATCTTGAGTTGATAAAGTTCCACCAAGGTAGGAGGAGAGTCGCTCCCTTCTCCATGGACATGGTCGATCTCAACTCAATTGTTTGGGCAAAACGACTCCAAGTAGAGTGAACCCCAACGAAATAGATTCCACGGAGGTTGCTGTGACAGCCCCACCTCTCCTAACCCCTAAGGTATCAGCCTCCTCGCCGGACTCACTACATCCTAATTCAAAAGTAACCAAAATAACATCAATGTCCTCAAATCAATCTGTAATATTTAAACCCCAAAATTTCCTTCAATGATCCACAAACATCCCGAACTTATAATTACAGATACAAAAGTTTATTCATCCAAATTCCATTAGTACAATTCAAAATACAAGGCTACATCAAATACAAGATTAGGTCTCCAAACCAATCGACCTAGTGTAACCCCCTGAAGCTCTCGATCTCAAATCCGCTAAGGAAAACAAAGTTGAAAGGGATGAGCTAAAAGCCCGGTGAGTGATCCTAATATCATACAAATCACACAAGAATGGAGCAAAAATATACGCTAAGCACTCGAGGTTAATATAATTCAGTTTAGAAGCATAAAATGTATAAACACATAAACCGGAAAATACCCGGAAAGGATACAGGTTCCACTGGAAGCCGTTGCAGTCCGTCTTGTTCAATACTCAACCTCCTACTCCTCCTTATAACTCCTGGTAATACTGAAAGTATACGTTGCACTCTAAGTACCAACCTACTGACCGAACCGCTCGCCTCGAATAGGTCGATAACGAAGGGGGAAAGGCCTTATTCAGTCCATGTGGTAAAGTACACATGGCCTACATCATGCGCAAGTAATATACAAACAATGGAAAAGCACACAGTTGAACAGTAGAATAAAAGTAGGTCGAAAAGGACAAAGTATACACTCGCCTTCACATAATTATTAAAAGCATTTGAACACGCCAAGAGTAATTTATTCACAAACATGCAAGGAACACTCACCAACAGCTTGAGCGTAAGTAAGATAATGTAGAAGTCAAACACGTCAACGCCCACTGACTCACCTGGAACATGCAAATCAAACCATCAACCCTTTGGTTTCTATTTAAAGTAATCTTGTCATAAGATTGGAAGAAAACTATTTCAAAGGGACCGACGCCGACATGCACATGCCCCATGAACTAAGCTCATAAATGCTTATAAACACTTAAAATAGCAAAAGAAGCACATATGCATGTTAGACTGAAAACGGACAATGACAAATCGAAAACGGAAACACACAATGGAAGGTGAAAAACAGTTTTGACACCTTGTAACGCCAATGCTCATAACTCAGGCTACAAGTATCGGATTAGAATGCACCAGGTGCCGCTTCAAGCTAAGAGAACAACCTACAACTTTCGTGAAGACAACTTCAACCCAGATTTACCCATCTAGGTCAAAACGCAGAAAACAGTCTCAGAAGTTTCACGGCCAGAATGTTCGACAGGCCAACTTCAAACGGGCATAACTCAGCCACAAATCGAAATCAGGAAATTCCAAATGCGTTGGAAAGCTAGAATAAAGGGCTATAACTTTCGGTTTTGGCCAAAAGCTAAATCACAAAGGAACAACACCAAAATGACGCCAAAGTCGCTGCAGTCAAAATCCTGTTTTTCCGCTCAATGCCTAAACGAATTTTACGCAACCAAACACATTCATGTAAATTCCCCAATTCGCTTACATTACAAACATGCAAACAGCTCACACACACCTCACATCACTCCAACCCAGCACGCACATACACACACTACACACACAACACACCACAAGTGGGATTTCAAGAGCCCACCAACCGCTGACTTACGCTACAAGGAATTCAAGAGCCCACCAAACAACTAAACGCATAATCCAACCTTAATCTCTACCATTAACACTAAAGCAAAACCCTAACCCTAGCTCATAATCATGGCAAGGCATACATACATCAAATTTAACCATTCCAATCCATAACATCATTCCATAAGCTAAAAATAGGTATGAATCAAGCCATAAAACCACAAAATCCTTCAATCCATAATCTTCAATCAATTTCAGCTTGTAGAAACTAGAAAAACCTTTCTTGATGTTGTTCTTGGTGAAACTTCAGGTTCAAGTCCAAGTTTCTTCTCCCAACTCCAAATCAAAATCAGACGGTTGAAGTTGCAAAATTTCCAAGCTTTTCTTCCTTTTTTTTTTCCTCTCTTTTCTCTCTTTTTTTCCTTCTATTTTCTTCCCTCTTTTTCCCTTGGTTTGGCCGACTTCCTTGTCTTCCTTCTTGCTAAGAGATTAAGTCTCTTAGATATTTTTTTGTTAGTCAAAATTTGGTCCAAGTCCAAGTCAAAAATGTCATGCTCAATTCAACCTAGAAACTTAAGCTATTTTCCACTCTTGCCCAAGTAATTTCTTTTCCTATCAAATTAGTCCATAAGTACTTAATTTAACCTAGCCCATCAAAGCTTAATTACCCCTACTTAGGCTACTAATCACCTAGGAATTGTAATTCCCTCTAATCATGCATTATCCCACATAAAATCAAAGAGTTAACAAACTCGTAATTAAACATAAAACTTATATTCATTTTCAAAACTAGGGTTTTACAAATCCAAACTAGGGTTTTGCATATACATATTAGGGTTTTATCAAAATTTAGGGTTTTCGAAGCAAATTAGGGTTTAGATTTCAAATTAGGGTTTTCAAACTTGTAAAACAAAATAATTAAAAACAAACATTTTTAAAAGTAAAACAAACCATATACAAAAATAACTATAATTAACATTATTTAATATTTTCCAGAAATTGGGAAAAATCGGGCCTCACAATCTCCCTCTCCTTAAAAGAATTTGGCCCTCGAATTCATACACCTTCTACCACCTCGAATCTTGAAATCTGGCCAAGAAGTTATAGGTTCTCACTGCTCGGATCGGTTTCCTCCTTCAAGAACTTGTTGAGAAGTAGGTACATTTCCTTGGCGAATTACTTTCCTCGCTTGTTTCCTTGGGTTAACTTGTGGTCGGCACTCCCACAACGCAAACATTTCCTCCTTCACCCAACAGCTTGTCCCGCAGATTGCTTTTCCCACAAGATCCACAAGTTGGTTGGACAACCGGGTTTGACCTTCCCAGTGGTGTTTCCCCGTGGATCGGCCCTTCTTGTTTGAGTTCCCGTGATGTAGCCCCTTCTGGTTGCTCCATCCGATGAGAAGGATAAGGAGGTAGTCTTATTCCACCCGCCTCCTCCCCACTTTTGGTGGTGCAGTCTCTCTAGAGGGCTCAAGGAACCACCACTAGGTATATCTCTCTTCTGGGTTTGAAAGGCTTTCTGAGATTTTGTTATCTCGACTCTCTTGGCTTTCTCTGGCATCGGTAAATGTCTCAATTTGAGTCGCCTAGAGCATCTTGAATTTCTAAGTTAAGTCCCCTGAATAAACCGCCTTATTCTCTTCGCCTGTAAGTACCAACTGGGCAAATCTTGACAACTCGTGAATTGAGTTTCATATTCAGCCACACTTAGGGTTCCTTACTAAGTTTTATAAAATCATCTTCTCTCTTTCTTGGACCATTGGTGGAAGGAACTTTTCATTAAATTCTTGTACAAAATTCATCCAAGTTCTCTGAGTTTGTTCCCCTTCCCACTTATTTCTGATAACATTCCACCATGCTCTAGCCTCCTTCAAATTGGAACACCGCAAAAGTTACTTGTCTTTCTTCGGAATAATTCAAAGCATCAAATATGTTCCTTATATTTTCCAACCAATTCTCACTATATCGGTCGACCTCCAAAGAAACTTGGGGAGAAAATTTTGAAATCTCTCTAGTGCCTTGTCTTCTCCTTCTACTTGATTCACTGTGGTTTCCTTGTTGATTTCCAGGTTTTGACCAGCCATTTGTGCCAACAAATCAGTCATACGCTGGATGGTCGTATACCGATCATTAGCATCGCCCTTGTTCACGATTATTTCCTCAGAACTGATTCGGATCATCCCCTAGATCCTTGGGTTGTCTCCACGGCCACTGCCCACGCCCACGCTTCACGGCCTCTGCGTTCCTCTCGTTTCCATGTTTATAGCTAATCTATATGCATATGTATATCAACCATACTAAACCATAATTAACTTCACACACACACAAGTAACAACTCTTAAAGCAAGTGGAGCAAATACATTTTCACATAGCACATTTCACAATACAGCTCAAACTCGGCCATGTCTCACATTAGTACAAACTAGAACTCGTTAAACTAAAACACAAGTCACAGTCAAGTTGAGTACATACCAAGTCAAAGGTCATAAACAAAAGTAAACAAGTCATCAACAAAATACACTGGCCTCCAAAGTAGAACATTCTACATCCCCATCTTATCATTCTCTTACAAAAGGTCAAAACCAATACGGCACTGGATTAATTAGACCCAAGAGATTCTCGCTCTTCTAACACGCTCGAATTTCATTTCCTACGCTTAGATCCTCAAGGCCACGATCTTCTTCACCTCTCTCCCTTAGTTGTTGTGCCATCTGAGCCAAACGATTATTGGCCTCTTGTAGTTGTTCACGTAAGGTTTCGATTCGTTGTTGCTCCTCGAGCACCCTAGTCTCTAACTCTTGAATTCGGCCATTTGCCCTAGCATTTGCATTGACTAACCTCTGCCTCTCATCTACTATAGCTAGCACTACTTGATTGGAATATGAATATGTCTGCCAACAATCACACCGCCTATCCACCCTATGCCCCGGAACAAAGAAATGGCTCACCGGTCCCTTCGAAAATATAGTATGAGTCGCCTCAGGCGCCTCGTGCTCCATTTCCTTCCATTCCTACAATCACAACTAGAATTAGTGTTCTAGGTAAACTATTACCGTAAAAGCATATCATTTAACAAGCAACCTAATCCCACAGTCCGCACCCTAAATGTTAAGCCTGGGTACACTACGTAGATCTCAAAAACCTAAAGCTCGATACCAACTCGTATTCCTCTCCCTAGGGAACCCTAAGGTATGGCCACTTCAGCTCTCACGGACTCACTACAGATCCTTAATTCAAAAGCAAATAACCAAAATAACATCAATGTCCTCAAATCAATCTGTAACATTTAAACCCCAAAATTTCCTTCACGATCCACAAACATCCCAACTTATAATTACAGATACAAAAGTTTATTCATCCAAATTCCATTAGTACAATTCAAAATACAAGGGCTACATCAAAATACAAGATTAGGTCTCCAAACCAATCGACCTAAGGTAACCCCGGAAGCTCTCGATCTCAAATCCGCTAAGGAAAACAAAGTTGAAAGTGGATGAGCTAAAAGCCCAAAAGGAGTGATCCTAATATCATACAAATCACACAAGAATAAATGGAGCAAAAATATATCGCTTAAGCACTCGAGGTTAATATAATTCAGTTTAGAAGCATAAAATGTATAAACACATAAACCGGAAAATACCAAGAAAGGATACAGGTTCCACCGAAGCCGCTGCAGTCCGCCTTGTTCAATACTCAACCTCCTACTCCTCCTTATAACTCCTAGTGGTAATACTGAGTATACCTGCATCGCGTTCTAAGTACCAACCTACTCGACCGGGTCCGCTTGCTCAATAGGTCGACATAACGAAGGGAAAGGCCTTATTCAGTCCATGTGGTAAAGTACACATGGCCTACATCATGCGCAAGTAATATACAAACAATGGAAAAGCACATTGAACAGAGAATAAAAGTAGGCCGAAAAGGACAAAGTATACACTCGCCCTTCACATAATTATTAAAGCATTTGAACACGCCAATGAAAGCAATTTATTCACAAACATGCAAGGAACACTCACCAACAGTTGAGCGTAAGTAAGATAATGTAGAAGTCAAACACGCCATTAACGCCCACGGACTCACCGGAACATGCAAATCAAACCATCAACCCTTTGGTTTCTATTTAAAGCAATCTTGTCATAAGATTGAAGAAAACTATTTCAAAGGTGACCGACGCCGACATGCACATGCCCTATGAACTAAGCTCCTCATAAATGCTTATAAACACTTAAAATAGCAAAAGAAGCACATACGCATGCTAGACGGAAAACGGACAATGACAAATCGAAAACGGAAAACACACAGTGGAAGGTGAAAAAAACAGTTTTGACACCTTGTACGCCAATGCTCATAACTCAGGCTACAAGTATCGGATTAGAATGCACGAGGTGCCGTTTCGAAGCTAAGAGAACAACCTACAACTTTCGTGAAGACAACTTCAACCCAGATTTACTCCATCTAGGTCAAAAACGCAGAAAACAGTCTCAGAAGTTTCGCCGTCAGAATGTTCGACAGGCCAACTTCAAACGGGCATAACTCAGCCACAATCGAAATCAGGAAATTCCAAATGCGTTGGAAAGCTAGAATAAAGGGCTATAACTTTCGTGTTTTGGCCAAAAGCTAAATCACAAAGGAACAACACCAAAAATGACGCCAAAGTCGCTGCAGTCAAAATCCTGTTTTTCCGTTCAATGCCTAAACGAATTTTTACGCAACCAAACACATTCATGCAAATTCCCTCGACCTTCTGACATTACAAACATGCAAAACAGCTCCACACACACCTCACATCACCCAATTCAGCACGCACATACACACACACTACACACACAACACACCACAAGTGGGATTTCAAGAGTTCACCAACCGTTCAATTACTGCGGTGGAATTCAAGAGCCCACCAAACAACTAAACGTACAATCCAACCTTAATCTCTACCATTAACACTAAAGCAAAACCCTAACCCTAGCTCATAATCATGGCAAGGCATACATACATCAAATTTAACCATTCCAATCCATAACATCATTCCATAAGCTAAAAATAGGTATGAATCAAGCCATAAAACCACAAAATCCTTCAATCCATAATCTTCAATCGAATTTCAGCTTGTAGGAAACTAGAAAAAACCTTTCTTGATGTTGTTCTTGGTGAAACTTCATGGTTCAAGTCCAAGCTTCTTCTCCCAACTCCAAATCAAAATCAGACTGAAGTTGCAAAAAATTTCCAAGCTTTTCTTCCTTTTTTTTTTCTCTCTTTTCCTTCTATTTTCTTCCCTCTTTTTCCCTTGGTTTGGCCGACTTCCTTGTCTTCCTTCTTGCTAAGAGATTAAGTCTCTTAGATATTTTTTTGTTAGTCAAAATTTGGTCCAAGTCCAAGTCAAAAATGTCATGCTCAATTCAACCTAGAAACTTAAGCTATTTTCCACTCTTGCCCAAGTAATTTCTTTTCCTATCAAATTAGTCCATAAGTACTTAATTTAACCTAGCCCATCAAAGCTTAATTACCCTACTTAGGCTACTAATCACCTAGAATTGTAATTCCCTCTTAATCATGCATTATCCCACATAAAATCAAAGAGTTAACAAACTCGTAATTAAACATAAAACTTATATTCATTTTCAAAACTAGGGTTTTACAAATCCAAACTAGGGTTTTGCATATACATATTAGGGTTTTATCCAAAATTTAGGGTTTTCAAGCAAATTAGGGTTTAGATTTCAAATTAGGGTTTTCAAACTTGTAAAACAAAATAATTAAAACAAACATTTTAAAAAAAAGTAAAACAAACCATATACAAAAATAACTATAATTAACATTATTTAATATTTTCCAGAAATTGGGAAAATCGGGGCCTCACACTTGCTAACCAACAAGCGATTTGGGAATAGCATGCATCACAAGACCACTTTGCCCTTGCTCAATCTGCATAAAACATGAGATACTAAGCAAAGCAAAGTTCCAAGTGTTAGGACAATAAGATTGCTCGATAATCCTTTCATCTTTCACACTCATATTCTGTATGGCACATTCAACTCCACCCTCCCATTCCTCAAAGTTCAATGATGATTTCTTCCATCAACCTGCACTTTGAATGAGATTATGTCGGTTTTCATGACCAATGATCTCACAAGCTCTTCTTTAGGAGGTTCTTGGATATTGCTCTCAATTTGCTCCCTCAATTGCTTTTCATGTAGAAGACGTTGATAAGTCTCCCACCATGATTCCTCCTTATCACTGTCATGGGCAAAATCATCATTTTGTGGAGTTTGGGTTCTGCCAGATGCAGATGCGGTCAGGGCTAGCTCAAGACGCTCCATTCTCCGTCCAATGGATTCGGAGTGCTCCCGGAACATTTTCTGCATTTGTCCGATCAATGCCTCGTTGCACAATCTTTGATCAGATAGAGTTTTATCATCTTCACCTGCCATGAATGACTTGTACTTGCAAAGAGAGTTAGCAAAGAGAATACAAGTTGATGCTATATAGACCTCACACACTCTCACAGTGTTTACTCTCAACACTCGTGTATCACACAGTATATCTCGATGATGAGCTCACCTTACTCTCTCAAGTACTTGAAGGCTTACCTTGAAGAACTTAGATTTCCTTAGGTAAACGATCAACTTGATCAATATAGTACACACGAGTTGATAACACTCTACTATACCAAAAGACAGTTGACTCAAACGAGAGAAGAAAGGAAGAATGAGAAGGATAAGAAAGAGAGAAGCCTAGGGTTTGTTTGAGTGCTTGAGGCAAAGGTGCGGTTAGGGTTTGTTGTTTACCACTAGCCACCAGCCACTTTTTCCTAGAAAGTGGGGTTGTTTTGGTGGCTAGGCTGAGGTTTTAGAGTAGTGGAATTTGGATTGGTTCCTAAGAGATCAGGGAGGTAAGTATTGTGGGATTAGGATTAGGAGTGTTAGGGGATAGGATAAGCTAATATTAGGAGATAATGTAGGAGATAAGAAAAGGCTAAAATGTAGAAGATGATTGAGGAGTTTGAGATTAGGGAAAAGACTAGAATATAGGAGATAATTTAGGAAAAAAATTTCGGATGAACAGTAAGAAATGGGTGAACAGTAACCATGAACAGTAATTGCTACAGTAATTGCTACAGTCTCTTTTTTTTTTCCCAAAATCAACAACACAAGACTTGACACAAAATCAGAATTTTTTTTTAACAATCCAACACAAGCACACGGCTTGAACAAGAACCAAACACAATTTTTTTTTTATCGGATGAACAGTAATTTTATGCGTATCGCGTGAACAGTAACGCTTCACAAGATCTCTGTGCTAATTGAACACATCGGAATTTTTTTAATTTATAAAACAAACACAAATCACGACTTGCACAAGAATCACTCAACAAGAGATGACTCAAACAACAATAGGAAGAACCCTAGATGGCTAGAACAACACGAAATTTTCAATGAACGAAAACAAAAGAAAACGATATAACGTAAACCTTCAACTAGCTCTGATACCAGCTGATAACAACGTCAACTTGTGGCCGAAACCCGCATGCACTACCAATGGATCTAGAAGGGTAAATCTGCGTTTAGACTCGACGAAAGAGGAAGAATCAAGAACCCGCTGATCACACGGTCAACGCATCTCTTGATATGGTAGACGCCACAACCTAGCGCGTTCCTAGATTGATAAGTCTATCAAATACTCTAGGATGATCTAAGATATTCAATGGCTGCTTCAAGAAGCAAGAGAGAGAAACTCTCAAAGGGTTTTCTTATTTTTGAATAATCTGAAGTGTTATGAAAAGTACAAAGAAATGGTTTAAATACTCACTACCAACTAACCTAACAACTCATTACTGAACTCAGGGTTCGACCAAAGACTCTCTGGGGTGAACCATGGGCTAGACTATTTTAATTACGAAAAATATAAAAATAATCAAAAATTACAAAATTTAACGAATCGAGATTCGAGTTGGATCCGCATGATGCTTGGTTCAAGGGTTGGTCCCTGGATCTAAGAACTTTCGCTCGATGATGATACGAGGTAACGGATCCATGACGCATGGGTCACGGATCGGTCCGCGACTCTTCCTTTCCGCACTTTTCTTTGGCTGGCCCACTTGTTGCACTTCCTCACAGCCCAAAAGGCTTAAGGGCTTGGACCCTCGTCTTAAAGAATTGTAATAAGGAGGCCTAAGGGTTGTCTTGGGCAGCCATGGATCGTATCAGAAAAGTTTCTCTAGAGAGAAAACTTACGTAGAGAAAGCTTCAGATAGTCTGAGAGCTTGAGTGAAGAAGAAAAGGCTAGCACTTGTTCTTGACTCACACGCACACAGAGATCGTTGAGACGATCAGGAGTAATCCAGAAGCACTCTTGCGTGGATTACAGTAGAGGCAGGACATCTGGACTGCTATTCGGGGATTTTTCAGCCTTCTCAAACGAGTCAGAGGCGTCATCTACGGATTAAAGTAATCTTCTAGACCCCCTTTATGAGGTCATACGTAGAACTAGGGTGATTTCTGGTGGGAATCTGGGGTGAAATTTTTATATTTCCACTGTACCTGATGCTCCAATTCCTAACAGTAGTATCAGAACCATCTCTAGAATTTATGTATGATCTTATATATGATTGTTCATGGATTAAATTTCTGTTTGGATGAAGTATGTATACATGTGCAGATTTTTGGTTGAAAAGTGCTGCTTTAATGAGATTAAACTAGTTTTACCATCTAGAAATTTTATTTGATGTCACAATTGATATATGATGTTGTTTCTGTGGCATGTTTTTCCACTGGAATGGTTTGTACAATTGTTGTGAAATGATTTTTCTGCAGGATTCTGTGGTAGTCAATCGTTGGCTACTGGAACAGTGAGTCACAACACGGATCCGCCACATGTGTCTCGAGGATCAGGTTCACGACTCGGATCCTCGTGGCTGATCCGCGAGGTTCGCCTCGTGGATGCTGCTCGCGTTTCAGAAACATGGTGAGATCCGCGAATTAGTTTCGCGGATCGGATTCGCGGATCCTGTTAGCAGCCCTCAGTTTCTGATCCGCGCGTGACAGGGATCCGCGAGCTGTTTCACGCGGATCCGGGTCGCGGATCCTTTATAGAAGCTTCAGAAACTGATACGCGCAGCATGGATCCGCGAATTGGATTTGCAGATCAGCTCGCGGATCCTTCTGGAGGCGAAATTTTGTGAAATAAAAATTTTTGAAAAATTGAGTTTTTATTTTCTGAAAATTTTCAGATACTGATCTGTTTTTAATTTACCAAAATTTCCTGCACATGTATGGTCTCAAAATTTGTTTGGATCTTAATATATATAAAATCCAAATAATCCATGAATGATTGTTTTTTCATGCTTTCATTTAATTTAAAGTTGTTTAAATTCGTATGGATGCATGGTGGGTAGTTGTGGATATAAGCCCAATATGATTGTAGATTGGTTGAATGGTTGTATTTTTTATAAATAGGACCTGTGTGTCCTGCCTTTCTTATTCTTCTGATTGTAATTTATTTCCTCATCTAACTTCCCCCGAATGTAACTCAGGGTTTCTTATATTCTATTTGTAATGTACAATAGATAGGAGTAGATGATAGAAAATTGTTCTTTAGCATAGAAATTGTAATTGGAAGATGAAGAAAGGAGCAGTGCAACCAGGAGGAAATTTGATTTAACCCTAGTCAACCATTAATTTTCCTAATGGCCGGAAAAATTAATTTAGGAATATCCACAACCATCCACAATTTACTTTTATGCTATATTTATTTTTGAAATATTTATATGCATGAGTGTTGATGAGACTGTCAAATATTTCTCCAAAATTTCAAATTAAATTAGAAATGTTTTGGAAAAGAAAATAAATCCCTCAAATTTAAATATTAAATCAAGACTGCCTCCCATCATTATAGTATAAAACAAAATGTGGTTATTAAGTGCTAGTCTGTTGGAATTCACTCAAGACTGCCTTACTTACTACATGTTTTTACTATAAGAAATGTTCTTGAGAATGATGGGTTTGATTTAACTAAAATTATGATTTGTTGGGATTCACTCAAGACCATAAATTTTAGAGGCAAGGGTTAGGTTAATACATAAGATGTAAAATCAAGAGTTGATACCTAACGGATCTAGAAGTTACAAAGGGTTGTAATTGGTAAAGTACCTACCTGTTAAAATTATTTTGATTTGTTGGGATTCACTCAAGGTCAAAAATAATTAAGACGGAGTTCTAGCCACTACAAATTTTTAGAAAATCTCGGATCAATTTTAGAGGGTAATTGATCTTGGAAAATAGTGGAAATAAAATCATAATTTTGGAAGTTTTATGATTTTATGAAACAAACTTTTTCTAATAAACTCTATCTTTATTTTGTTGTAGAATGAGTAACAATTTGAGTCTATGCACCATCCTTACTGATTGTAAGTTAAACGACACAAACTTTCTCGACTAGCATCGTAATATCCTACTCGTTCTCACCCACGAGAAAATTGAGTATGTACTTGATGGGCCCATGTCTAATGAACCTAAACCTAATGCACCTGCTACTGTTAAGAATGCTTATAAGAAGCATAGGGATGATAATAGAACGGATTCATGTATCATGATAGCCTTTATGACTCCCCAACTTCAACGGCAACACATGAACATGGGGGCATATGAAATAGTTCAACACCTGAGAGAGTTGTTTGAACAACAATCTAGGACGGTGAGATATGACACCTCCAAGGAACTGTTCAGGTGCAAAATGGCGGAGGGAGCACCTGTTGCTCCACACGTCTTGAAGATGATTGGGCTAATTGAGAAATTAGCTGAATTGGGCTTCAAGATGGACCCAGAGCTAAATGTTGATTTAGTTCTTCAATCTCTGCTAGATTCTTTCTCTCAGTTCGTTATGAACTATCAGATGAACAATCTGCAGCACACACTATCTCAATTGTTGAATGTGCTGAAAACTGCTGAGAAAGAAATCAAGAAAGTGAAGGGCTTTACTGGAGTGCTTGTTGTTGCTTCATCCAGTAAAAGGAAGAGGCAAGGAAAAGAGCCCAAAAAGCCTAATAACAATCCTGCCAAGAAGCCCAAAAAGGCTAAGGCAGACTAGTCCAAGGCAACCTGCTTCCATTGTGGACAAATTGGACATTGGAAGAGGAACTGTAAGACCTATCTGGAGAGTTTGAAGCAGAAGAAGTTTGGGGAAGGTTCATCAGCAGGTACATACATGATTGAGATTAATGTTTCTACTTCCAAATCTGACTCTTGGGTATTAGATACCGGATGTGGCTCTTACATTTGCATATCTATGCGGGGTCTAAAGGACAGTAGAAAACTGGGTAAAGAAAAAGTAACCCTACGTGTGGGCAATGGAGCAAAGGTTGCTGTTTTCGCTGTAGGGACTTATTATATTAGTTTACTCAGTGAGTTAATTTTAGAATTGTCAAACTGTTATTATGTTCCAGCACTTACAACGAACATCATTTCTATTTTCTGTTTGGATTTAAATGGGTTTAAGATAACCCAGGAGAATAAATGTTGTTCTTTCTCAAAGAATGGTGTGTTTTATGGTTCTGGAAATTGGAATAACGGTTTATACATTCTAGATCTTGATAACCAAATTCTCAATATATAAGAAAAGAGAATGAAGTTAGATAAATTGAATAAAACCAAAATCTGGCACTGTAGACTTGGTCATGTAAATGAGAAACGCATTTTCAAGTTACACAAAGGCGGGTCCTTGGACTCATTTGATTATGAATCATACGATGTATGCGAGGCTTGTTTACTTGGAAAAATGACCAAAACGCCCTTTACTGGTAAAGGGGAACGGGCCAGTGATTTACTTGGGCTGGTACATACTGATGTATGTGGCCCAATGACAATCACAACTAGAGGTGGATTCTCATACTTCATTACCTTCACAGATGACCATTCTAGATATGGTTATGTGTATTTAATGAAATACAAGTCTGAATCTTTTGAAAAGTTTAAAGAATTCAGAAATGAAGTAGAGAAACAAACTGGTAAAAGTATTAAAACACTACGATCTGATCGTGGTGGTGAATACTTCAGCGATGAATTTCGGTTTCATCTAAAGGACAATAGAATAGTTCCATAATGGACTCCTCCAGAGACACCACAACTAAATGGTGTATCTAAAAGGAGAAACTGCACCCTATTAGATATGGTACGATCTATGATGAGCCAATCGAGTGCCCCAAAATCGTTATGGGGATATGCTCTAGACACAGCCTCCCATACTCTTAATAGAGTACCCAGTAAGGCTGTTGCTTCCATACCATATGAGATATGGAAAGGAAAGAAACCAAAACTGTCTTACATGAATGTTTGGGGTTGCCCCGCCTATGTGAAGAAGACAGAGTCAGATAAGCTTGAAACTAGATCTGACAAGTGTTTGTTTGTGGGGTATCCAAGAGGGTCTATTGGATACTATTTCTACAATCCAACTAAGAACAAAGTGTTTGTCTCAAAGCATGCCATCTTTCTAGAAAAAGAATTTGTTCTAGAAAGGGGCAGTGGGAGTAGAATAGAATTTGAAGAAGTTCAAAACACTCAAACTGACATGGAACTTGAAGAAGTTCAAAATGTTCAAACAAACACAGAACAGCCTGTTGAAGAAAGGGTTCAGCCCCATAGTGATGAGGCGCAAACGGAAGCTGTGGACGTTCAAGAACCCCGTAGGTCAGTAAGAGTACGCTCCGCTCCCAAGAGATATGAATTTCTTGTGAGTCAGGGGAATGATGTACTAGTCATTCAAGATGACGAACCTACTACTTACCAAGAGGTTCTGAACAGTCTAGACTCCTCCAAATGGTTAGAGGCCATGAACTCCGAATGGATTCCATGTATGACAACAAGGTATGGACCTTGGTTGATCCACCTGAAGGGGTAAAACCCGTAGGGTGCAAATGGATTTTCAAGAAGAAAACCGACATGGATGGTAATGTGATTACCTATAAGGCTAGACTAGTGGCCAAAGGCTACAAGCAGAAAGAGGGAATCGATTACGATGAAACTTTCTCACCAGTGGCTATGCTTAAATCCATTCAGATATTGCTTGCAATAGCAGCATATCTTGATTACGAAATTTGGCAGATGGATGTAAAGACTGCATTTCTTAATGGGAATCTGCAAGAGGATGTGTACATGACACAACCTGAAGGCTTTACATCACCAAATTCCAGTCAGGTATGCAAGCTACAAAGGTCCATTTATGGACTTAAGCAAGCATCCAGGAGTTGGAACATCCGCTTTGATGAGACAATCAAAGAGTTTGGTTTTTTCAAAAATCCGGATGAGTCTTGTGTATACAAGAAGGTTAGTGGGAGTTCAATCGTTTTCCTTATATTATATGTGGATGACATATTAATAATGGGAAACGATATCTCAATGTTACAATTAGTGAAGAGTTGGTTATCCAAGAACTTTTTCATAAAAGATTTGGGAGAGGCAGCCTATATACTGGGTATTAAGATCTATAGAAATAGATCTAAAAGGCTGCTTGGTCTTTCACAATCTATGTACATAGATAAGGTGCTAAAGAGGTTTAGCATGGATCAGTCTAAGAAGGGCTTCTTACCTATATCTCATGGGATAAGCCTTTCTAAGAGCATGTGTCCTAAGACACAAGTTGAGATTGATAAGATGCATAATATTCCATATGCTTCGGCAATTGGATCAATTATGTATGCTATGTTATGTGCAAGACCAGATGTCTCCCATGCTCTGAGTGTCACGAGCAGATTTCAGACTAATCCAGGTGAACGTCACTGGACAGCCGTTAAGAACATTCTTAAGTACTTAAGAATGACTAAAGATTTGTTCTTAGTATATGGAAATGGTGAATTGGAGGTCAAGGGCTATACAGATGCAAGTTTTCAATCTGACCAGGATGACTGTAAGTCACAGTCGGGCTTCATCTTTACTCTCAACGGAGGTGCCGTCTGCTGGAAGAGTTCCAAACAGGACACCACAGCAGATTCTACAACAGAGGCTGAGTACATTGCAGCCGCGGAGGCAGCTAAGGAAGCCGTTTGGATCAAGAAGTTCGTGTCTGAACTTGGTGTGGTTCCGAGCATTGTTAATCCAGTAACTTTGTACTGTGATAACAATAGGGCTATTGCCCAAGCAAAGGAACCTAGGTCTCATCAGCGGTCCAAACATGTATTTAGAAGATTTCACCTTATTAGGGAAATCATTGCCAGGAATGATGTAAAGATAGAGATAATCCCCACTGAGGATAACATAGCTGATCCTCTTACTAAGGCACTATCTCAAAAGAAACATGATAGTCATGTACTTTCATTTGGATTGAGAATTATGAATGAATTGTTTTAGTGCAAGTGGGAGTTTGTTAGAATGTATGCCCTAAAACAATTACATTGTTCAAATACATTCCTAATTAAATTTTTGTATTTTATGAACTTCCAATTTTATCTATTTAATGATATAACTGGTAAAAGTACTTAGAATATTTATTAATGTGATGATAGTCACAAGAGTTGTTGACTATGAGATATCAATCACATTTATAATAAATATTCTTAAATGTCCCCAGTCATAGTATTAATGAGATAGGACATCATTAATACGAACAGACTAGTACACAGTTAGCCCCTACTTAAGTAAGTAGTGGTTGTTCTCATCAACCATGGTATAGGGATACCTAGGCTAATATGTAGATGAATTGTAGAGTACTAATTCATTGGAGTGATCCACACAGAGATCCCATTAGGATATCTATCTAGTGCCAATGGTTGAATCTCTTATGGAAAATTGTGTAAGTGATTCTAGACTTGAGATCACCATAGTATCTTGAGTGTGAATCACTACCTTTTGATTCTGTTTCTTGTTACTTACCAGGAGTGACTTAAAGAATAGAAATTGGAGGTAGTGTGAAGCATGGAAAGATAGTGAGTGATCAAAAGAGGATTCACCACTCCGATAGTGGGAGCTGATATCCAGTAAGGCCACTAGTTGGAATGTAACCTTAGTAGTCGACTACATTAGGTTAATTGAAGAGTGTCTTCAAGTTAACCTAATTTAAGGTTAATTCCGGGAACTAGAAAATTAATTAGTCATTAGGGAATTGGCACTTGTTCCTTATTCCCTGACTAATTGGATATCAATGGTGAAAGGATAATAATTACACGGTAATTTTCCATGGAAAGGTTAGGTCGGAATTCCCCTTGACCAATTCCGAATACCTGAGTGGTTGTGATGTGTTGCTAGACACCGCTCACAATTTATAATTATGAATAATTAATCATTGTAATTAATGATAAAATAAAAGTATTTATTTTATCTAATTCTTTTAAGAATTACAATTCATAATTATTACCAGTGTATTTGGGACCTATTGGATTACACGCATAGAGATTGGGTTCTGGATTAAATTGTGTGTCCAAGTAGGGACTTGAAAATAAATACTTCTGGGGTTTAATTAGAAATATAAATAAATCTTGGGGTCATCTGACAAATAAGATAAAAGTGTTATCCTTTATCTGTCAGATAACAGAAAGGATAGAGTCTCATCAGATGTTACGATGGTTTGATTTTAAATCAAACCACCAGACTCTATCCTTCTGTTTCTCTTCTCATCTCTCTCTCTCCTATCAATAAGTATCAGATACTACAATAGGAAAACAAGAGACATTTCTGATAGTCAGTTACGTAATACAGAGAGAAAAGTTTCTCTAGAGAGAAAACTTACGTAGAGAAAGCTTCAGATAGTCTGAGAGCTTGAGTGAAGAAGAAAAGGCTAGCACCTGTTCTTGACTCACACACACACAGAGATCGTTGAGATGATCAGGAGTAATCTAGAAGCACTCTTGCGTGGATTACAGTAGAGGCACGACATCTGGACTGCTGTTCGGGGATTTTTCAGCCTTCTCAAATGAGTCAGAGGCGTCATCTACGGATTAAGGTAATCCTTTAGACCCCCTTCATGAGGTCATACGTAGAACTAGGGTGATTCCTGGTGTGAATTTGGGGCTAAATTTTTATATTTTCGCTGTGCTTGATGCCCCAGTTCCTAACAGCTTGGACTCTAGAGGTGGCCCCCGTCCGACGTGGCACTTAGCTCCTTTTTGGACTCTAGAGGTGGCTCCCGTCGAACGTGGCACTTAGTTCCTTGCACTTCCTTACGTAGTTGGGACCATAACGCACTGGCCCAGGCCCATCCTGCGCAGAGACCATGCGAGGTTCGCTCTGATACCACCTGTAACAGCCCGGACTCAAGGCCTGACCCAAGCAACTTTTGGGCCTAGAATCACTTGGTCCAAAATGGCTAGCCCAAGTTACTTGGTAGGCTTTGGTTCCAAACTTATAAAGCTCTCATTTCTTCATCATTCTTCCGATGTGGGACAATGTGGGATGTCACAAGACCACCTATGTTCAATGGATCGAACTATGTTAGTTGGAAGGAACACATGATTATCTTCTTGCAATTTATTGATATTGATCTATGGTTTATTGTTAATGAAGGTCCCTACACTGGCATGATTGATGATCCTATTACTCATCTTCCTAGATTAAAAACAAGGAATGAATTTACTCGTGAGGATAGGGCTAATCTTACCTCAAATGCTAAAACCATGAATGTTCTATATAGTGCATTGGATACAAATGAATCTATTAGAGTTAAAGGATGTAAATCGGCTAAGGAAATCTGGGATAAGTTGAAGGAAATTCATGAAGGTAGTGAGGATGTCAGAGAACAAATGAAATCCATTTTGGTCACTAACTATGAATCATTCAAAATGGGGTCTCATGAAAATGTAGATAACATGTATTGTAGATTTAATGATCTCATCAAAGATTTAGAAGTATTAGACAAGGAATATATTCTTGGTGAGAAAAACAGAAAAATTTTGAAAAATTTTGAATGCTTTATCTAAAGAATGGGATAATAAGGTGACTGCAATTGAAGAGGCTAAGAACTTAAATTCAATGCCTATTGAGTCCCTCATAAACTCTCTAACATTCTATGAGTTAAAGCTTAAGAGCAAAGTGCAGGATGAGGAAGATGCAAGGGCCAAGAGAAGCATTGCTTTAAAGACTTCCCAAGATGAGGATGATTCGGCCTTATTGGATGAAGAAGATGTGGATTGTGATGATAATGATCTCGCCCTCATCACTAAAAGGTTCAAGAGAATTCTCAACAAAAGAAGATTTAGAAAAGACGGACCTAGCAATCAAATCCCCAATCAATTCAACACAAGATACAAAGGAAGACAAGATGCAAACAAAAAGTAAGGAGATAAATGCTTTGAATGCGGACAGCTTGGACATTATGCAATTGACTGTCCAATGAAGAAGAAGAAAGAAATGAAAAATGAAAGGAAGCCAAGATTCAACAACTTCCAAATCACTTGGATTGAGTGCAATTTGGAAGATGAGATTGAAGAAGAAGAGGAATCTGCTCAAATAGCCTTCATGACAATTGGTGACAATGAGGTAACATCTTGTAACCCTCCTATTGAAAGTGATGATGATGATGATGATCTTGAGTCATTTGTTGGAAGATTATATGATAGCCTAAAAGAATCTTATGCTAGGAATAAAGAGTTAAAACAGAAAATTACATTTCTCTTGCAAGATAATGCAAATTTGTTCCAAGAAAACAAAAAGCTGAAATATGACAATGATGGCTTGATAAGAGATGAAATTGAGTTGCAACATGAATTTGATAGAAAAACAAGTCTTTGTGAAATGTTTAAGAAAAAACAAAATGACTTGAAAAAAAGAATGGATAATCTAGACATGATTCTTCAAAATAAGAAACAGAATTGTTTTGCAAGAAACGAATTGAAACCTCATTTTAATGCCTTTGAAGGAAAATTAACATTTAGTACAAATGAATTCACGATTTATAGAAAAAAAGGAGTAAGGTTTATTAAATCAATTCATGTGAACAATTCTACCATTATGTGTGACTTTTGTTGTCAAGTGGGTCACTTAAAGCATGATTGTTATGTAAGGAAAAATATGAAAAGAGGAATGAAATGTATGTGGTTAGTTAAACATGATTCTATCCATCAAGGACCCAAAAATTAAAGGGTACCAAATTTTCTATCTCTTGTGTAGGTGAATATGAAGAAAGCCATAAAGGAATCAAAGTGATTTATAGATAGTGGATGCTCAAGGCACATGACCGGTGATCCATCACAATTCATCAAGGTCAAATCAAAATCAAGTGGAAAAGTGACATTTGGAGATGACATGAAAGCCAAAACAATTGGAGTAGGTGATGTTGGTAAGAATGGTGAAACATTCGTTCATAATGTTCTTTTAGTTGATAATCTAGGATATAATTTGTTAAGTGTTAGTCAATTACATGATAGAGATTTTTCGTTTTATTCAAAGAGCATGAATGTTTAGTTCTTGATTCAAAATTCAATATCATTTTCAAAGGAAAAAGGTTCAATGATATTTATGTTGTGATTCTTGAGAAAATTGACTCTTCTAGTTTTAAATGTATTAAAATTTCAAATAAAGATCCTTGGTTGTGGCATAGAAGACTTTGTCATTTCAATATGGATGTATTGAATGAAATTTTCAAAAAGGAACTTGTTAGAGACTTACCTAAAATAAAATTTGAAAAAGATAAAATTTGTGATGCATGTCAATTTGGTAAACAAACCAAAGTTTCTTTTAAACTTAAAAAGAATGTTTCTAGACCCTTGGAGCTTTTACATCTTGACTTGTTTGGTCCTACACCTATTGCTAGATTAGGCTGTAAGAGATATTGTCTTGTGATTGTTGATGATTATTTTAGATATACATGGACTGTTTTTCTTGCTCATAAAGATGATGCTTTCAAAAATTTTGTTTCCTTGTTTGCAAAATTGCAAAATTTGCTTGGTTTACACATTGTCAAAATTAGAAGTGATAATGGTTCGAAATTTAAGTATTGTGGCTTTCCGGAATTTTGTGATCACAATGGAATAACTCATGAATTCTCTATTGTAAAAACCCCCCAACAAAATGGTGTTGTTGAAAAAAAAAATAGGACTCTTGTTGAAAGAAAAAATAGGACTCTTGTTGAAGCCTCAAGAACTATATTAAATGAAACTGATTTGCCAAAATATTTTTGGGTTGAGGCCGTGAATACGGCATGTTATGTAATGAATAGAGTTTTGTTAAGACCAATTTTGAATAAAACTTCTTATGAATTAATGTTTGGTAAAAAGCCAATTGTTGGCTATTTCAAAAATTTTGGGTGCAAATGCTTTATTTTAAATATCAAGGAACATCTTGGAAAATTTGATAAAAAAATTGATGAAGGCATTTTCTTGGACTATTGTAAAAAAGAAAAAAAGTGGATATAGAGTTTATAATAGAAGAATTCTTGTGATTGAAGAAGCTATACACATTACATTTGATGAATCTAATGGTGATTCTTCCAAAGTACTTGTATAGATGATGATGTAGGTATTCAAAAAGAACTTGAGAATCTTATACTCCAAGAAGAAAACAATGCTGAATTGAAAGAAAATTCAGAGGAAAATGGCACTCAAGGAAATCAAATGCAAGAAGAAGAAGACAAGGATGATGATTTACCAAAGGATCTTCCTAAAGTTTGGAAGTTCATTCAAAATCATCCCAAGGCGCTAATTATTGGTGATCCATCCGAAAAGATAAGAACTCATTCCTCAACAAAATCATTACTTGACAATTTTGCTTTAGTGTCACATTTAGAATCTAAAAATATCAATGATGCCTTGAAAGATGATAGTTGGATTGTAGCTATGCAAGAAGAATTAAATCAATTTGAAAGGAATAATGTTTGGACTTTAGTTGAAAGGCCTCAAGATCACTCTATTATAGGCACAAAATGGGTATTTAGAAATAAATTAAATGATAAGGGTGAAATTGTAAGAAATAAGGCTAGATTAGTGGCTAAGGGGTATGCTCAAGAAGAAGGTATATATTTTGATGAAACATTTGCCCCCGTAACTAGATTAGAATCCATTATAATGTTTCTTGCATTTGCTTGTTTCAAAAGTTTTAAATTATATCAAATAGATATGAAAAGTGCTTTTCTAAATGGTTTTATTGATCAAGAGGTTTATGTGGATCAACCTCCCGGTTTTGAAAGTGATAAATTTCCAAATCATGTGTTTAAACTTTCAAAAGCCTTGTATGGTTTAAAACAAGTTCCTAGAGTTTGGTATGAGCGTTTACGTGGATTTTTGATTGAAAATGGTTTTAAAAGAGATATTGTAGACACTACTCTTTTTACAAAACAAAAGTTGAATGATTTCCTTATTGTGCAAATATATGTTGATGATATTATTTTTGGTGCTACTAATGAGCGTTTGTGCAAGGATTTTTCCACCATTATGTAAAATGAATTTGAGATGAGTTTGATGGGAGAATTAAATTTCTTCCTCGGACTTCAAGTTCTTCAAACTCATGAAGGAACTTTCATTAATCAAATAAAGTACACAAAAGAACTTCTCAAGAGATTTGGGATGGAGGATTCAAAGCAAGTTGGGACACCAATGTGTACATCTACCAAACTCGAAAAGGATGAAGAAGGTACAAGTGTTGATGAGAAGAAATATAGAGGTATGATCGGAAGCCTACTTTACTTAACCGCAAGTAGATCGGATATTATGTTTGCCGTTTGCTTGTGTGCTCGTTTTCAATCTTGTCCTAAGAATCGCAGTTAAATGCCGTTAAGAGAATTTTTCGATATTTGAAAGGAACATTGAATTTTGGTCTCTGGTATCCTAAATGTTATGAATTTGCCTTATGTGGATATACGAATGCTGATTTTGGTGGATGTAGAATAGATAGAAAAAGCACTAGTGATTCATGTCATTTTCTTGGTAATTGCTTAGTATCATGATTTAGTAAGAAACAAAATGCTATTTCTTTGTCTACAACCGAAGCGGAATATATTGCCACTAGTGCATGTTGTACTCAATTGTTATGGATAAAACATACCTTGAATGATTTTAGATTGTTGTATGAAAATATGCCTATTTACTGTGATAACACAAGTGCGATAAATTTGACAAAAAATCGCATTCAACATTCTAAGACAAAGCACATAGACATAAAACATCATTTCATTCGTGATCTTGTTCAAAAAGGTGAGATTTGTGTGAATTATATTTATTCAAAAGACCAAATTGCCGATATTTTTACAAAAGCTTTGCCCCTAGATGAATTTATATATTTACGATCAAAATTGGGAATTTTAGAAAAGAACTCTTAAAAATTTCTAGTCAAATTCTATCGGACATTCGATCCTGATGAACGGACGTCCGACAGTGTTCTAAACTGTTTTCCAGAAAATTCTATCAGACGGATGTGTCGGACGCTTCACGTCGTTCGGACGTCGGACCACCAAAAGTCACAACTTATCAGGTCACTTTTCTTCATTTCCATCAGTCAAATCTCATTTAATTCGGATGCACCTTCCCAACCACCGGACTTCAAAAACCCAAATTCCCACTTTGACTTGCAACAAATTTCAAAATTGAAAGCATAAACTAGCTTACAAGTCTATTGCAAACCGTGATCCTTCAACATTTCACACCAACAGTCACAATCCTTTTCAACCACAAATATTCTCAAAAACCCTAAAACTAATCTTCCTCACTTTTTAGGCAGTTTGATCACGACATTATCATCAAACTAGGTTTTTAGTCCTTAGCATCTCATTCCTCATCTCACTCACCACTTAAAACACACGCACATCATAATGGTCCGAGTTCGTGGAGGATCATCAGCCACCGGACGCAAGAGAACTCTCAGGGATGAAAAAGTACCAACTCCTACTACTAAGCGAACTTCAACCAAGAAGAAAAGAGGCTCTGCAAGTACTCAAGAAACTCGTTCTACTCAGACTGAGCCTCAAGTTTCCTCCCAACCCCCTCCATTGCCTAAATTTATTGATGATGAAATTAAGGAAAAATTTGCTTTGTTCTCACAAAAAAGCTTCATTATTCAGAGGTCAATTGATCCTTCCGAATTCTGTAAAATTGATCTTGACTTTGTTCTTAAACTTTTTGAATTCCAGAAGCGGCCTCACATTATCACCATGCCAAATGTTTATAATCCTGAAATGCTTTATCAATTTTTTGCTAATCTTAGGAAAGGCAATACTCATGATGAATTAAGATCACGTGTTAATGGCATAGACCTTGTTTTTGATTCTGATGGAGTGAATGAGATTTTGAAAACAACTATTGAATTTGGCTGCAAAAGTAAAATTGCCAATTTTTTCTCCTATGAAGAAAATCCAACTAGCATCAATCATTTTAATGTAGAAAAATTGATGTCATATTTTCAATCTCCCTTTCAAACTCCTATTGATACTAAATTGGAGGACCTTTCTCCTAAAAACTTGATCATTTTCTCAATCATTTCAAACCTTCTTGTTCCTACTGATGGGCATCGTACTGATGCAAACAAGATGGAATTGTATTTCTTCTACTGTTTTGTTGAGAAAATCCGCATTGACTTTGGTTTTGTCATGTGCAAGTTTTTTGATGAAATTGTGTATTGACACTAGGAGAAAATTATCCTATGGTAAGTTTTTAACTCCAATTTTCGAACATTTTAAAGTTCCTATCACTGGAGTATGTCCTAAGGACACTTCCACTTCCATTTTCACCAAATTTTATTTTGAAAGGAAAAATCTGAAATTTTTTGATGGTGCATGGTGTTCAAAAGAAGTTGCTTCTGAATCTCATTCCAAAATGACTCATGACACACCTATTACTCCCGGCACCTCTCAAACACTTCGTTTCACTCCTAGCCTCTTCATTCATCCTAGAAAATCTGCTTCTAAAACCAATTCCCCTCAGTTTGAGGTTGTTGAATTGCTCAAAGAGTTCAAGGATCATGTTATGCTTCTTGAACATGGCCTTATGCTTACCATGGCCCCTGAGCAGCAGTCTGAGTTTTTGGATAAGAAAAATCTGTTGTTTCCTTCTGCTATGGATGAGGATGCCTCACATGCCAAAGAATCTCAGCTTGACCCTACTCTTGACTTTCAAAATGTGACGGACTCTCAAACCCCTCATCGTGATCCCTCCACATCTGAGAAGGGTAAGGAACCGGTCACTGTAGAAGTTGAGGAAGAAGATGATAAAGACACCGAGGAAGAAGACCACTCAGCCTATCGAATTACTAGAAGAAGGCCTGGATCGAAGTCTACATTCACTCTTTAGGCACCTTAGAATCATTTGTAGTTCACTATTAGGATGCATCTCTTTTATTTTGTTCCCCTTTATCATTGGTCGAAGTGTATAATGTATTGCTGCTTTCCTTACTATTACTTTGTATTGAGTACTTCTATTGGATGTTTCTTTTGGATATTAAGTGATTCAACATTTTACTCTTGCTATCTGGTATTCATGGGATTATATTGAAGCTTATGTGGGATTGACATTGTTTTTGATACTCATCTTAGTTTTGTGGATTTGGTTCTCCTGTTGAGATATTGGCTTTAATGGATATGTGATGGCCTTGTATTACATTTCTATTGTGATTGGATATTGTAGCATATCTGGATATCTGTGGTCTTAAATTGAACCATTGGAATTATGGGTGTGTATTAACCATTTGTGTATTGAACCATTTGTATATAAATTGTCACATTTGGTATTGAAGATTTCAGCTATTTGGATATATACTTGGTGTTATGACACATTTGGTATTGAAGATTTCAACTCTTCTTTTGATTCTATTTGAGTTGTTTGATTCTTTTTGAGATGACAAAAAGGGGGAGAAGAAGGTTGTATGGCTTGAATGAATTTTTTAATTGATTGATATTTGGTTTTGTGGTTGATATTTTTGGTCGATATTGGTTCGGATGAATTGTTGGGTTGATATTGGCTCGAATGTATGTTTTGATTGGCCGAGTAAATATTTTATCAAAAATATGGTTAATCGAATAAGGGGGAGTTATGGTTTGATATGATAACATGTTTTTGAATGCTCTATCTAAGTTATGCTCAAAACACAGGCTGTGTTCGATTCAGAAATTCAGGGGGAGTTATATACGCTTTCTCTATCAATAGTTTTTTACCAAATCAAATTCAATTATTTTGTCATCATAAAAAAGGGGGAGAATGTAAATTGTGATCCCGAATTTTGACAATTACAAAGTAATTAAAGAAATCAATTTAATGTTTTCCATTGAGAATATTGGCGGCTCAGGTTATCAATGCAAATAGTGCAATTGAAGAACTCAATCAAAAGGAGCATAGGACATTAAACTCTATCGGACGCTCGATAGCTTGTATTGGACGTCCGATAAAAGTCGAGAACACTCTATCGGACACTCAACTTGAAGTACCGGACGTCCGATAGACAGGGGGAGTATCGGACACTCGCATCGGACGCATATCAGTATTACCGGACGTCCGATCGTATCCAAGAAAATTTCTGAACTCTTTGGTCGCTGTCGGACGCAGGCTCATCGGACGTAAAAATATGCATCGGTCGTTCGATAAAGATCGAAACAATCTTTCGGACAATCCCATTGGACGCACAATATTGCATCGGATGTCCGACAGCTCCAACGGCTAGTTGACCCTTCAGCTGCCTTCTATCCGTTGACCACTGTTATCAAGGCACTTTTTGGTCTCCTTTAAATAGAGTCTTGTCTGAATTTAATAGCAAATTTTGCACACTTAGAATACAAGTTCTTAAGAGTGATTTTAGTAAGAAAATACTCTTTGTGTAAGAATTGTAGGTCTTGAAGTGTTAGTTGATTTGCAAACTTTTCAATTGTGAGTGAATTCTTCAATAGTGTAGATTTGTGAGGGTTATCCAAGTGATTGTAAAACTTCCTAGTTTGACTAAGTGCTGCTTGGGGTAAGGAGGAAGTGAGCCTTCAATTGTACACAAGATTGGTTGTAATTTATCAAATTGAAATTGTTTGAGTTGAGATTTAGTCTTCAAACTTAAGAGGAGTTTAGAAGAAAATCGGTTTGATTACTATCATCCTTATTTACAACTTTCTTTACGATTCATCTACTGCTACATATTCTATCTCTCTTGATTTCTATTGCTCATTTGATTGATAATTTGATTGTGTAAGAGGTTACATCTTTTATTGTGAAAAAGGGGCATCACTTGATTAATTTTTAATCAACCTAATTCACGCCTCTCTTAGGTTTTCTTTGGACCTTACAGTGTCTAAACTCCCTCTCTTTCCAAGCTCCTAGTAGGCTCTATCTCTCTCCTTGATGATCCTCAAGCTCCCAGTGAAGAGGATGGAAGATTACTCAGGCTTTTCTTGGTGAATTTGGTGAGGAATTGATGTAGTTTCTTGAAGATGCAATAAAGGGGAAAGAGGGGAAGGGAGAATCGCTGCTAAGAGGAAGAAGAGAGAGGGATTTTGGGTGTTTTTGGTAAAGTGAAAATGTGAAAGGAAGAAATGACATAAAACTTAGTTTGTAGTGCCAAAAGTCAACTTTGAATTAGTGGCCAATAATGCTCCATTTGGAGTTTAAATCCAAGCACTCACTTCTAATCCCTCAATTAGCTTTTCTTAATCTACTAATTGATCATTCTTATTCTCCAAGATTAGGTCATTCTCAGTCCAAATGTTTGCCTCGAAAAATGTGTTTTCTCATTTTTTCACAATTGAGCGATAGAAAATTAAATTGAAGGTTAAACAAGGTTTTTAAAATAAAATGAGGTAATGTATGGTGTAATTGCAATTAAAATGATTTAAATCAATTATTCAGAGAAAATAAATAAATAATTAAATAAATAGGTCAGATAAAATAAATTTTTGGGTCCTCACATTTTCTCTCTCGGTTCTCAGCTGGAAAATTCCAGCAAGGACTTTTCCAACTTTTCATTAAGATTTCCATTTTTTTTACCACTAGCTTAAAACATCAAACATACACATATATAATATCCAGCATATAGGGTGTCATATAACATAGATTCTTAAAAAGAAAAACCATCAACAACTCAAGTATAAAGCCATAACTTAAACTATCTCCAGCAAGCTCTAAAGCTGGAATGTTTTTAGCTTGAAGAATGAAACTTTTCTTCCATCAAAACTCACGCTATTCAACCAAAATTTGACATGCATCCACATATATTCAAAATACAAGTTATCTAGCTTGATTATATAGCAAACTTCAACCAAAACTCTCATGCATGGACCTAGAACCAACCGGCCAGCTTCATAGAAAATTTTCTAGCAACATCATCTTAGAACAAGGAGTTTCTCCAAGAAAACTTGAGTTTCAAAGTTTAAACTCAACATGCAATCATAATTTCAAACATGTAAGAGTTGTAAGCTAAATTTTCCAAATAAAAATGAGAGAATATTGTGTTAAATTTACCTTTCCTTACAAAAGATTGAAGCTAGAATTTTTTTTTTGAGCAAGGTAGTATCCTCCTAAAACTTGTTTGAGCAAGAATTTCCTATCAAAAATGAAGTTCTCCCTCCCTTTTTTCTCCAAGCTCCTTTCGGCTCTCACTCTCACTCTAACTCTCTCTCTCTTAAACAAGACATGAAATAAAATGAGTGAATTTTCTTGATTTTTTTGGTTTTATTGAAAGCAAGGTTGGTTGCATGGTTATTCTTTGGAAAATGAAGGATAATTTAGTCTTTTAAGATTTTTGACAAATGGTAAAATTATGGACACTTGTCTAAATTTTCTTTCATGAAGTTAAAATAATTTCAATCCAACCAATCTAATTCTTATTGATCTTAATATTACCCTATTAATTCTTATTCTACTTAATTTTAAGTCCCTAAGGTTTAATCATCTATTAATATGAAACATTCCTAAGCACTTAATTAAATACAAGAAACAATTAAGCATATAATTCAAGTACTAAGGAAGTGATCATGACATACAAAATTTTATCATAGCAATTTAGGAAGCGATAAGGTACCAATCACGGATCAACAAATAATCAATCAATACAAGAATATAACATAAAAGATAGACAATTAAATTTTTGAGTCCTCACAATAAGTCCAACTTATATTAGGTTAAATAGTCCAATTTCTAAATAAATAGCACTTGTCCCAAATATAATTATACTACTGTCATCTTTGAGCTTTTTAATTTTGATAGGTGGAGAAGCTACGAAATAATACAAGTATACTTGAAAATTCTAGTAAATACACTAAAAATTTTGAAATAATGAGTATAAAGATGAAAAAGACCATATGTTTCTCTCTTTAAGGATAAAAATAAGGATAACTTTTTTATACACTGTTATTGTATAATTTTTTTACATTAGTAGATTTGGATTATGTCACATAACAGAAATTTAAATTTCAAATTCAAATCATGCACATGTGACATGCATCCAAAACTACTAGTGTACAAAAGTTACTACATTATCAGTGTATAAAAAATTAATCCTAAAAATAAAGTAGTCATTCTGAGTTTGGTTCTCAAATTCACAAGAAACTGTGTGGGTTCTAAGCCTTCCGGTTTAACCATTGAGTTTCACTTAGTCCCAGTGGGTGCCTTTCTCATTCGATGAGATTTGTAAGCCAGCACGTTCCCCATAGTCAGCTCATCAAATTGATCAATTCAACCACCAAACTATGACAAATTTATTAACTATAATGGCAACTCGTAAGTGGCTATCTTGGATGCATTCTAAATCCGCCCTATAAATTGGAATAACCAACAATGCTTGATCATTCAATCTTTTTTTAATTTCAAAATTTTTTTAATTCCTTTTGTTCTAAATTATTGCAACTAAAAAAAGATGGGGTCGTTGATAAAGTCTTCTTACGAAATTTTAACACTAATTTTGATTGAAGAATGAATTAGCATGTTTTTTCACTTCAACTTGTAAGATAATGCAACTCAGACAAATTTTATAATAGGCAAATTATTATGTTTCAAGCTTGCGTTTATAAGGATTTATTAGTTAGACTTGTATACTTACAGGAATTTTTTCCTACCAATCCTTTAAGGAAAACACCGATTTGTAAATTCTAAAAGAAGTATAGAAGATTTGCTTTCAAATCCATTTGTATACCTTGAGCTACTAATTTCACTTCAATTTCTTAATATTCAAGGATCTTAAATGTAGGTGGCTATTTGATTTCGGCCGATCATATATTTGGTTAGTACTTACGAGAAAGTTCAAAATATTACTACTTGAATCTTTTATGAGTCAGCTGATCAAGCTATTATTAAAGGTAAGAAAATATGTCACCTTGAAAATAAAATTCCAATTGAGTTGAGTATATTAAGAATCCATGTAGCCAAGCACAGGTGAGTAAAGGTCTTTTTTCTTAGTTTCAGAAACCTTCCTATCCCCTCTTCTTGGCCCTTGTAAAATCAATGTAAAGTATTTACAAAATGTAACCTAAATATATAACAACTCATTAAGAATAGTTAGTCCAAAAAAAACTTATTGTAAATAGACCTGGTCACTCTTTTATGTCTTGTATTTGAAGGGTGAATGGAATGAAAATGTATACGCCCTAAAGTTAATCAGTTTCTAGGGTTTAATATGTACTTGATTATTTATATTATAATAAATGGCATCTTTACCATAGCTCTTAGAACAAACCTTATTGATGAAATCATAAGAGATATGATACTGAGGTTCATTCAATTATAGTTAAGATTTGTTCTTAAATATTTCTAATCAAAATATTAACAAGACAGGCATTATTAATATGGCTAAACTAGCATATTATACCACTTCTATATGAGAAGCAATAGATCTCATCTACCATAATATGTGAAATATTTAAACTAGTATATGGGTGCTTGATAGGACGATCAAGTTCAATAGATTGATTCATATAATGATATCCTTTAATCGTCAAAAAGTTAATCTCTAAATGATATTTGTGTAAGTGATCCTTTGACTTCAAGTTATCATGGTATCTTAAACATGGATAGTTATAATTTGTTTGGTATATGATTGCTTCTGTAATGGGGAATGCTTACATCATTAGTAAATAGGTACACATTTTTGAAGTATGGAAAGATGAAAAATAACCTATAAGGATTTACCACCTTTTATGAAAGAGGAGTTATCTCATATTTGGCCACTTGTGAAAGTATAACTTGTAGCGCTAAATGGAAGAGTTTTAGAAAGTGTTTCTAAATACTTCACTGAAGTTATATATAGGTACAATCATACAAGAAATGAGCATTAGTCACATAACGGAATAGATACAACTTATTTTAAGATTAATATGAGATAAGTATGGTAAAAAAGTATTAATTACACAATATTCACTAATAGATGAAATCATCCATTTGACTTTTCTCATTACTTAGATGGTCATGATGCATTATACGATACCAATCTTGATCTATAAGAATGAGTTGGTTAATTAGTGGAATCAATGATAAATTAAAAGGAGTTTTAATTTATCTAGTTCTTATTTATTAATAATTATAACTCATACTTATTGCCAAAGTATATTAAGAACTTCTTTAGTTGGATTAAATGAATTTCAAGTGGGAACTTAAAAGATAAATTTTATAACTTTACGTGACTTATAGTACAAATAAGTTTAAATCTTCCAAATACAAGAGTTATATTAGAATAAGGAAGTAAATCCTATTGAAAACTGGCTTCAGGTTTCCATAAGGATATGGACAACTTATTTGTATATAAATATTCACTAAGTTTTTGCTACCAAGGCTAATCGACATACATATTATCTTGTGAGATTTTTGAAAATACTCCTGAAAGAAAAATGCTCAAAATTCATCCTAGAAAATAAAAGAAAAATCACATCTATTATTTCTCTCACTAGGACAAGTTGTTTGTAGTGAAAAATTAGGACTTTTCTCAACTAATTTGTGTGAGGTATCTTGGTAATAGCTAGTACTAATCTAATTTAAACTAATTGGACCCAGGAGATTTTAGTTAAAAAGGTTCATGTGAATCACTGTTAGAGACCGAAACTTGTGCCATCTTCTGCGTCAGATCTTTATCGATTCAAGAAAATCTTTATGGGTTGAGATAATCTTCTTGAATATCTCTATGTCTCCTGACATTAATCAAAAAATGATCTACTAAAGGAATGAAAAATTGTAAATTTTCTCCCGCACATGTCTCTACAATTCCTTACATGGAAGTGAGAGGAGAGGAAAAAATAGTGTTAAAAAATAGGGATTAACCATTAGGATGATTTTCTTTGATATTTTTCTCCTATTCTGTTGGATAGAGAGTAAAATTTCTATCTTGCAAATCTAGATGTTTGTGGTATACCCATGGCATAACCCATATAGCAGTTAGCACTAACTAGAAAGAAAAATGTTTACTGTGCCAAATAAATGAGTTTCAATTTCACCAATACTTTCATTTCATATACAATTTCAAAAAATCCTCTATGATCAACAACTATGCTTTCATTTTTCAATGCAACTAACTTAAATGGTACGTTATTGTAGGACTAGTTTTCATGTTATCTCGACAACATTAATGATGCAGATATCACATTGAAAATCATCCATGTCGCTTAAAGACCAAAAGATCTACCAAGAATGGATAAATTGTAAATTGACAACTTATAGATGTTCTAAAGTGTAAGAACCAATGAGTATAGACAATCTTGATTCAGGTAAAGAAACTTGACATTTTTCACATATTGGTAAGAACCAATGAGTATAGACAATCCAGATTTAGGCAAAGAAACTTGACATTTTTCACATACTGGGACTTTTAGGCTAGCAAAAAAAATTAAATGGTTAAGTAATGACGAGCTTTATGCCTAGTTTGGGATTTTAAGTGAGAAAAGAAAAGAAAGAAAACAAAGTGTAAGTTAGAAAAGAAAAGAAGGGAAGAGAAAAGAGCAAAATTATATTTTGGGTTATTTGAGATAGGGCTATAAAATAAATAAGTCAAAGCTCAATTCAAACTTAATCAATACTGAGATTGAGTTGAGCTAAAGCTATTCATGCATATGAAATTGAGTACGAATGTTGAAATACTCAGCTAGTTGAGTATTTTTCTTTTTTAAATAAATTTTATGTAGTATGAAATGACATATTTATCCTCAGTGCCTTCTAATCCCAACCCCTATTTCGTTGGCTTATTCACTCATCCTGCCTCTTCTCTTTGATTGAGACAAAAACACTAATCTCCAAACAAACTCTCATTCTAAACACCCACGTTTCCATTGTTGTCTACCACCACTAGACCACCACAACCTTTAGCCATCTTAAATCCCTCCCTAGCTTTTCTCTCCACAACAGTCCTTTAATTTCAACCTTGAATGCACGTGCCCGGTTGTACCTCCTTTCTCTTCCACTGTCATCCATCACCACCGATCTACCACCACCAACACCATTACCTTCTACCATCGACAGCAAAATGCAAGCCCAAATTGTTAAAAACTAGTAGCATTTAGACCACCAATTTGATATATGTATGCATTTCCAAAAAAGTTAGGTCTGCCATTTGTTATAAAAAAATGGAGGCATATAACTTCATTGGAGGCTTCACGACTCCGGCTAACACTTGAAATTAGAATTTTGTTATCCAATATATAAGGGCACAATGCAAAATATATATGCTTATTGTTAATTAGGCACCATTTTAAGATTTTTATGGGCTTTGTATATAGTCCTCGTATATTTAAACGTGTTCACGATGCACCATTTGGTGTAGGGATATGTGTATGCTTTTATTCATCACATAGGCATGTATATCTGTGTCTAATACTTTTAAGAAAAACAAGAGATAACCAATGTTCTAAAATGGATTCTTGTACAAATGGTGATCATAATTTTCTTCTACCTACAGTCTGAGTAAATATGTCTATATAGTGTTAAAACTCTAAATATCTATTTAGTGTTAATGTTCTAATTAACTGAGGAGTGTCGATTGCATATTGTGCTTGAAAATAGATGTTGTCTTGATAACAATTGTTTTAGAAATCAAATCTAAAATCTATTGACATTTAAACCAACATTATTAAACTACTACAGAAGTAGAGTACTTGATTTAGTTTGGGACTTGTTTGACACTTTCCTAGAAATTTAATTTTTAATCAATTATTTTGCTAATTAATTAATGATTTATGACGTTACTGTGCATATTTCCGATTGTCTTGTATTGCAATCTTTATAATTCTTCCATGACTTTGTTAAGAAGAAAGAGTTTGGGAGAAATATTTTTCTACATTTCAATCACAAATGTTACAATGGTATGGGGCCTATATAGGCTTACAACAAGGTAAAACGCAATGAATCTAGATAATTTTTTAGATAGTAATTATCATTAATTGATATATATCAAAAAACAAGAAAAAAATCAACAATCAACAACCAACAACAACCAATACCAATCAACAACTGACACCCAATAACTAATAACTCGCTCCAATACTTCCTTTTAAGTTGGTATATAGAAATCATATATGTTGAACTTGCAAAGTGAATTGCGAAATCTTTTAGCTGGCACAATTTTTATGAGTATATCGGCTAGCTAGTTGATTTTTGAACTTCATGAATGAGAATCATATCACTTTATCTTCCAAATTTTGATTGATAAGATGCTGATCCATTCCAATGTGTTTGTGCGGTCATGTTGAACGGGATTATAACTAATTCGGTAGCTGCAGTATTATCGCAAAACAAATTCATTTATGATTTCAGAGCAAAATTGATACCAATTATTAGGTTTTTAAACTATAGAAGTTCACATACGCTCTTAGCCATTCCCCTAAACTTGGCTGCTGCACTGGATAACGTTACCATCTTTTGTTTCTTACTTTTCTAAATAACTAAATTATCACCAATAAAGGTGAAGTAGGCTAAAGTCGATTTTTGATCAAAAGTATTTTCGCCCAATTGACATTAGTGTAACCATCAATCTTGAGATAGTTGTTCTTAGAAAATAGAAGATGTGAGGACTTGCAAAAAAAAATTATTTTATTTTATTACATTTCATATTATATTATATTATTTCATTTTACTTTACTCTCTCTCATTTTATTTTAAATTGCATCGACATATCATTTTATTTCATTATTCACGCATACATTTTTATCGACTCGTCTTGTTTACTATTAATATGCTAAGTCGCATGGATTAGAATTTTGATATGATTAATTAGCGAGGGAGTAGAGTGTCGTGTAGGATTTAAGAGGGGCAATTAGGGTACGAGAAATGTTTTGGAGGGAAATCTAGTTGAAGGTGAAAAAGTTGGGTTAGTAATGGCGCGTCGGGGCACTATTTACGGTTGACTTAAAAGTCATTTTTCACCACAAATCCTCTCATTCTTCCAAGTCATTTCTCACTCTTCTTTCTCTCTCTTTCTTCCACTTTTTCTTCCTCTCTTTTCTCTCCTCTTGGCCGAACCAAGAAGCTCCATTTTAGGGAGGAAAATTTCAATTTTTCTTGCGCAAATCTTGCTCCATTTTTCACCCAAACTTCTTAGCACCTTGAGGGCAACTTAATCCTTGAAAACTCAAGCTTGTGGAGGTGGTTTTGGTGGATCTTGGGCTAGCACAACTAAGGATTTTTGTTTGGAAGAGAGGTATCATGCTCAACCTTCATCTCTTGTTCTTTTATTAGCTAGATCTAAGTAGATCTAGGAAGTTTTGACAATAATCATGGGTTGGGTGTGTTAAAGATCCACCCTTTAGGTAGAGGACTTGAGAAGGCCTTTTAGGTAGATGCCTTGAGTAGATTTCTTGCATTTTTACGGTTGTTATTATGGGTAAATGTCATATTGAGTTGGGGAAACTTGTTGGAAAAATTTTGGAGAAAAGTTAGCAAGTTGTCTGAATTTCTGTTCCATTTTTCAGCTTTAATTTCAAAAATTTTGTGGCTTTATTTGATGCTATAAGGCTTGTAAAATGTTGGGTTATATGTGTATTGAATGTCTCTTGAAAATCTTGCCATTTGGTTGAGTAACTTTTGAGTTAAGTGAAGAAGTAGCAAGCTAGAAAAATTATTGCTTTTCTTGGCTGAAAAGCCATTTGGTTGAGTAACTTTTGACTTAAGTGAAGAAGTAGCAAGCTGAAAAATTTTTTGCTTTTCTCTTCTTTCATTTTGACTTGGTTTTTGTGAAAAAATTGAGTATATTTTGACTAAGTTTTATTCAAGAAAACCTTGTTGGATGTTGGACTTTGAGTTGTGGGTGAGTTGATCAAATTGTGCTTGAAAAATGGTGAAAGAAAGAGGTTTCTATTGGCTTGGTTTGCTGGAATTTCGAAAAACAGAACATCCAAACTAGCATTTGAAAATTTGTCATAACTTGGTGTACGAGGGTCGAAATCAAGTGCCATTTGCAGCACTTGAAATTAAACTCAAAGGGCTTTCCAATGGTATAACATTTCCATCTAGTCCATTTTCTATAAATCGCAGCAAGCCTACAAAATTGACTAATTTTGAAACCTGTTATTCCTGTGACCCTATAGCTGCAGCAAGTTGTAGCTAAATTTAAACCATTTCGTAAATTGAATTTGCGAATGATGTCCCAACAACTTTTAGTTTTTTGAATTTAGTTTCCAATGGTATAAATCAGGTCATTTTTGGACTTATATAGCCCTAGTTATGAGCTGCGAAAGAAACTGCAACGCTTGAGACAAACTTAGAAAGTTTGAGTGATGCGAGAGAAGTAGGTTTTAGTCGCTCACTAAAGCTGGAATGGGTAGTTTTAATGGTTATTCTTGGCCAGGTGATCAAGCCGACCTTGAGAGCAAGCCGACCTTGGAACTTTAAGGACTTGCCTATTGTTTACTTGTTAATTGGTGAGTGTTCAAGTGCGGTTTTACTTGTATTTGACGTGACATGAGTGAATTGCTTGAATTTGGCATGATCTTGTGACGGCAGTCGTGTACTTTATCGCGCTTGCATTCTTTGGATTGAGTTATTGCCTTATTGAACTTGATTGATTGATTGTTTGTGATTGATTGATTGCTATTGAATGAGGGCTACTGAAACTAAGTGCTACGTTCGTTAGGGCGGAAGCCACCTCTAGAATCTGCATCAGTACCTAAAGTGTGGGGACGCCCAAATCCATTGCCTAGTTAATTGACTCGACCCTGAAAATAGGGGCTTAGTCGAGAATATTGATGAACATTGAAAATTGACATTGAATTGAAGGTATACTTGAGTATTACCAAATTGAATTGCTTGGCATGCAGGCCCGGTACAAGGGTGTAAGTAGACGGGAGAAGACGTGTAAGTGGAGTCCACGTTTTTGAGAGCGTGTGGTTGACAGAGTGTTAACAAAATTGATTGGAAGCTGATTGAGCTCGTGACTCGGACCTAGCATGATCATGGCAACATGGAAGTCATGGAGAGGGAGTAAGTGCTACGTCCCTGAGGTTGGTAGTCACCTCTATGCCCTGTGTCCACCTGTTTCCTTTCATTGTGTGTTACTTATTTGCTCTATGTGAAATGTTATTAATTGTATCTTCTTGATTGTTATATCGATTATATGTACAAGTTGGCTTGTATGTTGCATGATTTTCTTGAACCTCACTGATTTTATCTCACCCCTTTAAGTTTGATTTCCTTAACAGGGCAGTGAAGTGACGGGTTCGTGGCAGCACTAGTTGTGATCAATCTTTTGTTAAGCTTTTGATATCTTTTGTATATTTGGACAAGTAATTAGTAATTGTAACTTGTACTTGAGATGTATTTGTGACATTTGGGGTTGTAATAGAGGCAGGATTTGGAACTCTGTGTAATTGTTGAGAGTGGTTGGTTTTATGAGATGGAACTTAGTTGGTTAATTCTAGATATTTCACTTGGCTTGCTAGTTAGTCCTGACGAGAATTGGGCAGGCTGCCCGCCAAACCCTCTGGTCCGCCTTAGAAGGAGGTGGGGCTGTCACAAAAGAACTTTTCCAGATGAACCCTTCAAATATTGAAGAATTTGTATCACAACATCCATATGCCAATTGGTAGGAGCATGTATGAATATGTGAGAAATAAATTAGTTTACTAACTAACCTCTCATATCTCTTTTTGTTAGTTGGCACTTGATCAGGTTATTCTCTAAATTTGTGATTGAGGATAATCAGCTTGTCTTTAATTTGCAGTCCAACAGTCCCACTTCAATTAGAAGACCGAGTACATACCATTGAAATAAGGTTATGCCTTGCTTAGATCTTGCAATTTCAATGCCCAAAAAATATTTTAGACTTTCCAAATTCTTTATCTTGAATTCATTTGAGAATCTATCTTATTGTTTAGAAATCTCCTCAACACCATCAGTTGTGATAATCATGTCATTGATATAGATAATTAGTTCTATTATTTTTTGAAACCACTGTTTCAAAAATAAAATGTGGTTGGCATGCATTACTCTACTGAAAATGATATTTTTTCATAGTTAAAATAAATTGTGTGACGACTCCATCTCCCCCTAAGGCGAACCCTAGGGTTCAGGACCGCTTGCCTGGCTCTCGTTAGGGCTCACTATATTAGCTCAATCACCAAATGACCTTAACAATTAACACTCGGTTCAATTGATCCAAACATCACAATTGATACTTAATTTACATTCAAAACCAAAAGATACAAGGGATACATTAATTGTCTAAAACATTACTACAACTAGGATGTCTTTCACATGAACAAAAGGTTCAACTTGCTCTAATCGGCCTAGACGCCCTCGTGCTCAATCCCTGTAAGGAAAAATTACTAGTGGAGTGAGGTTACGTTCAATGAGGTTCCAGTCAAAACATAAACAATAAAATATAAGCAACAATCAAGCTATAACATTTACAATTTCAAAACGGTAAATCATTCAAATCAAAGGATACGGTTGTTTTATGAGCCACTTCACTAGCTCTGCACACTCCGTCATCCTCCTCCTTAAACCCTCCAAAACAATAAACAATACCTGACAGTACACTTCCCTTCATTTTCTGTGATCACCTCAGTAGGTGGTAATACTCGAGTCTACTAAACAGTAAACGGTACCCAAGAGTTAACGACTTATTTGACCAAGCCCTTTGTAGGCTCGAAAAGGCTGACTAACTGATGGGCATTGGGGCTCCAAAACAGTATGGCCGATGTGGTAAAGTTCACAAATGGCTTTCAATCATACACATTCAATCCAACAATTAAGATCATGGAATTTCATTTTAATTAGGTCGAACAGTGTCTAAAAACTATCGACAAAGACCGACCGACAATGAGTTTTAGCCCAGTTCACCTGATGTGATAAAGTACACATTCGGCTTACATTCATGCACATTTATTTCAATCACTTAAGAATATGAAATTAGATCAAGTATGATAAAGTACACACTCACCTACAACATTGGACGATCAATAATTCATTTCACACATGGAACAAGAATAAGCATTCTCAATCAAACAATCATTCATTACTCAAATCATTATAGGCATTTAATCACAATTTGTACATAATGAACACTCAGTACTAAGGTAAATCAACCTTCAATCTCTGGGAGAAAACCCTGGTAACTATCAATTCCTGAGACAAGGTTCAAAGCCACAATTATTTAGTTGTTACTAGATATGAAACTTAGGAAATTTAATTAGGATTTTCTAACTACAAAACCAATTAACTAGTTAACTTGCACAGCTTGCTACACACTTAAACTATGATTCCAAACCAAGTCATTTTAATGCTCCAATTCTTACATGCATATCAATTTTACATAAATCCAAATGTGGCCACCAAGAATTTAAGCTTATAAGTTCAACTAAACCAAAAACAGCCCAATATGTTTAAGGATTTTCATTTGTTTTCCACTTTAGAACCAAGTCCTAAACTAAATGTTCAAGTCGTGAAATTTTAGCAAGCATCTTTCCAATTTTTCCTTCAAGATTAATCAACTTTGTAAGTTCAAAAGCAAGAGAATTTCATATGCACACCTAGATTAATGTCTTATAAAGTGTTTAAACCAAGATTACATCATTTTTCCACCAAAAATTCAGGAGTTAAAGCTGGCTATTCTTCCTTTTCTCTCTCGGCTACAGATGCTGAAATTTTAGTAAGCATTTTCCTTAGTTTCATCAAAACCATCAACCTTTTCTAGTTTATATCCAGAAAAATCTCACATGCAAAACAAGATTTAGGATAAACAACTTGCATTTAGCATTGTTAAGTCAAGTTATCAACCAAACTTCTAGAAATACACGTGAAATGCATTTATTTTCTCTCTTGGTCAAATCATCATTTTCCAGCAAGGTTTCTAGAAAGTTTTACCAAATTTCCCCAACTATCTCACTTAAACTCATAGTAATTTCCATTATTTGACACAAAATGAGGCCATTAACATGTAATTTCAGCAATTAATTTCACAAAGAATCCACATATAAATCTGTCATCAACTAGCATAGAAATTTCTAGCAATTAAACAATTTAAGGGACAAGATTTTCTTCACCAAAAATTACCTAAAATAGCATGCATCCATAATATCTAAGTTGCAGTAAAAGATTAGGGCTTTCCAGCCATTTACTTCTTTGGAGCAAGGATGGAATGAAAAGATGGAATGGTCCTCTCTTAAGCTTTAAACTTCAAATCAAAATCTACAAATGGAATTTGCACTCTCAAGCAAGAAGCTCCGCACCAAGAGTTGGAAATGAATTTTGCACTCAAGAAACAAGAAGCTTCAGATTAGAATGGAAATGGAATGGAATTGCCTTGTTATTTATTTACTCTCTTTGGTTGCTTGGTGAATCTTTGGAAAATGAGGGACAATTTAGTCTTTCCATGAGTTTTTTGACAAATGCAAAAACCATTGACATTTGTCCCAAGCTTGCATGAATGTAAAGAATCCTACATTTGTCCTATAATTTCTTGGTTTATTATGTTAATACCTTACTAATTCTTATTTAAAGACTTTTAAGTCTTCAAAATTTATCATGCAAAAATTTTAAAATGTCACTTATGCACGTGAATCTTTTAGGAAACACAGTAAACAAATAATTTAGTTTAAAAGGAAGTAAACAAGTACATTCAACTATCTAAGTATATGCATGAAATTAGGTTAAAATTTTCAGACTCTCACAAATTGGCCAAACAAAGCACGCAACGGTTGTTTGAATCCATGCAAAACTTTCTGCAATAGATAGAAAATATTTGCCTTTGGAAGCATAGAATGTCTAATTGGAATATCTATATACACATCTTCCTCAAGATCACCATGCAAGAAAGCATTCTTCATGTTGAACTGACATAACAACAAACGTAAATTAGTTGCAAGGGATAACAAAACTTTGACTATATACACATCTTCCTCAAGATCACCGTGCAAGAAAGCATTCTTCATGTTGGATTAGTGAGATCACCAAAGTCTATATGTTATTTATCTGCAATGCTAACATTTCATCTTCAATATCTATGTACATATATCTTCCTCAAGATCACTATACAAGAAAGCATTCTTCATGTTTAACTGATATAACAACAAATTTAAATTGGCTACAAGGGATAACAAATCTTTGACTATATCTAGTTTTACCACTGACGAGAAAATTACCACACAAGAAAGTATTTTTTTACATTAAATTGATTTAACGAACAATTTAAATTGTCTGCAAGGGATAACAAAACTTTGCTCTCCTGATAGTTGATGCTATAAGTTTGCATGTATCCCTTAGATACAAATCAAGTCTTATAGTGGTCGACTAATCCATCAGTCTTGCACTCTATTAAGAAAACCATCTGTATCCAGTAGTCTTTTTTTCTTCTCATAATGGAACCAAAGTCTATATGTTATTTATCTGCAATGCTAACATTTCATCTTCTATAGATTTGGTCTAGTTTGGGTCCATGAAAGTAGCATGCGCTCTATTTGGAATATCAACTAATCACACATTGTGTAAATAGGCCTCAAGAAATTTGAATAACTTGCAAGTTGGTACATAATTGGCAATGGGATACTTGGACCATTTTACATAAGATTATAGAAGGTACTAATAATTTGTCATGATTAAATCTATTAGGTAAGATATGTTTGCTAGTTGTATCTAAACCAGTAATAGATAAAGGGGTATTAGAAGTATTAACTTCAGAAATATTCTCAGGAGAAGAAAAATTGAGAATTAAAGTAGGAAGGGTTATATCAGCATTAGCTTTTCAGAAGACATATCAACAGTAACTTCCTAAAAATTGTTAGGAGTGTCATCATTCCTAGTAGTATTTCTATCATCAATCATAGATAAATCAATGCTATCACCAACTGTAGTAGGCAAAATTGTCAACTAGTTGATAGGTATTTGCATGTAAATTACTATTAGTACTCAACCATGATATCCATTCTAATCTGATTAATTCTACCTTTTCTTATCATTTATCTCCCCTTGAAGTGAAGAATCAAATATTGATAGTAAAAAAATTGTTTGTGAAGGTAATATCCATTGTTTCATACATTTTCTTGGTGTTTGAATCATAACATCAATAATCCTACTTATGCTTCGCATATGCTAAAAAACACGCCGAATAGTACAAGGATCCAATTTATTATGTTGATTCTTATATCAATGCATAAGGCAATACATCCAAATACTCATGCTAGAATCATTTTCGCTAATGATAGAATAAGATATTAAGAAACAGCCTACAGTGGAGTCTGAAAGTCTATAGTTTTTGAAGGCAACTTGCTTACTAAGTGGATTGCTATGGTGACTGTATTAGGCCAATATCAATATAAAATATTCGCACCAATCAGTAACGCACGTGTTATTTCTAATATATGTCTCTCAGCCACTTTATTTTTTTGTCGAGTTTGAATACAGAAAGTTTCATGTATGAGACTGTTAGCATTAAAGAAATCTCATAATACTCGATTATTATGTGACAGCCCTACCTCTCCCTAGGGTGCACCCTAAGGTATCAGTGGACCGCCTGCCTAACTCTCACCAGGACTCACTCATTCAAACGATCACTAATTCCTCCGTACAAATTTCAATAAGAAATCTAAACCAATCGACAACTCCCAAATTCACTACTTCACCATTATAATCCCAAGATACATAAAGTTCAATTAGAAAATCATCTTGTAATCTCAAAATATAATAATAATACTTACTTGAACATTCAAAAACTTACAATACAAAACCCCAAATACAAAGTTCAAGTTTCTTAAACAAGTTTCAAAAGTAAACCCTAGTTCTAATGGTTGTCGCCTTCACTTGGGTTCTCAGTCCCTGCTAAGAAAAATAAATTTAAAAGAATGAGCTAAAGCCCAGTGAGTTCCAAAAGACATGCAATTCATATAAAGTATATGATATTTCACTTCAAATCCACATTTAGAAACAAGCAAAAAAAAGAAAGCGAATAACATCACAATGGTAGGATACAGGGGCTCTCAAGGGCCAAGTTCCACGAAACTTGATCATGTTCCAAGTAGTTGACACTCTGTCAACTTTCATATAATCCATGTAGAACTCCACTTGTCAACTATCTCTGTCCACCGTTTCAACCCCCCAACCGGGCCCGCTCGTCAAAACACATAAAAAAGGTAATTGATATAGACTAAGAGGTGACTCCCGCCCTAATAGGCATAGCACTTACTCCCGTTTAGTTCACACATAAATTGATTATTGCTCTTTAAAAAGGGATAAGTCCATACGCCAAGTTTAGAGCACACACATCACATAAATAACCTATGGCTCGTCATTTCTTCTCGACCTAGGCCTAGCCTACAGCTCGAGTCGAATGACTTACCGATAGGTCTCAGGAATTTTTGAAATTTCACATGCACATAAGTCACTACAAAACACTTTCATATTTATTTCCATTCAAATAGAGGAAAGTGCGATAAAGTACACACTACTCTATTTGATGGTTTGATAAACCAAATTTTCACATCAAAGTACTTAACCAAGCATAATTCAAATCAAATTCACATAATCAAGTTTCATACATGGAAACTCACTAAAATGGCAAGGTTCAGCCTTCAAGTTTGGCTCGATCTCAATTCCGTCCACACTTCCTATAAACAAGTAAAGAAAAGAAATAAGTTTCACTCCATTAATAGCGAAACTAAACTCAAATAAACATAGTCATTTATTTGATTAAAATTCTTTCCAAAATTCCTACAACGTTTCTCAAGTGAAGAAGGAGTCACTCAAGTCGAAAAACACCATAAGAGATTTCATTTTCAAATCAATACATCATTTAAACCAAATGCTCCCTTAATGTATTCCATACTCGTAACTTCTCAACTTTTAGGAACAAAGAAATCAAGTGAGGTTTTTCACCTCGAAAATCACCCATTCGAGTTTAAACTCAACACTAAACTTAAATCAAGGTTTTAACACGTGTTTAGAACAATTTTCACCAAATCTCAAAGTACAAAATTCATGAAAAATAGATAAAACATCTCAAACCCTCAAATCTATCCAAATAGTACATTTACCCAAAAATTAGTAAAAACTCAACTTTTCACCATTAAAATTCATGATTTTCACTCCATTCAAACATATGCTCATAGGTGAACATAATACATATTTATTTAGGCAAAATCCTGACCAAGGAACATCGTCAAGTTTCGAAATCAAGCATCATAACATTCCAAGTGAGGTTCGGCCATCAAGCATCTCATTCCTTCAAAATTTTCACTAATATTCCTACCTTCTAACCACAACATAAATCCATCTCATAAACAACAACCACAACCACAATCAAGTCCTCTAGTCCGCTACCTAAAAGGTCCCCTCAAGTCAGTTACCTAAGTTGGGAATTTAAGAGCCCAACTCAAATGCTTCAAACACTAGCATTTCTAGCAAAATAAACCATGGATCTAAAAGATCTATCACTAATTAAGTTAAAACTAAAAGATTTAGGTTTTATACCTCAAGATCTAGCTAGATCTAGTAAGATCAAGTAAGATCCAGTGTTGCTCCACCCAAGGATGATCTTCCAAACTTATCAACTACAAGAACTTCCAACTTATCCAAGGATTTGCTTGCTTGTTGGGGATTTACTCCACAAATCCCAAGAGCAAGAAGATGAAGACCAAAAACTAGCTTTCTTTCTCACTCTCTCTCTTCTTCTCACTCTCAGATTTCTCCCTCTTTCTCTCCCTCACACACAGCTGGAATGAGAAGCAAAGATGAGTGAGATGAAGCTCTCAATTGGTGTTCAAGGTGCAAGGAAAATTGAGGAAGAAGAAGAAGAAGAAAGTTTGGGAAATCTCTCTATTCTCTCTCTCTCTCTACTCGGCTGCTCTCTCTCTCTCTCTCTCTAGCTTCAAGAATGGCTAAAAATGAAGAGGCAAGGAAGTAAGAAACAAGACTTTAAGGGGACATAAAATGTGGTTATCCTTAAATTAAGGAAAAGTGGTCAACTTCCACTTTTTGTCGCGTCAACGCGCGACACTTTAACTTTTACAGGTTTCTCTTCTTCCAGCACTGTCATACTATAAATATATCTCTGTAATATCTCTACATATGCTAGATTTCATCTTAAAGTCACTATTCATGTCACGTGTCAAAAATCGATGCTTAAACTGGCCGAAATCAAACACCAACAATTAATTCATGAAAAATTCTCTAAATTAGAAAATAATAACTCAAAGCATAAGTTCACTAATATTTTAGTGAATAAACATAATTTAAACATTTTTATTTAATTTTCAATAAAAACAAAATTTTGAGGCCCTCACATATTATATTCCTACCATTATCAAATTGGAGAATCTTGATTGTAGTCAAAAATTGTGTGTGAATCATTGAACAAAATGATTTGAAAATATCAAGTACTTCATTATTATATTTCAATAAGTATAATCAAATCATTCTAATATGGTAACCAATGAATACTAGTAGATGAAGTAATGGGTGAATGTCCCCAGATATCAGAATGCACTAAAATAAAAGAAATGTTATATTTGTTTAGGTTGATTGAATAGGAAACTCTATAACTTTTAATTGGAGTACAAGTCTCTCATTTCATATCGGTAGTATTAATATTAAAAAATTAAGTTTGAAAACAAGTTTTTCATATATCCAAAAGGTGGATGCCCAAGTCGCCGATACCATAATTGAATCTCTTGATCTTTAGTATTGTCAGTGCTTCTTTTCTGATTTGCCCTACCTGGACTGGTATCATTCATGTAGTCTAAATTCCCTTTTCTAGTATGATATCTTCTTGGTGAGAATATCATGAAGAAGACAAAAGGTTGGACACATCAGTGCTACATAATTAAGATTGACAGTTATTTGATAGTAACTTGATAGAAAGGAAATTAATAAAGAATTAGGTAGAGAAAGAGATAAGGGTAAAATAAAAGTTCCAACCCTCATAATCAGATATTGAACACTATTGATAGTAGAGATCATTGATCATCTCGACTAAATAACTCATGAAAAATCATTCGGATCAAAATTTATATGATTGGCTGTGAGAGCTCGAGATTTTAACTTAATTTTGCATATTATTTAGAAAACTCCACGTGTAATAATTACTTATTATTAAGTAGCTTATGTGTTCATTTGTTTCTTCGTATTAACTAAGTACTTAAGAGTGTTTTACCTTAGTAAGTGATTAAACCCTTAGGGACTTAAATTAGATAAGAATAAGAATTAGTAGGGTAATATTGTAATCACTAAAAATTATTTGGTTAAAATTAAAAATATTTTACAATAAAACACAAGAAATTTGACAAATGTCATCATTCTTGCCAATGTCAAAAATTATGTTAAATGACTAAATTATCCATCCAATTTCTTCCAAATTACCGTGCAACCAAGAAGACCTAAACAAAACTAATTTTCCAAGTTTCTTGCTTCATTTCTTCTTGCTCCATCTAAAATTAGAGAGAGAAAGAGAGAGGGAAGAACCAAGAGCTTGAGAGACTTCTTTCTTGCTCCATTCTTGCAAGCTTGAACCGAAAGGGAGGAACGGAAGAACCATCAACTTCCAGCTCTGATTTTCTTGTAAAAACAAGGTAAAATTTCTAGAAAACTCCTTATCCTTTCAATACAATTAGGTAAACATGCTGCATGTTGAATTTGAAGTGTTATTTATGAATTTTTTGTGAAAAAATTGAAGAATATGAGCTGAAATCCTCCTATGGTAGCAAGAGAAGAAAGCTGCATTCTTTTTTCTTATTTCAAAATTTTATGATGAAATTTACTACAATTGAACTTTAGCTTCTTGAATATTGCATATATAGGTTACATGTCAAATTTTAGTGGAAAATCTTGATTTTTGTTGATAAAAATGTGTTGTTGCTGCTAAATGGTTGCTGGAAATTTCCAGCCTTGAGCTATGAGTGAATGCTTGATGTTTCACCCTTTTATTTCAAAATTTTAAGCAAAATTTTGGTTTATAATCATCCTATATACCTTGTAGTATTTTGATAATGAGCTGCATGTTGACTTTGAGTCAAGAAAATGGCGTTTTGTTGCTGAAAGTTTCATTTTCCCAAGCTGCCAAATTTCTAGAAAATTCCAACTTTGGTGTTGAGTTAAAGACTTGATTTTTCAAAACTTTCCTTTGAAAATTTGACGAAGAAATTGTTGAGAATTTATAGTATATGTTTCATTTGAAGTTTTATATGGTTGCATGTTGAGTTTGAGCCATGAAACTTAAGTTTTATTGAAGAAAATCTCTTGTTTTAGTTTGAGATTTTGCTGAATATTTTCTGGTTTGGAACTTGTGTGAGAAAGGCTTGAAAATTTCAGTTTTACTTGAGGTTTTGATGCATTATTTTCACTATAAACGCATGCTATAAGTCTAGTTCCATGTTATAAGTATTAGAGTATATTTGTGCCTATGAAATCAAGTAAAAATGACGATTTTAATGAGTATTTTGCTGGAAAAATTTCTGTCCAATCTATCGAGAGAGAATGGGGTTCTTTCAAGTTTATTTCAGTAAAATTTTGCTACAAAAATGACATATTTGGCTAATGATACTTTAATCTTAACATGAATGTGAATTTCCCTTGTTTTAAAATTAGAAAAGTTGATGTTTTGTGAAGAAAATTGACAAACAATTTTGCTAGAAAATTTCTATGCTGGCCAAATGAGTGAGAGGGAGGATTTTCTAACTTATTTTCAAAATTTTGGTTGAAAAATGATCTATTTTTGCTGACACATTATAACACCTAAACCTTGACATGCGTATGATTTTTCACCAAATTTGAGGGAGAAAAGTTGTTGAGTTTTGCTAAGAAATTTGAGTATAAAATCTGAAAATTTCTCATGGCTTTACACTTAAAACTTTGGAACTTGTTTGCATGGTTTTAAACTTCGAGTTTTGAGAGAACTTTGATGCACTATTGTTTTATACTTACCCTTTTACATATAAGTGAATTTCATATTAAATTTTGCGGATTTAAAGGTATGAAACAAGTAAGATTTTAAGGAAAATGTGGACTGGTTTGCCTTGAATGAAACATGTATGTGAGGTAACTATTATTATGAGTATTTTGGGTGGTCGCAATCAACATACAAGAGAGAAAGGTTACCTTAAAAGACCTAGTTATCAAGTTCAAGTTTTACTTAGTAAAAACTTGAAAAAATTGTTGACGAGATAATAATTAAATAACTTGTGAACCTTATATCACAGGGTTTGAAGAGTCGAAAGAGAACTCCGAACCCAAAACTTGAGTTTTATTTTAGATTGGTGAGTGTTCCTTATATATAAAATTATGATTTAAATGTGTACCATCACTAGATTGGCAAATACTTGTTATTTGAGATTGTTTGAATGAATTATTGATTATGTATTGTTATAGGCAAGTGTGTACTTTATCGCACTTAATCTAATTGAAATGACATTTTATGTTCCTACATATTGAAATACTTGTGCTTGATTGCAAGCCATTTGTGTACTTTACCACATTGACCATACTGTTTTAGGACCCCAACCCCTATCAATTAGTCAGCCTATTCGAGCCAACAAGGATTTGGTCGGATAAGTCATTAACCTCTGGATACTGTTCGGTATACTCAAATATTACCACCTATTGAGGTGATCACTGAAAATGAAGGGAAGTGTATTCTTGGGTATTGTTTATTGTTTTGGAGGGTATAAGGAGGAGAATGGCAGAGTTTGAAGTAACAGTGAAATGGCTCATGGAGCAAACCGTATCCTTTGACTTGAATGATTTACTGCTTTAAAAAATGTGAATGATATATTTTGAATGTGCTTTATTTTATAATTACATTATTCAATTGGGGCCTTACTGGGTGTAAGCTCATGCCTCTAGTTTGTTTTCCTTATAGGATATGAGGGCGAAAGGCGTCAAGATTAGTGATAGCTTGATTTTAAAGTGCTATCTTGTACTTTCTCTTATTTTGGAGAAGAAAGTTGTACTATGAATATTAGCAGATCGTAAGTACTTAAATCCTTTACATATGTATCTAAATAAGATCATTCTAGATGGTTTGATAGAATGAACACTATTTTTAGAGGATAAATATGTACTATGAGATTTAGTGGATCAATCGTTACTTTGCTCCTTTTTAGTTTGTATATAAGTTGATTTTTGGGTGGATTGATAGAGTAAATATTATTTTGAGAGTGACTGTAGTGAGTCCTGGTGAGAGTCAGGTAGGCGATCCGCTGAATCTTAACCTACACTCTAGGGGGAGATAGGGTCATCACATTGGTAGCCTATGAATTGACAATCCAATCACTATCATATCAATTCGAGTTGCACATACCTTAATGCTGACAGGCTATTGAGATATCAACAGAATGGATAAAAGGCACATCTATAGTGTTAAGAGCCATAACTAGTGCATAAAATCTGTAGTTGCCTTGGTCCCTGTTCCAAAACTTCCACTCTAATCAGTTGCATTTAATGAATTAGTTCATTTATTTCATTCTTTTCCCTTCTTCTACCATGTTGAATACTAATGCAGTTTGAAACATGTATTATGTGTGTGTCCTTTCTTACTGCAGTGAGTATAGTTGTTTCCTTTGCTTGATACTTTGGTTTGAAACAACGTATTCGGCCTATCTTTTACTCCCTTAGATACCATAACAAACTTGATTGTGTTATCTTTTCCTATTAATTTCATCGATTGTCTACTCTTTTTGCATTGGACATAAGTTTATGCCTCTTTTACTAGTAGAAATGGTTTTATTCTAGCACTTCACCACAAATCTTATCCAATCGATTATTTAACCTGTCAAGAAAAATATATACCCTCTTTTCGTATATAAGAGAGTTATATCTGCCAATAGATATAACACATTTCATTAGGTTTGGTCAATAAAAATCAATCTCTATTCACAAGTCTTGAAGGTTAGTGTAATATTTCTCAATCAACCCTTTAACTTGTTTATACTATCACATTTACCATAGATTATGTAACGGGGATGTATTAGCCCTATTGAAGTATGTTATGACAACAACATTTCATACCATTACCATATTTGAAATGTGAGGGCCATGAACTTTACTCAAAAATTTGCTTAGATTTTTCATGAATAATGCTTCAAAACTGTGCTTGGGCGTGTGCATGATCACGAAAATTTTTTTAAAAAAAAGACCATTGAAATTGTTGCAAAATGATAGCTTGGGAAAACTTAAACGAACATTCTAGCTCCGCTTCGATAAATTAGTTCACAACTCAATCGACCCGTGAGTTTTATATCACTCCTTTGATTTCAAATGTGCTTAAACAAGCCGCCTATGAAAACCATTACAATCATGTATATAAAGTCTTAAGTGTTTCTTTCTTTTCTTTCATTCCAACCAGCTTCATTCCTAAATTTCTTAAACCAAAAATTTTAGTAGCTGAAACTATTTTTCTTCAGCAAATTTTGAACCCACCATTCCCTCCAAGCAATTCGGATTTCTCTTCACAATTCCAACAAGAACTTCTGCCGCCTTTTCGTCACCTCCATATGACTACCACTTATCAGTTTCTTGCTGAAAATTTTGGCAGCTTGAACAAGTCATCCAGAAAATCCATCATCATCAGCAGCTTCTTGGATTGGTTAACCAAAATTTTCAGATGATTTTATCCAAGGCTGATGATGATCACCGGCCCTCATGCCCAATGGAAGAAAGAAGTGTGACACTTGGCATTTTGTTCAGCCATTATGCTCACTTGAGCAAGGCAGCTCAGATTTTTTTTTTTCTCTCAAGGTCATCTGAACCTCTCAGCAGAATTATACTTCATTCCTTTTCCATTTCACTCCTCACACACTCCATTCACTTCAGCAAAAACTCTCCCCAAAAAGCTCTCAACCGAGAGCTCTCTCTCTCCCTTTTTCCTCTTGCTTCTCTCTTGGTTACTTCAGCCTTGCTCCAAGAACTTTACCCTGGTTGCAAGCTGCTGGAACTGGAGCTGGAATCTGAAAAGAGCTATCTTGTTCTACTTCCATTTATTGTCTAAGCTTGAGGTAAGAATGTTAGCTTCATACAACTCCATTGGCAGCTTAGAAGATTTTCTTCTTCCCTCCTTAGCTTGTTTCATTTCTTGTAGCTGGAAAATCGAAGTTGCAGTCAACATCACTTGTTCTTCTGTCTTTTGAAGCTGGTTGTGGGTATGGATCATTTTCTATCCTCTTAAACTCATAGAAACAGTTTCTTTTTAAAGGAAAATGTCATGTTGAAGGTAAATGATCATGCATGTGATAGTTGACTTGAAATCTTACCGTATCATACATGCATCCTTTTCATCTTTTCTGGAAATTTGATTACTGATGGGGAGCCACATTCTTGAGTTCAGTAAGCTACCGAAGCCTTAAAATGGTAGTTTCATTTTATCTATTCTATGCATGATCCTTGAAGAGTGGTTAAACTTTCACTTGTACTACTCATTGAACTTTGGATGTTGGTAGTTGAAGTTGCGTGTAGATTGGGGCCTTAGACCCGTTTCTAAATTTCATTTTGTCTCAGTTTTGGCATGATGATAACTGGACCTTTGATACATTGGCTTGGCAATGAAATTTCCGAACCTATTTGGTTGGTTTTACTAAAATCGTTCCATGCATGTTGGTATTTCGATTTCTTGAAGTTCTCCGGCACCTATGCTAGAAATGATGATTAAGCTTGACATCTTGAACTTATTTCATTCAAGCATCGTGTTAAAATGCTGCTTGGCTGTTTATTTGACTTGCTTTTGCATGTTCTCAAATTTCATGAATGCATGATGAACTTGAATCATTATGACCATAAGCTGGAATTTTGAGCTGATGAACTTGAAGCTTGATATTTCACTGTTTTGATTAATGTTTGATTACCTAATGTTTCGTGCATGTCTTGGTGTATGATTGAGATTTGATGATGACTTGATGTTGAATTGCTGGAACCCAAACCAGGCCTCTAACCGTGGCTAAATAATTGAAAATGTCACAAAGTTGTTCAAAGTTATATTTTTTTTCCTTTTTCCAGAAAAGTGAGCAAAATGGATCAAGCGAGCATCTTTTAAATGACAACTCAAATCAAGTGCCATCAAGGGCATTTGAAGCTAGACAAGAGTTTCGATTGGTACCTCACATGCCCAGTAACTCATTTCTACACACCGTGGCAAACGATGAACATCGCTCAAAAACCAAACACAAATTTCGAGAAATGATCTTGAATGATAATGGCCAAATTTGACTGATTTCTAAAATGATTTAGGTTTTGGTGTCTTTGAGAAATAAAGAGCTGTGAATCTAGTTTTCAAGCGGTTCTAAAATCATGCAATTCGCCCTAGTAGAACTTCTGATTCGATTTTAAAGCGTGGCGATTAATTTTAAGCAATGCAAACCGTATGAACTTCGTTCAGTTACGATTACTAAAATTGGTTGTTTGACCAAAATCATAACTTTCACCATCCGATTTTAGCATGAAAATTTGTTTTAAACATGTAAAGGTTTTGTGTTTTAGCAAAACCAAAAGGGTAAAACGACCTCAAATTGGTTTCAAAACTAACTCTGATTCTGAAAACTCATTACGTACCATGATAAGAAATTAAAACAATTTCAAACCAAAACAAACTATTTCTAAGCTATACAAACATGGTATAACATGTTATCAAACTCTTTGCATATCAACTACTCAACATTTCAAACCCTAATCACTTGCCGCGTTCTCAAAACTTCGCCCATATTACTTATCTAACCAAAACCTCGAGCTCGAAAGTATTTTGCCACGATTGCTACTCATTAGTAAACCTAATTACATCATTGTTTTATAAAGTGGGAATTGGTCAAAATTGATTTTAATAATTAAAGTTGATATAGTAATTATGTACCTCCAAGGATCCGTCGGTGAACCAAGCGAGGCGTTGATGTGACTTTCGACTCACCAACTCAACTTTAACCAAACTAAGGTGAGGGTTCCAATTTGTTGTTAAGTGATCCTTGATTGTTAAATATTAACTGTTATTTAAAATACTTGATTAATAAGTATTACTTATCATTGAAATTACTTGCTTATTTGATATTATTCGTTATTGAAATACTTGCTCATTAAGTGTTACTCGTTATTGAGTGTATTTATTTGAATGTACCTGTTTATTAAGTGAGCCATTATATCACTTAATTGTTGAATTCAATTTCAAAATGATTTGACAAAGGAGGGCGAGTGTGTACTTATATACCGACCCACTTGTCTACAAAGCGACTTTAAACTACTATAATTGTGCATGTTAATGCGTAAATGTGCATGACCATAATGCCCTTTGAGCTTTGCACGCATTAAGTTAGTAGAAATCCCAAACTCCAGAGGCCGACTATTCCTGCCGATGCATTAGGGCTTGCTTTCGAGATGCGTCGAGCCGAACCACAGGGTTTAAGGTTACCTCGAGTGTCCCACTACCACCTACCATTGTTGGTTTTGGGCTCAAGTTGGGAGTAAGGGGTTGGCGAATGGGAAGCGATGAAGACTCTATCACCGACTGGCTATGAGCACTATATATCCCTCTTGTGTGCGTATTTGTTTGTTTAACCAATTTATTGGTGAAAATTTACTTGTTTCATGATTTTCACGAAATAGAAATTACTGTTTTGGAAACTTACTATACGTGAAATTCTGTTATAAGAAAGCATGCTATACAATGTGCTTAATTGCTTATGTGTTTTGGGACTCTCATTGGGCTTAGAAGCTCACCCCATTATATTTCCCTTCCTAGGTTCTCCAGAGTATTAGATTGGGTGCGAAGGAAAGTCCAAGACCAGACCAAACCTTTTGAATTTGTGGGTGTAAATATTTATCAGTTTTCAATGTTGGTGATAATTTTGTGAATTACTTTGAATGGTTACATTAAGGTTTTGTGGATTGAACCCTGACGGTTGATTGGCCGTAGCTAAGTTAATCGAACTCTATGGATGCATCTTTATTTCAAACCCTAGTTGAACTGATTTGATTGACCGAGTCCTGGCGAGAGTTAGACCGGTGGCCGTGGGTCCTAGGGTTCGCCTTGGGAAACGTGGGGCAACCACATTTGGTTGTATCAGAGCTTAGGTTAGAAATTGGCCTGTAAGGTTATGAGGGCCTGATTTTGAAAGGTAGAAATTAATAATTGAAGTTATAAGTTATATTGGAGACTTACTTAAAGTTGGCTATGGTTGTAGGTTATGGCTGGAAGCAGAACTAGGTAACCAATCCCACCTAGAATGCCTTTGCCTCTAGTGATACCAGGCCGGAGGCCACTGCTTCATTGGGTCCAGCGTCCAAGACCAATCCAGCAGCTGTTTGAGAGATTATGCCTACCCCAATCAGCATTGGTGTTTAGGTTGTGAAAGAAAGGAAGACCTTAGCCCGTACTGTTCAAAGGGCAAATACAAAAATAGAAGAATTGAGGGCTGAGAATCAGATGTTACGTGCTAGGGTTCAGGAGCTTGAAGAGATAGCTAACCATTTCATTCGACTGTCTAACACTGTACGAGATTGTACCACAGGCATCATGGCTGATTGTGAAACGATGATTGAGGAAATAGTGGAAATTCATTCAGAAGGCCAGGGTGGTGAGAGTTCTAGTGTTGGACAGGTATCTCCAGGACATGTATCTCCAGGACATGTTGAGGGTGACGATTACCAAGGAGATCGAGAGGCTTCTCCTATTTATAGCCCTCTCAGTGACCCTTCCAAGGACCCCGATTTCCCCACCTCCCCTTGAGTTAGGATTGAGGCTAAGTACCTAATGGGGGTCCCACTAGCTTTCTATTTGGATGACTGTACTGGATTAATGTTATGTTTTGAAATTTCGTGGATGTTATGACTACTGTGTTGTGTTTGTTTTAAGAACTTGGTGTATGATGTTTTATATTAATGTGGGTTGTTTTAAGTGCATTAACAATTGTTTGCAAAAATTTTCTCTCCCCGTTTTTAATTCACGTTTATAAAACAAAATATTGTATGTGTATGTGTAAAGGAAATGGTAGGAGAAGGTAAGAGAGGAGAGACCTGGCAGGAAGTACAAAACCAAGGCGAGGGAGAGGCATCTCTGCTCACCCAGTATTCAATGCTTGGCGGTGAGGAAGCGAGAGATCAATAGCGGAAGCCTGAATCGAATGACCACTCTCTTAGAGTGTGGTGATGTGACGGGGATCAAGGGCCTAGAGTAGACCGGAGGGACCAAGAGTAGGTGAAGATAGAGCCACGGAGAGATTTCAAAGTTTCTCTCCTCCCAAATTTTGGAGGACCTAACCACGACATAGCCGAGCAATGGCTGAGAGCATGGTTAACATCTTTGGGACTTTAGGTTATCTGAAAGTCTGGTAGTGACTTTTGCAGTCTTTCAATTTGAAGGTGCCGCATGAGCACGGGTGGAATGTAATTAGGGAAAAATGGGCTGAGAAAGGACCCATGGACATGGGCCAATTTCACTAGGGAGTTTAACGAAAAATACCTACCTCCTCTAGTTCAAGAAAGACGAGAAGATGAATTTATACGGTTGCGCCAAGGAACCCTAAGTGTGGCCGAATATGAGGCCCAATTCACTCGTCTGTCTAAGTTTGCCCCGGAGCTAATTGCCACAGAACCTCGTAGGGTGCGTCATTTTGTCCAAGGTCTAAACCTAGAGATCCAAGAGGCTTTAGCAACTGCTCATATGCCTACTTTCACTAATGCCCTAGAAAAAGCTCTAAGGGTGGAGAACACTAAGGCACAAGTCAAGGCCTTTCAGAATAGGAAACGAGCAGCTCTGACCGGCAGTAGTTTCGGGAGACCAGGAGGGAATCAACTGCCCCAAAAAGCTGGACGAGGTCTTGGAGAATGGCAAGTTGTAACAGGACAAGGAAGAGGCCAAAAGGGTGGCCCGTCTCAATCAAGGCAAAACCCACCAACCCGCCAACCTTGTGGATATTGTGGTAAGGCAAACCACAACGAGAATGACTGTTGGAAAAAGACAGGGAAATGTTTAGCATGTGGAAGTACAGAGCATGTGGTTGGCAATTGCCCTACTCGGCGAACTCAAGAAGCGGGGACACAAGCATCAGGTCGTTCTAACCCTAAACCATCCATAGATAGAGGAAATCGGCGTAGGGTGCCAGACAGAATCTACTCCATTGATCACCAGGAGGTGCCAGACTCAGCTGGAGTAGTGGAAGGTACCATTTCCCTTTTTAATAGATTGGCTAAGATTTTGATTGATCCAGGTGCTAGTCATTCATTTGTAAACCCTAATTTTATGTGTGGTATCAATGTTAAGTCCGATCTCTTATGTAACAGCCCCACCTCTCCCAAGGGCGAACCTAAGGGTATCAGCGGACTGTCTGCCCAGCTCTCGCCAGGACTCACTACAAACCCTCAATTATATTACAGATTTCAAATAATCACACTTCAAGATCTCTAAAATAATAATACATGCATTCGCTCTTAAAGCCTTAATTGAGGTCCAACAATAAATGATAGTTAACTTACAAAAGTAAATCCTCAATAATAGATATTAAAACTCTTATAATATCAATTTCAGGTACAATAAATCTTTAACTTCGAAATTTAATATTAAGCCTATACAAAATTATGAAAATCCTACCAAAGTAACTAAATCCTCGATCTACGTTTTCCACTTCGAGACCTGTTAAGGAAAACAAACTGGGGTGAGCTAACGCTCAGTGAGGCCAAGGAGAAACATGCAAGCATGTAATCAAGTAAGTAAGAAAGCTAGTAAATTCAAATATAAAAGCGTGTAAATCAAACATTCACTTGTACTATTGCAATTTTCACCAGGAGATCGTATTCTCAAGAAATCACTACTCGAGGGCTCACATTAGACAAAAGTCTTGGAGCTGGGTTCGGAGAACCCTCTTCGAGCCTCTCTATCTACAGTGAATTTGCACAAGCACCGTGAGCAGTTCATACAGGAAAAATACACAATAACAGGTAAGGATACAGGGCTCTCAGGAGCCAATTTCCACGGTTAAGCAGTTGAGTCCATTCCATCCCAAACGTTGACTCTCCGTCAACTTAGCACAGGTAAAGTCCGTAGAATCTCCACTTAGTACAACCTCCGTCCAACAGTTCACCCTCTCGGGCCCGAAACCAAACAGGTAAGTAAAAGGGTAAAGCTACATCGAGCAATACCGAGCAAGACCTCTTCAACAGGTCAAGCTCAAAGAACAGTACCTAAGGTTCACCAAGCTTCCCGACCAAGCCCTTGCTGGCTCGGGTCCCAAGGATCCCCAATAGGTTTGGGCGTCCCCATTTATCACTTTTAAGTCGATGGATTATTCCAACCGACATTCAGTTACAGTCAAGTCAAGTACAGTTCCAGTCAAGTCAAATAGCAATCATGTACATGCAAGACAAGTAAAAGAGGATGAGTGCGATAAAATACACTCTCGCCTTAATAGTTTTCGTTCAAATAAACATATCAGGTAATTCAACAAATCATGCACTTGACACTCACCGAAGTCAAGAGTCTAAGGCAAAAGCACGCAAGATCAATCGAGTTCTCCAGGATCTTCTCGATCAGCTGAGACAAATACGGGTATTTTAATTCAAATCACTAAAGAAATATTTGATAGATGTCTTTAAAAATGTCTCAATGAGACTCAAGTCAAGTTCAATGAAATTCCCTTTTGAGCTGAAATCTTTTTAAAATCGTAACTTGAGTTATACAAGTCCCAATTTTGCAATCTTGGTACCGTTGGAAACCTCTTTTAATGTTCTAAAACTTTGTAGAAGACACCCAGTTAAAATTCTAGACAGAATTAGCCCAGATTTTAATTTAATGAACTGCTACAGTAACAAAACAGGACATAACAGGCTGTCCAACCAGACCAATTTGAAAATTTACCAAAAATTACAGAAAATGAATTGGCCTCTCAAATTTTTACGGTTTATATAACCTATTTAATAAGTTTCAAATGCCACTGACGGAACTCAATTCTAATACTTGAGCAAGAAATTACAGCAGTCCAAACAGGGCAGGTTCACAAATCTGAAATTTCTGTTTTCCAGTTTTGCAGGGCATACTTCTAGGCTCTGTTTGAGTGATGAATTCTTGGTCAAAAACCACCAAATTTGGTACACTAATACTTCCATATATCAACTAGATTCATACCATAATTCAACTTAAAATTTGGTTGGGAAGGCAGTTTTCTACGCGTCCAAACTAGACTGGTTTGCATTTGCTCAAACCTGCAAATTTTACTTCCTTTTCTTATTCTCATTTTTAACACATCTAAACACTTCCGTTTGACCTCAAATTCGAACCTAGGCTGGTATTGACCTTTCTTAACCTAATGATGATAAAAAATGATCACAACTTTCATCAAAAATTAACACAAAACATTTCAATGAAATCAGGCAGCATGCTGCCCTCATTTTCCAATTTTGCCCTAATTCCAATGATCATCAATTTTGTTCCATCTTTAAGGAAATTGGTGTGAGACAATCCAACACCCTAACCTTCAACATTTAAGCCTGAAATTAGGCCTTTAAACTTGCCAAATATCAGCCATAAAAATTAAGAAGAAAAACAGAAAATTTCACCCCCAAATTTCTTCTTCCTCTAGCCGGTTTTTCCTTGAGGTTTTCTTCCAACTTTTAGCAACCAAAATCAAACATAATGCACATATATAACACCATTTAACCAACTCATGAACAAATACACATATATAGTGGAAATTCCAAGAGCCCACAAATTCTCCATAATCATCAAATTACACAATAATAAAGCTTAAACACTTCAACCATCATAATCATCATCCATCATGGTTCTATGAACCTATCAACCACCCAAACCTAACTTTTCATGCTTAACAATGGAATTAATAGAAAAAGGTGCAAGTTTTAGTTCCTTACCTCCTCCAAGAAATGAACAAAATTCACCCAAGAAATGCTAGAATAAGTCCTCCCAAGAGCTTTCTCCTAAGCCTTTTTCACCCAAGCTCCAAGCTTGCCAAGATTGATGGAAGTTTGAAGGTGGTTTGAGAGATGAATTTGGTGGAAGAAATTTTGATGAAATTTCAAGGGAAGAAGAAGAAGGGAGGTCGGCCAAAGGGAGGAGAAGAAGAGAGGGATTTTATGTTGATTTTTGAATCAATTAAATAAAGAAAGCAAGACAAGACATAAAGCTTGTCTTGTGCCCCAAAGTCAAATATGGAATAGTAATCCCTTTGCTAACAATTTTGGTGGGAAAATAATTATCCCACTTAGCTAAGGATTAAAGGATTAATCTTGGTCAGGAGAGAGAAATGAGAAGGAATAAATTGAGAATGAATTAGGGTGAATTAGGTGGAAGAAACAATGGCTAAACAAAATTCTAACTCGAGAGGATTAAAACAACTTAAACTAAAAATCACAAATCCCTAATTATAATTACTCTTTTTAATTCACCTCTAATCACTGAATAATATTTCTAACCTACGGGTGATCATCCTTACATTCCAGTGCAACTTAACTCATGGCTCGAATATCCACCTCGAAAAACGTGTTTTTCTCATTTTCTGTATAATTGGTACAAAAAGAGTAAATTTTAAAATAAGATGAATGGATTGTTGAAATTCTACCTGAAAAATTAATATAGAGCTAAATTATGTTTTTCTCAAAATGAAATAAATTAAACAAATAAATAAATAAATAAATTGAATTTTCATTTAAATGTTCTAAAAATTCGTTTAAATGTAATTTTTAAAATAATTGAACGAATTAATAGCAATAATATCATTATTTAAAATAGTAGATATTAACAATATTTAAAATAAATTTTGGGGCCCTTACACTCTCCCCCCCTTAAAAGAATTTCGTCCTCGAAATTCATACTTGAATTATATATTAATGCTTGGTATTTCCTCCGAATTTCGTCCTCTAATCCTCAAGTTACTTCCTCGTCACCTTGGTTTATCCACAATATTCTCAATAAAGGTATTTACTTGTTCCTCAAAATTTTCACCTTGCTAAACAAATAATTCTGAATACTCTTGCATTTCTTCTTCCACTTCCCAAGTCGTCTCCCCGACGTCATGACTTTTCAGAGAATCTTAACCAAAGACATTTTCTCAGTTCTCAAGTCCTTTACTTTCTTGCTACAGAAGTCTCCTAGAAGTCACCTTGAGCACCTAAGGCGATTACCCTCAATGACCATAAAAGGTGAATTATCTCCAATTAATTCTCTTAAACCATCATAGAGCTCAATTGAAAAGGGAGAACCACACTTAAACAACTACTGTAATGCCTAAAGAGGAGATTAAAGTTTTTTGAAAATCATCATTTAAAAGAAGACTTAAAACTATAAAAGACCTCATTTTTCATCTACGAATTCAAACTCAGATCAAATCGGCATTTTCAAAGTAAAGTTAAAAGTTTTAAAAGAACACTTTTTCTTTAAATTGTATATATATATATATATATATATATTTACCGCGATGTCAAAATTTTCAAAAATTGTGCAATGCTCCCTGAGGAGATATCTAGCAAAACGAAGTTTGAGAAATTATCCCTTTTTAACTTCTAAACTCACATTTAAAAGCCAACATCGAACAAAGATTATTGAACAATATTTTACCAAAAATTTGTAAGAAAATAGGGCTAAAAGTAGTTGAAAGGATTCGGCCAGTAGGGGGTATTTCTAGAGATTCTATCCAGATTCTCGCATCAATCTTATGGCTATGATTCATCATTCTCATGAAATAACCATAATGTGTAATAACCAACGTATATCTAGTTATTAATCATCAAGATTCACCACCATATTCACACTACGAACATGGAAAAGCTTCAGGTCATTTAAACGGGTACTCGGGTTTTCAAGAGATCCTTTCAATAGTCTAAAATCATATGGCCATAAATCATTAGGTTTAAGTCGTAAAACTTATAGGTCTACAAAGTTCAAGCTCTTCCCGCTAGCATAGTCTCAACCCTAGTCAAGGTAAGTCGTAAACTTCTAAGATTCGCCACAAGATTTACCTTTCTCTCGAACTTGGTCAATGGCAAGTGAAATTGGATGAGGTAATGGTCTTGAAACAAAATTTATAGAAGAACGAATGAAATCTTTTCTTCCCTATTTGTAGCTTGAATAACCGGCTAGGGAAGAGTAATGGAGAAAATTGCTGGAAAATCTCACCTCTCTTATCTCTATAGGACTAGCCACAAGGAAGGAAGAGAATAGAGTTTTGTGTTGGTGATTTTCTCGAAAGATGAAAGCAAGAATAAAGATAAAATATGAAGCAAGACTTTCTTTTTCTCTCTCTAGTTATTTTCTTGTGAAGTCAAAATAAAATAGTAGAATGAAGAGTAATTGAAGTTTTATAAAGGATGAGTGGTGGAGGTGATGCCAATGGCCACCCTTCCATTGCTCGTGACTCTAATGAAATCTATCTTATTCACTAGTTTGCCTTTTCACACTTAACTCCCTTTAATTCCAATAAAAGGCAACATACACTCCACGAATTATCTTTTTACCCTCATTGACTAACCCTAGACTTCGGCTCTTAATTCTCTCCCCTGCTTTGGGTGCCTTGACCCACACCCTCGTTCTCAACCTCGATCTCAATTGCGGCCTCGTCTACCGTCCACAATCTTTATAGAAGGTAGACATAAAATAAATGTGAAAATAAACTAAATTAAAATACACTAGAGCAAGGTAAAATAGAATAAAAGAGAATGTAATGAATTAATACAAAATAGAATAAGCAATTTAGCAAATTAAATTTTGGGATGAACAAGAGAATTTTCTACAACCGACCAACTTTCATACATATATATATATCGAAAGAATCAAGTACGTGACGGTGGCATATATAATACAAAAGAACATATCAAAATGTCGCTTGCCCGACCATTTTACCACACAAAAACACAACAATGAAAGTAGTAAAAAAATATGCACCTACCAAGACGAGAATCGCCCTGGTGGTTTCTTTTTACAAAAAGGTCACAAAACATACTACTCGTAGATGCCACAAAATACAAATAGTCATGTAGTCACAAGCATAGGCCTCACAAGCCTCACCCATCTAATCCACTTACAAAAATTCAAAAGACTAAGACCTTCATAGTCTAGTTCATAACTAGATTTTCACCCTACACCTAGGTGGATTTAAGACCAAACAATATCAAGATTTGGTTGTACTAATCATTACATCAAGTGCCAAGTTCAAAATTCCTAGAATAGATATAACTCTAGGTTTTACGACAGTTCCTTATTTGGTGTTTGAGGCTTCCACACCTTAAACATGCTCCCATCTTTCTCCAACACTCATCAGGGATGAGATTTTGCAATCACACTTAGCAGCTCTAAGTCGCCACGCAAGAGGTCAACTAGATTTTAGTTTCCTTCCTTTACCTTCAGCAGCGTGTTCATCTTGGTTAATCTCTTTACGCTTCCCTTTAACATTGAGAGAGCTTCCCTCCTGATTTCTAACTTGAGTGTTAGGGGTATCTCAAATTCAATGGTAGTTGAGTGCACCAGATCAAATTTATGCTTTGCATCCCTGCAGTACAGCTTCATATTTGTTCTTCATTTCCATGTACTTGCTTATTAGCTCAGTCTTTTCCTTATATTCTTGTTCCCATCGTCCTTCCCAATACTTAGCAAGTTAAGAAAACCCTAAATCCTTTCGAAGAGCCTCTACGTTTTCGTGTGAATCCTCCAAGTTCGCCATGTCACTAATTCCTTTAACTCCCGAATTTAACCTGCTAAGGAAACCAAAATCGCTAGGTTAATATTTAATCACAATGAAGCTCTAACCATTTAAAACTCAACTCTTTAAAATCCAATATAAGGACTCTTATGGACTCGTGAATACGAATCGTGTCTTTTGCTTATCTAACTCAATATTTGAGATCATTATCCTTAAAATATCCCAAATAGATCTTTAACCTAGGCTCTGATACCACTTGTAACAGCCCCACCTATCCCAAAGGCGAACCCAAGGGAGAACCCAAGGGTATCAGCGGATTGTCTGCCCAGCTCTCGCCAGGACTCACTACAAACCCTCAATCATATTACAGATTTCAAGTAATCACACTTCAAGATCTCTAAAATAATAATACATGCATTCACTCTTAAAACCTTAATTGAGGTCCAACAATAAATGATAGTTAACTTACAAAAGTAAATCCTCAATAATAGATATTAAAACTCTTATAATATCAATTTCAGGTACAATAAATCTTTAACTTCGAAATTTAATATTAAGCCTATACAAAATTGTGAAAATCCTACCAAAGTAACTAAATTCTCGATCTACGTTTTCCACTTCGAGACCTGTTAAGGAAAACAAACTGGGGTGAGCTAACACTCAGTGAGGCCAAGGAAAAACATGCAAGCACATAATCAAGTAAGTAAAAAAGCCAGTAAATTCAGATATAAAAGCATGTAAATCAAACATTCACTTGTACTATTGCAATTTTCACCAGAAGATCGTATTCCCAAGGAATCATAGGGCTCACATTAGACAAAAGTCTTGAAGCTGGGTTCAGAGAACCCTCTTCGAACCTCTCTATCTACGGTGAATTTGCACAAGCAGTTCATACGGGAAAAATACACAATACGGGTAGGATCTGTGGCTCTGGGAGCCAATTTCCCTGTTAGCGGTTGAGTCCATTCCATCCCAAGCGTTGACTCTCCGTCAACTTAGCACGTAAAGTCCATAGAATCTCCACTTAGTACAACCTCAGGTCCAGCGGTTCACCCTCTAGGGCCCGAAACCAAACAGGTAAGTAAAGGGTAAAGCTACATCGAGCAATACCGAGCAAGACCTCTTCAACAGGTCAAGCTCAAAGAGCGATACCTAAGGTTCACAAGCTTCCCGACCAAGCCCTTTGCCGGGTCCCAAGATCCCAATAGGTTTGGGCGTCCCATTTATCACTTTTAAGTCGATGGATTATTCCAACCGACATTGATTCTGATCAAGTCAAGTACAGTTCGGTCAAGTCAAATAGCAATCATGTACCGCATAAGACAAGTAAAGGAGGCGGCCGATAAAATACACTCTTTAATAGTTTTCGTTCAAATAAACATATCGGTAATTCAACAAATCATGCACTTGACACTCACCAAGTCAAGGTCTAAGGCAAAAGCACGGAAGATCAATCGAGTTCTCCGGGATCTTCCGATCACACGAGACAAATCAGTATTTTAATTCAAATCACAAAAGAAATATTTGATAGATGTCTTTAAAATTGTCTCAATGAGACTCAAGTCAAGTTCAATGAGACTCAAGTCAAGTTCAACATTTAAGCCTCAAATTAGGCCTTTAAACTTGCCAAATATCAGCCATAAAAATTAAGAAGAAAAACAGAAAATTTCACCCCCAAATTTCTTCTTCCTCTAGCCGGTTTTTCCTTGAGGTTTTCTTCCAACTTTTAGCAACCAAAATCAAACATAATGCACATAAATAACACCATTTAACCAACTCATGAACAAATACACATGTATAGTGGGAATTCCAAGAGCCCACAAATTCTCCATAATCATCAAATTACACAATAATAAAGCTTAAACACTTCAACCATCATAATCATCATCCATCAAGGTTCTATGAACCTATCAACCACCCAAACCTAACTTTTCATGCTTAACAATGGAATTAATAGAAAAAGGTGCAAGTTTTAGTTCCTTACCTCCTCCAAGAAATGAACAAAATTCACCCAAGAAATGCTAGAATAAGTCCTCCCAAGAGCTTTCTCCTAAGCCTTCTTCACCCAAACTCCAAGCTTGCCAAGATTGATGGAAGTTTGAAGGTGGTTTGAGAGATGAATTTGGTGGAAGAAATTTTGACGAAATTTCAAGGGAAGAAGAAGAAGCGAGGTCGGCCAAAGGGAGGAGAAGAAGAGAGGGATTTTATGTTGATTTTTGAATCAATTAAATAAAGAAAGCAAGACAAGACATAAAGCTTGTCTTGTGCCCCAAAGTCAAACATGAAATAGTAATCCCTTTGCTAACAATTTTGGTGGGAAAATAATTATCCCACTTAGCTAAGGATTAAAGGATTAATCTTGGTTAGGAGAGAGAAATGAGAAGGAATAAATTGAGAATGAATTAGGGTGAATTAGGTAGAAGAAACAATGGCTAAACAAAATTCTAGCTCGAGAGGATTAAAACAACTTAAACTAAAAATCACAAATCCCTAATTATAATTGCTCTTTTTAATTCACCTCTAATTACTGAATAGTATTTCTAACCTACGGGTGATCATCCTTACATTCCAGTACAACTTAACTCATGGCCCGAATTTACACCTCGAAAAACGTGTTTTTCTCATTTTCTGTATAATTGGTACAAAAAGAGCAAATTTTAAAATAAGATGAATGGAATGTTGAAAATCTACCTGAAAAATTAATATAGAGCTAAATTAAGTTTTTCCCAAAATGAAATAAATTAAACAAATAAATAAATTTAATTTTCATTTAAATTTTCTAAAAATTCGTTTAAATGTAATTTTTAAAATAATTGAACCAATTAATAGCAATAATATCTTTATTTAAAATAGTAGATATTAACAATATTTAAAATAAATTTTGGGGCCCTTACATCTTACCCTTTGACCTAGTAGTGCGAACTCGTATGAGAGATCCATGTTTAATTACTAATGAGGTCTATAGGAGCTGTGAATTATGGGTAGGAGAGCGAAAAATCTTAGCAGATTTAATTGCTTTGCCTATCAAGGGATATGATGTCATATTGGGGATGGATAGTTTAGCTCGACTCCATGCACAATTGGATTGTAGGATGAAGGTGGTTGAATTTCACATTTCGGGAGAACCTACTCTAAGATTTGATGCAAGACAAGGTTTAGCTTCTACTGCTATCATTTCGGGGATTCGAGCCAGAAAATTGTTAAGTAAAGGAGCTCGAGGATACTTGGCATTTTTGATAAACCCTCAAGGGGATAAGCTGAGACTAGAAGATGTGCCTATAGTGAACGAGTATCCGGAGGTATTTCCTGAGGAACTAGTATCTTTACCCCCTAACAGAGATTTTGAATTTAAGATCGAGCTTACCCCTGGAGCAACACCTATTTCTAAGACCCCATATCGGATGGCGCCAGTTGAGCTTAAGGAGTTAAAATTGCAATTACAAGATTTGTTGGAAAAGGGTTTCATAAGATTGAGTCAGTCTCCGTGGGGAGCCCCGGTATTGTTCGTGAAAAAGAAAGATGGAGGTTTAAGACTTTGCATAGATTATCGGGGATTGAATAAGGTCACTATTAAGAACAATTATCCTTTACCTCACATCAATGAATTGTTTGATCAATTGCAAGGGGCTGTAGTGTTTTCTAAGATCGATCTCAAACAAGGCTATTACCAATTGAGGATTAAAGAAGAAGACGTTCTGAAAACTGCCTTTAACTCTAGATATGGGCATTATGAGTTTTTGGTCATGCCTTTTGGATTGACTAATGCCCAACAGCATTCATGGACTTGATGCATCGGGTTTTTAAGCCTTACTTAGATCAATTTGTGGTGATTTTCATGGATGATATCTTGATCTATTCAAAATCCAAAGAAGACCATGATCGGCATTTAAGGTTAGTCTTGCAAACCCTGAAGGAGCACCAGCTGTACGCTAAGTTTAGCAAGTGCAAATTTTGGCTAAAAGAAGTATCATTTCTAGGTCATGTAATTTCTGAGAAGGGAATTGCCATTGATCCAGCTAAAATGAGAGCTGTGGTGGATTGGAAACAACCTGAGAACCCAACGGAAGTTCATAGTTTCTTGGGATTAGCTGGATATTATCGAAAATTCATCCAGGACTTCTCTAAACTTGCAGGCCCTTTAACCAATCTGACTCGAAAAAATAGCCGTTTCATTTGGGATTCGAAATATGAAAATAGTTTTCAAGAGCTTAAGAGTCGACTTACTAAAGCTCCTGTGTTGGTGTTACCAAATGAAAGGGGTAGTTTTACGGTGTACATCGGTGCATCTAAGGAAGGATTGGGGTGTGTTTTAATGCAAGATGGTAGAGTAGTGACCTATGCCTCTAGGAAATTAAAACCTCACGAGCAGAATTATCCAACTCATGATCTTGAATTGGCAGCAATAGTGTTTGCCTTGAAGAAATGGAGGCACTATTTGTATGGTGTTTTTTTTGAGGTTTACACGGATCACCAAAGTCTTAAGTACCTATTTTCTCAAAAGGAACTAAACTTGAGACAACGGCGATGGATGGAGTTTTTGGAAGATTATGAGTGTACTATCAAGTACCAACCAGGAAAGGCCAATAAAGTAGCAGATGCTTTGAGTAGGAAAGTTCAGATTTTTGGACTAATGGTTAAAGAGTGGGAGAAGTTAGAAGAAGTTAGTGCTTGGAGTCCACAGTTAGTGCAACAAAAAGTGATTCTGGGAAGTATCACCATAAATTCCTCCATAGTTGAACGCGTTAAGGAATTTTAAAACAAGGATTCTCTAGTGCAAAAGTGGGTAAGTAAGGTGAAAGAAGGGAGATTACCTAATTTCCATTTGGGAGATGACGGAATTTTAAGATATCAAAACCGTTTGGTGATACTTGACGAGGATGAATTGAAGAAAGAAATTATGGCAGAAGCACATAAGTCTAAATAAACCATTCACCCTGGAAGGAACAAGATGTACCAAGACGTGAAGAAGTTATACTAGTGGGATAATATGAAAAGGGACATAGCTCAGTTTGTACAGTCATGTCTTACGTGCCAGCAAGTCAAATCTGAACACCAGAGACCCTCAGGATTACTACAGTCATTGGAGGTGCCTGAATGGAAATGGGACCAAATTACTATGGATTTTGTTACTGGATTACCCCATACACGTCGAGGTCACGATGCAATTTGGATTGTAGTAGACCGGTTAACCAAGTCGGCCCATTTTCTACCAGTCAACATGAAATATAAGATGGAAAAACTGGCTCAAATCTACCTGGATGAAATTGTTAGATTACACGGAGTGCCAGTAAGTATAGTATCAAATAGAGATCCACATTTCATTTCCAGATTATGGCAACAGATACAAAGTGCTTTAGGGACCAAGTTAAATCTTAGTATTGCCTATCACCCTCAAACTGATGGACAATCTGAGAGGACCATACAAACCTTGGAAGATATGTTGAGGGTATGTATCATGGATTTTGGGGGCAGTTGGGACCAACATCTAACTTTAGTGGAATTTTCTTATAACAACATTTACCATTCCTCAATTCAGATGGTTCCGTATGAGTAGGGGTGTGCATCGAATTCGAAATCGGTAATTCGGAACTATGAATTCGGAATTTTTTGAAATTTGGATTCTGGAAATTTTGACCGATTTCGATTTCGATTTCATCAATTCCGATTTCGAATTCATTCCGAATTGAATTCAGAATTCGGTAATTAACCGAATTCACCGAATTCGGTACCTTTTTATATTTCTAATTTTTTTTTAAAAAAATTCTAATATGCTAAATAGCGTAATTTAAATAATTAAATACTTAATTATATATAACTAACTTAATTAGACTTAATCTTATTATATAGTATTAGTCACATGTATTATTTGTATATCAATATATATATATTATTTATTATTATATAAACAAATTTGAAACTGAAATCGGAACTTCCGATTTCGATTTCGATTTCACTTTCGAATTATGAAATCGAAATCAGAAATTTCGATTTTAAAAGGCTCATAACCGAATTCGAATCGAATTCGCCCAAATCGAAATCGAAAAACTGAATTAACTTCCGAATTCCGATTTCACCGATTTCGAATTTTCGAATTCATTTCGAAATCGGTCAGTAAATCGGAAATTTTCGCATTTGCACACCCCTACGTATGAGGCATTGTATGGAAGAAAGTGTAGATCACCAATATACTGGGATGAAGTAGGAGAACGGAAACTTTTAAGTGCCGAAAGAATACCATGGGTTGAAGTGGCATATGAGAAGGTCAAGTTAATCCGTCAAAGGATTCAAGTGGCTCAGAGTCGCCAGAAAAGCTACTCCGACAACAAAAGGAAAGATTTAGAATTTCAAGTTGGGGATGAAGTTTTCTTAAGAGTTACGCCGTTAAGAGGAAGTCTCAAGGACGGAAAAGGGAGGAAGCTTAGGCCAAGATTTATAGGTCCCTTCAGAATTTTACAAAAGATTGGAACAGTGGCGTATCAGCTAGAATTGCCAGCAAGCTTAGCTCGAGTCCATAATGTTTTCCACGTATCATGGTTGAGAAAGTACCACAAGGACCCATCTCATGTTCTACCTGTAACGGCCTCGAATTTTGAAAAAAAAAATTTTAATTAATTTTAATTTTAAAAAAATCAAAAATATATTTATTCATATCATTAAATCTTTAATTATCTTGTGATATTTGATTTTATCCTCGTTTATAATGCCTCATTTGATTTTAACTCTAATTACCTGTAAATTACGTTTCGTAGCATTTATCAGTGGAAAAATGTCAATGGCACGTTTATCGAGGTAAATTCGGACTGTGGGTAAATTAGTGGAGATAAGTAGGGATGATCACGGATAAGTTGGAAGTGTGATTAAATGACTGGATTTGGGACATTGAAGGTGGTTAATTAGGGTTTTGAAATTTTTAATTAGGGTTTGGATTAACCTCGCTAAGCTTAGAATTTCAACTAATTATTTCTTCCAACCGATTTTTCCTAGCTCCTACGAAAATTTTCCTATTCTTCCTTCCCCCTCCTAGCCGAAAATTAGCCTTAATTTCAAACACAATTAAGCCCTTAATTTTCCCTCCAAATAGATAAGAATGGCTTAATAAAAGTCAAACCTCATTAAGGCAAGACAAGACTTGTGTCTTGTCTTCCTTTCTTCCCTATTTTAAAAAAAAATAAAGCTCAAAACCGGTTCCTTTCTCTTCCATTTCATCCGACTTTCTCTTCTCTTCTTCTCTTCATTTTTCATCATTTTTTCTTCTCCATTTCTTGCCAAAATCACCAACAAAAACAACAACCCTCTTGGATTAAGCTTGAGCTTGGTGGAGGACTTGGACTAGGAGCTTTTGGAAGCTTTTGTTTGGCATTTTCTTGAAGAACTTCCACTCACTTCTTGCAAGAGGTAACACTAGAAAACTTGAAGTTTTCCTCCATTCATTTCAATTGATAAGCATGTTGTTAGGTTGGGTTGTTGAAGGGTTTAGAAACCTTGACTCTTGTGTTTAAAGTTTTGATTATGAAGTTGATTTGTGGAAGTTGATGATTATGAGCATGAAACGCTGGGCTCTTGAATTCCCACCAAATATGTAAAATTGATTGTTGAATGGTTAAATGATGATGTTTAAGTCTATTATGTATGTTGTTGATGGTTAAAGTTTGATGAAAAACCAAATGGGGAAAAACGGTTAAGGGAGGAAATTTTGGGGGTTTGAATTTCTGATTTTTCCTCGATTTTTGTGGCTGCATTTTTGGCTAGTTTAGAGGCTGAATTTGATGTTTAAGTGATGAATGTTAAGCTGCTATTTTGCTCCACAAAGAGTACTTCAAGAGCTGATGTTATGTGGTGGATTAAGTTGCATTGTGGAAGCTGGAAATTACAGGGGTAGTGCTGTCCGAATTTTGAGGCTTTATTTTGTGATATTCTTGCCAAAATATGTGACCATTTTTGATCATCAATAGGCTTAGGAAGTTCAATACTAGCTTAGTTTCGAAAATTAGACAAATTGGAAGTGAATTGAGGCTTGAACTAGATGAACAAGTGAGGGAGAAAATTTTCCAGATTTGAATGCATGAGTTGGACAAAATTGAGGCGCATAGAAAACTGCCTTCCCGGTGGTATTTTAAGTTGAAATTTGGTGTGAATCTAGTTAGTATATGGAGGTGTTAGTGTTCCAAATTTGATAATTTTTGGACTTCAATTCGTCACTCAAATAACCACTTGAAATCTGCCCTGTATTTTCGAAATCCCAGAACGGCAGAATTTTGAGTGGCCTCTGTTTGCACTGTTGTAATTTCATGCTCGGATGTCGGAATTGAGTTCCGTCAGTGGCTGTTGAAACTTCATATGTAGGACTATATTGTGTATAAATTTTAGAGGTTAATTAATTTTCTGTAATTTTTGGCGGATTTTCAAAATGTGCTGGATAACCAGCCTGACGGACACTGTCGACTTACTGTAGCTGAATGTTCAACTGAAATCTGGGTGAATTTCGTCCATAATTTTAATTTGATGTCTTCTGAAAAGTTTTACAGCTTTTAAAGAGGTTTCCAACAGTACCAAATGAGTAGAATTCCGACTTGTAAAACTTGAGTTATGATTTTTCAAATTTTTCAGCTCAATTAGGAAAATTGTCGAACTTTCGACTTTTCGCTTTAAACTTCGCCATCGAGTAAGAAAACTCATTTTTGATCTCTTTTAATCATTTTTAGGTCAAAGTGCTGATTTTACGAGTGATCCAAACTCGAACTCCGAGACCTACTTTGTCGGTGAGTTTTCAATGCATGTTAAACGCTTTCGTTGAACTGCTTGACGCATATATATGTGCTTCTTGACCTGTTAAGTGCTTGGAATGTGAAACTGAGAATTTAATGGACCGCTCACTCAAAGGAGAGTATACTTTACTGCTCCCTTTTAGTAGAGTCGGAAACTTGATTTTTGCATGTGTTGAACTCGGGGAAATGAAAAACATGAAATGTACTTACTCCTGGCCGTGCGCCTTGAGTAATTCCTGTTTACTGTATATTACTGATTTATGTGGCGTGCGGGCCCGGTAGGGGGAGTAAGGTGGTTGGAGTTGGCGTGAAGAGTCGTCTACTTGGTTTGAAAGTCGACGGAGTGTCGACAACGATAATTGCTCGTGATAAGTGGAAATTGGCTCCTGAGAGCCCCTGTATCCTCATTGTGTGTTATTTGTATTTATTTATGTGTTTTAATTATTTACTTGCAATTTTACCGCTTTAATTGCCTGTGCATGAATTTTGAAAACTCACGAAATTTTTAGCTCACCCCCGTTCCCTTTTATTTTCCTTAACAAGTGAAGAGAATCCCGAGGCGTAGTTAAGGCTAACGTCTTGATCTTTTGGATTTTTGGTTTTAAGTGCGAAGACACTTTGTATATATTTTTGTGATGTTTAGTATTTTAAGATTATGGAAATGTATGAGTTTTGGCTCGAGGATTGTAACCATGTGACTTGGATGATTGTAAATTTTAAGTTTAAATGTTATTCTCCGTTTTAGTATCAATGTTTTATTAATTGGAGAAGATTTGCACGTTTAAGTTAGAAATGATTTAAATGCTTGAGTCCTGGCGAGAGTTGGGCAGACAGTTCGCTAACCTCTCTGGTTAGCCTTAGGGGGAGGTGGGGCTGTTACAGGTGGTATCAGAGCCTAGGTTAGACGTCTATAATGGAAATTTTGAAAAAAGTTCTTTTAGAATGGTTCCTTGTATTCTAAGTTTGATATCTTAGCTACTTCGAATATTAAAAAGTCCTAACTTTAAGTTTTGATTTTTGGTGTAGGTATGGAAGGTGGTAATGGAGCTACGGGAGCTAATGGGCAGGGGGCCAATGGCCATGAGCCACCTGCTAGGCCAGTTCGGTATAGGGTGAGTGGGGACGACCACACCAGCCTGTTGTTCACCCCACGTCGAGGGGGAGGTTCGAGGTGCCCGTGTAGGAGCCGGTACTCCTACCCTAATTCTGTGGTTCTATCCATGGACGATGAGCTTCGGGAGTAACTGGATGCCACCAGAGAGCTGCAAGAGGAGAACGTGGTGGTGAGAGATATTATGGCTAATCGTCAGGAGCGGATCCGAGAGTTAGAGGATCGGGTCGATGTACTGGAGAACCGGGTGGACACCGAGCGAGATAGGACTAGGGCCACTCGTGATCAGGTCCAGAGGTTTCGGGCCCTACTTGATAGGCTATCTGACGAGGTTCATGAGCGAGCTGCTAGGATTAGGGCTGACCTCACTACTCTAGAGGATACTGTAGCTGATGTGATTGCAGAGTCTATGCTGGATGTGGGCTCTGATGAGGACTCGTCTGAGGTGGAGCCTTACGAGGATATCATGATGGGGGATGACCCTTCGGAGGAGGAGGAGGAGGAGGATCCGTCTGAGGGTACCCCACCTGATGGTCCTGCTGAGGACTAGAGAAGTAGTCTTAGATTATTAGGATTAGGGTTTTATTAATCTGACGTATGAAAAGACTATATTAGGGGGATTCTCGTCCCTAGGATGCATGTTTATCTACTACTTTCACCATTACATTTTGTGTGGTAAATTGACTGTGAAAGCACTTTTTGTACTCTTTTGTGATAAACATGCCCAGTGTCTTGAATTCCATGACTATATATATGAAAGTTCGGTTGACTTTAGGAAAAAAATTCTCTTATTTTCTTCTCGGTTTAATTTGTTAAATTATTTATTTTACCTTGTATTACTTCTTGACATTTTCTTTTCTTTTATCTCATTTTACCTTGTTCCGTATTATCATGTATAAAATTTCTATTTTTCATTATATTTGTGTTTAATTATGTCTACCTATTATAGAAAACATGGACGGTAGACGAGGCCGAGGTAGAGGTCGAGGGGTGAGGCAAGACAACCCCAAAATTAGGGGAGCAGGGTTGACCAAGGTCAGGACGAGTTTGGGACAAGGTCAAGAGGTAGACTTGGGAACAAGTGGCGCCATAAACCGATGACGGGCATCTTGGCTCGTCTGGTGGATAACAAGGTCAGGGTCCAGTCAATCAGCCTAGGGGCCCAAGGTGGCGATGATAGGGCTTTAGAGCGATTCCAAAGGTTCGCCCCACCTAAGTTCTTTGGGGGACCTGATCCGGAGGTCGCTGAGGGATGGTTGGAGCGTATTTCTGACATCTTTGGTACCCTGAATTATCGAGGAAAGGCGGGTATCTTTTGCCTTCCGTTGAAGGAAGCCAGATCATGGTGGAACATGATTCGGGCCAAATGGGATAGGGACCAGACTCCTAGGACTTGGGAGAATTTTACTCGGGAGTTTTACTCTAAATTTCTTCCTCCCATGGTACAAGAAAAGAGGGAGATGATTTCATTAAGTGTGACAAGGGCTCACGAAAGTGTTGTGGATTACAGGCAATTTACCAAGTTGTCCAAGTTTGCCCCAGAATTGGTAGCTACGGAGCCAAGAAGGATTAGATGTTTTATTCAGGGCTTAAATTTGGAGATTCAAGAAGGATTGGCGGCGGCCCAGATTAATAGTTTTAGTGAGGCTATTGAGAAAGCCCAGAGGATCGAGACCGCCAAGGCTCAACCGAAGAACTTCCATGCCAAGAAGAGGAGTACCCCTTCTAGTAGTCGGGGTCCAATGGATGTGAATTCCCCGCCTTCCAAGTTTGGGAGAGGCTCGAGTGGGGCCAGTGCCTCGGGGACATCAAGGGGAACCTTTCCTCGAGGAGGGGCATCTAGAGGGGCTATCAGTGGCAGAGGCCCAACTAGGAGTATTCCACAAGGGAGCCAAGCCTCCAATTCAGGTCTTACGTGTGGGTTTTGTGGGAAACCAAACCACACCGCCAATGAATGTTGGAAGAAGCAAGGAAAATGCCTAAGGTGTGGAAGTTCAGATCACCAAATATCTTCCTGTCCTCAAACCCAAGATCGGAGTGGCGCCCAGAAGACGAACCCGAGCCAAGCTAGTTCGGTGGGGAGTAGGACAAGAGTACCAGCTCGAGTCTATGCATTGGATCACCAAGAGGTGCCTGCGTCGACTGAAGTGGTTGAAGGTACCATTCCCCTCTTTCATCGTTTAGCTAGAGTTTTAATTGATCCTGGTGCTACTCACTCTTTTGTTAATCCTGCATTTGTTTGTGGTATAGACATAAAACCTGTTAGGTTACCTTTTGATCTAGAGGTTAGAACACCAACAGGGGACAAAAGTTTGATTACGAGTTTGGTGTATAAAAATTGTGAATTGTGGATAGGAGAGAGAAAATTAATGGTGGATTTGGTAAGTCTGGATATTAAGGGGTATGATGTGATTATTGGGATGGATTGCTTAGCTAAACACTATGCCAAGGTGGATTGTAGGTTGAAAATTGTGGAATTTGATATGCCGGGGGAGGCGACCTTGAGATTGGATGTTAGAGGAATATTGGCTTCATCGGCTCTTATTTCGGATATTAGGGCTAGAAAGCTTCTAAGTAAGGGAGCTCAAGGATATTTGGCTTTTCTTATAAATCCTCCAAATGATAAGATGAAGTTGGAAGACATGTCGATTGTTAGGGATTTCCCCGATATATTTCCAGAAGAATTGGAATCATTGCCTCCTGAGCGGGCAGTAGAATTCAAGGTTGATCTAGTACCTGGAACGGCACCAATTTCTAAGACTCCTTATAGGATGACTCCGGCTGAACTTAAAGAGCTAAAGGTGCAATTAAAAGATCTTCTGGAGTGAGGTTTTATCAGGGAAAGTGAATCTCCGTGGGGAGCACCTGTACTGTTCGTTAAAAAGAAAGATGGTAGTTTAAGGCTGTGTATAGACTATCGGGGGTTGAATGATGTGACGATTAAGAACAAATATCCCTTACCACTCATTGATGAGTTATTTGAGCAATTGCAAGGGTCAGTGATATTCTCCAAGCTGGGTCTTAGACAGGGATATTCTCAGTTGAGGATTAGGAAAGAGGATGTGCCGAAAAAAGCTTTTAATTCAAGATATGGACATTATGAGTTCGTAGTGATGCCTTTTGGGTTAACAAATGCTCCGGCAGCATTCATGGATTTGATGCAACGGGTATTCAAGCCCTATTTGGATCGGTTTGTGGTGATCTTTATTGATGATATATTGGTGTATTCTAAAACCCTAGAAGATCATGCCGAACATTTGAAGATTGTATTGCAAACCCTCCGGGAGCACAAGTTGTTTGCCAAGTTTAGTAAGTGTGAATTCTGGTTGAAAGAAGTATCTTTTCTAGGGCATAAAATTTCCAAAGATGGGATTGCAGTTGACCCATCTAAAGTGGAAGCTGTTATACATTGGAAGAGATCTGAAAATCCTACTGAGGTGAGAAGCTTCTTAGGATTGGCTGGATATTATCGTCGGTTCATTCAGGATTTTTCAAGAATTACCGGACCTTTGACCGACTTGACTAAGAAACATGGAAAATTCCTTTGGAGTCCTAAGTGTGAAGAAAGGTTTCAAGAATTGAAGAAACGGTTAACGGAGGCACCGATCTTAACCCTACCTGATGGTAAAGAAGGATTTGTGGTCTATTCAGATGCCTCTAAGGATGGATTGGGTTGTGTTTTGATGCAAAATGGAAAAGTCATAGCATATGCTTCTACGAAGTTGAAACCCCATGAACAGAACTACCCAACACATGACCTAGAGTTAGCGGCAGTTGTTTTTGCCTTGAAGAAGTGGAGACATTATTTATATGGGGTTACTTTTGAGGTGTTCACGGACCATAAGAGTTTGAAATATTTGTTTTCTCAAAAGGAGTTGAATTTAAGGCAAAGGAGATTGGTAGAGTTTCTTGAGGATTATGACTGCTCCATAAAATATCATCCTGGAAAGGTGAATATGGTAGCTGATGCGTTAAGTCGCAAGGCTCAAGTAGCGAGTTTGATGGTGAAAGAATGGGAAATGTTGGAGCAAGTAAGTGAATGGAAACCTTGCCTTGGGGTGCAGAAGGTTATTTTTGGAAATATTGAATTAAGGTCTCCATTATTGGAACAGATTAAGAAAGCACAGTCAAATGATCCAGTAGTACTGAAATTACTGGAAAAAGTCCAGAAAGAAGAGACTCAAGATTTTAAGACTGGACCAGAAGGGATGTTAAGGTTCCGGGAGAGGATAGCAGTGCCGAATGATGAGGTAATAAAGAAAGAGATTCTAGAAGAAACACATCGGTCCAAGTATACTATTCACCCTGGGAGTAATAAGATGTACCAAGATTTGAAAGGACTGTATTGGTGGGATAGATTAAAGAGAGATGTGGCTAAATATGTGCAGACGTGTCTTACTTGCCAACAGGTGAAAGCTGAACACCAAAAGCCTTCAGGACTTCTACAACCTTTAGAAATCCCTGAATGGAAATGGGAATATATTACTATGGATTTCGTCACTGGACTGCCAAGGAGTCAAAAGGGACATGATGCCGTGTGGGTAGTCGTAGACCGACTAACTAAGTCCGCGCATTTTCTACTGGTAAATATGAAGTATCCTTTGGAGAAATTGGCCAGACTCTATTTGGATGAGATAGTGAGATTGCATGGAATTCTAGTAAGTATTGTATCCGACCGAGACCCTAGGTTTGTTTCGAGGTTTTGGCAGAAGTTGCAAGAGACCTTGGGGACCAAATTAAGCTTGAGTACAGCTTATCATCCCCAGACAGATGGTCAGTCTGAGAGAACCATCCAGACCTTAGAAGATATGTTAAGGTCGTGTATAATGGATTTTGGTGAAGGTTGGAGTCGGTATATGACGTTGGTCGAGTTTGCATATAATAACAGTTATCATGCCACGATTCAAATGGCACCTTATGAGGCACTTTATGGGAGAAGATGCCGATCACCGATTCATTGGGATGAAGTAGGAGAAAAGAAAGTTCTTAATCCGACTGCTATCCCTTGGATTGAGAAGGCTTATGAAAAGGTGAAGGTAGTTCGAGAAAGGCTTCAAACGGCCCAGAGTCGGCAAAAGAGTTACTCCTATAATAGGAGAAAAGATTTGGAATTTGAGGTAGGTGATAAAGTCTTCTTGCGGGTGAATCCCGTGAAAGGTGGTGTAGTGGCTAAAAAGGGGAAGAAATTGAAGCTGAGGTATGTGGGACCGTTTGAGATACTTAAGCGGGTTGGAAAAGTGGCTTATCAACTGGATTTACCAGCTAGTATGTCCAAGATTCACAATGTCTTCCATATCTCAATGCTCAAGAAGTATCACCCAGATCCGAGCCATGTGTTGCAATTAGACGAGATTGAGATGGATGAGACACTCTCGTATGAGGAAAGACCTGTAAAGATTCTCGATCGAGAAGTGAAGGATTTAAGGACGAAGAAAATTCCTCTGGTTAAAGTCTTGTGGAAAAATCATGATGTGGAGGAAGCAACTTGGAAGGTGGAAGAGGAAATGCAGAAGAAGTATCCAGAATTATTTGTTTAACAAGGTGAGAATTTTGAGAACAAAACTCTTTTAAGGAGGGGAGAATGTAACGGCCTCGAATTTTGAAAAAAAAATATTTTTAATTAATTTTAATTTCAAAAAAAATTTTGAAAATATATTTATTCATATCATTAAATCTTTAATTATCTTGTGATATTTGATTTTATCCTCGTTTATAATGCCTCATTTGATTTTAACTCTAATTACCTGTAAATTACGTTTCGTAGCATTTATCAGTGGAAAAATGTCAATGGCACGTTTATCGAGGTAAATTCGGACTGTGGGTAAATTAGTGGAGATAAGTAGGGATGATCACGGATAAGTTGGAAGTGTGACTAAATGACTGGATTTGGGACATCGAAGGCGATTAATTAGGGTTTTGAAATTTTTAATTAGGGTTTGGATTAACCTTGTGATATTTTATTTGTTTTCCTATGTTTTTATCTATTAATGTTTACTTATTTATTTTTGAATATGCTACCACATTTTCCTCATTTTTGTAGGTTTTTCTTTAAAAAAAAAAAAGATAGAGAAGAGTCAAAAACGCTGACCCTGGATAAGTCAGCGTAACCAGTCCAGTAACTTGATCGAAAAAAAAAAAATGACGCTGGATTTTTCCGAACTCGGATCATCCTTTCCAGCTGTAATTTCGATGCTTGAGCGATAAGAAACCTATTTAAACATTCCCCAACTCGCCCTAATCCCAACAACTCATCTAACATTCAAAATTAGCCCATCTCATCCCAAGAACATCAAAACCCTTAGTTCTAGGTTTGGTGGCTATAAATAGCCTAGGTTAGGGTTTAACAAAGAGGGGAAGTGGAGTTTTAGAGAGAGAGAGGGATTCTCTGAAATTGGGAGAGCTTTGAAAGCAAAAAAGCAGAAAAAGGGGAATTGGAGAGAAAGAGAAAAGAAAGAAAAAAGGAAAAGCTAGGGTTTCATACTTGAGGAGATTATTCTTGGAATTTCTGCCCTCCTCTTCGTTTAGATCCAAGATTCCGATTGTAACATCCTTCTACTTTATTTACCGTTTTTTGATCGTAAAATTACCGGAAATTTGGACCTTTTGGTGGAACCAAGGTCTTGAATAGTTTTTCCTTTAGTTTATGATATTTGATGATGATTATCAGTTGTTATATGAGCATGTTGTGTTTATAAAGCCTTGGTAAGGCTAGTAGATTTGTTTTTACGTTTAAAATCAGACGTTTGATGCTTCTGTGATGATGCTGTTGTGATTCCTGAGAAATTTCTGGAAAAGTGTTCTTCACGTTTTGAAGATGTGAAGAAACGCGGACCACTTGCGCAGAATCCTCCGCGTAACGCTCCGCGTTTCCTCTTGAATGTTTGAAGATGTGAAAAAACGCGGGTATCGCGTAACCTCCCGCGCTTCTAGCCTAACAGTTCTTCCCTTCCCTTTTCTTGTCTATTTGATGATGTCGATGTTTAAGATTTGGCCTTCTTCGGTTTTAGTTTGTTTTGACATGATCTGAATGCTTGTGTTTGATGTTTTAAATAGATCCCTTGCCTCTGAAGATTTTGTTTGTGATATTGTCTGAAAAACTGGAAGCAATCTTCCTGGTATTTTGAAGATGTGAAGAAACGCGGACTACTTGCGCGGAATCCTCCGCGTAACGCTCCGCGTTTCCTCTTGAATGTTTGAAGATGTGAAGAAACGTGGGTATGTTACGCAGGTTAGTCCGCATAACCTCCCGCGCTTCTAGCCTAACAGTTCTTCCCTTCCCTTTTCTTGTCTATTTGATGATGTCGATGTTTAAGATTTGGCCTTCTTCGGTTTTAGTTTGTTTTGACATGATCTAAATGCTTGTGTTTGATGTTTTAAATAGATCCCTTGCCTCTGAAGATTTTGTTTGTGATATTGTCTGAAAAATTGGAAGCAATCTTCCTGGAATTTTGAAGATGGGAAGAGACGCGGACGGTTACGCGGCTGAGTCCGCGTTTCCAGTCCGCGTTTCCCCTCTGATCTTTGATTTTTGCCTGTAACGCGGAGTTAGTTGCGCGGCTCGACCCGCGTTTCTACTCCGCGTAACCTCTCTGTTTCTGTATTCTTTTGATATTTCCTGCTCTTTTGTTCCAGAATCTTACTCTATTTCCTAGTATTATCTGTGTTGCTTGCAGAATATGTTTAGATACCCTCTCTTTGAATTTTTGATTGGTTTTTCCTTTAAATTGGTACCTTGATCCCTTTTGTTGATATTGAGTCTTAGATAACCATTCCCATCATTTAAGGATTCAATTAAGGCCTCACATCAAGGGATGGTAACTTCTTTCCCCTATTATGTGCTCATTATGTGTTTTTGCATGATTTTGCATGTTTTAAATTAAGTTTTCCTTTGCTTTTATTCATGTCTAGTCTTTATTTATGTTATTTAAATTTTGGAGTAAATCATTTGGAGGCCTTGGATGCCAAGTTGTAATAGATAGGTTTAATTTTGGCAAAAAGTGTATTTATTCTAGAAAATGTAATAGTTAGATTATTATTCCGAATTTTTCCCCCTTAGAATGTATTTAGGTTCCCCCCAATGTAATAATTAGGTTTTATATGCTTATTTTGCATGCTTGCATGATTATGTGTTTATTTGCTTTCCTAGGGTCTTGCATCTAGATATTATGCCTATATGTTATGTGTTTACGTGTTTTATGTGTTAACTTGCTTTAGTATCATATCTACATGTTTATTGTGTAAATGTATTGATGTCACCACACTAGTCCAACGCTAGTTGTGGCCTTTCCTCTTGATTTCTCACTAATCCAATGTTGGTGAGAACTTTTTGATGAGGGCTAGTCCAATGCTAGACCCTTGGAACGCCGTTCATGCATTAGATTCAAATTTCACACACTTTTCACTTTTAGAGTTTCTTTCTCATTTTGCCTGTTACTATTCTCCCATCCCGTATGCGAAACATCTTATTTAGTTTTCTTTTTATTAGATTAGTGCATTTAAGGCATTACCCTTTAAATTAGGGAAAAGAGTTTAGTATGGTTTTTAGCCTTAGCACGCTTTTATTTCCTTCTATGAAAAGGAAGATTTAAAGTCACGAACTTAGTTCCCCGCGCCCATTATGTTGCATTATCCCTCTCTAGGACATACATGTACGTTATTTTAAATGCTATCAAAACCATTCTTTAAAAAGCAAGTTTCTTTCTTCATGTTTTAGCAATTCAAAGTCAAAAAACTATTTTCTCTTAAAATTGCACATTTTTGAAAATTCAAGTTCCTCTTTGCATTTAAAATTGATCTTTTCAAAAACCAAGTTCTCTTGATATTTTATAAAGATTGCATTTTGAAAACCCTACTTTCCGTTTGTTCGAGTCTCATCATTTGCATTTTTCATGACCTCCTCGAGGGATCAAAACTGGATGACACAAACTAATGTGATCAATTCCAATCACACCTCAAGGAGACATTTTTGCCCCTGTCGATCCAACATTAGGTTTAGGTTTTTGCATCCATACAGACAACATCCAAATGTGATAAATTTTAAAGTTAGAATTAGGAAACTTTCAACTAAATCTTGCAACTAGCTTTGGCTAGGTTAGAAGGGTGCCTTAGAGACGACTAACATCGAATCTTTGCCTTCCCTTCTTTCAACCGTGACCCCCGAGCCTTTTCTCTAGTTTTCAAAACCCGAGTCGCCTAAAAGGGTTTTCTTTGTTTATTTTCATTAATTAAATCTTTTGGGTGACTTGGTACACCTAAACTCCATACCAAGTGGCGACTCCAAACTTTTTTTTTTTTTCTAAAAACCCTTTTCTAGACTTTTGTTTTTTGGGTCCAAACCGTCTCATTTTTTGTAGTCCCATGACCCCTTTCCCTTTCTTTTTTCAAAAACCAATAAAATCCAATCTTCCCTTTTTCCATCAAAAAATGGGCTAGCCATGACTCCACTGGGATTTTCCTAAGAGGGTCCGAAGCACTTGATTTAGTTGATTATTTCGTTTTCTAACTTTCTTATATATCATATTTGGATGTTTTAGGTTGCATTTTTTCTTTTTTTTTTCTCTTTTAGGGTTCTCCCGCGCAATCACTCCTTACACATCGCGTACATGATGAATGAATTATTGTTTATTTATTTACTTGTACCGCGCCTTGCATTTGGGGGTGGGTATGCATCTACCCTAGAGTCTCGAAAATGTTTGATGTTTGAATTCCTCCTCTCAAAGGGAATCACTTTCATACGTGCATATGTATTTTACTTTGACCCTACTTTTTTTACTTTTAGTGGCTTGTCACGCCATTCTTCCCTATTAGGATTAGGATCGATCCACTTGGACATGTGGTGGCACGCGCACGTAGCAATGTCTAGGGATCACCAACCACCGACTTGAGGCATTTGGATTGATGACCTTTTGCCTTTTGGTCTGAAGGTTTGGGAGCCTGTAACCTTTATCGAGTCTAGATGCATTAGTGAGCCAAACCTCATGCATCCATGTTAGAATTGCCTAGGGTAGAGTCTACCTTACCCTATTAAGGACCACTAGACACGAGAGGAGGGATTCCACCCCTCTTTATTTTTGTGCAATTTGTTGCTCCAACGTGTTATGTGATAGCTGTTGATTAAACTAACCTTTTGTTGTCTTCCCTTTTCTTGCATTTCACAAACTCTAGAAAATAAGAGTCTTGACACTCTTTTAAGACAAGCCATCCTTCTAGATGGGCTATTACATGTTTGAATTTATGTTTATTGCATTTGAGTTGTAATTGCATATCATTTTTAGGCTTACCCCGGCGTTCAAATGGGGCTCCTATAGGCCATATTTCATTTTGCACCCTCACTTGCTTTAATAAAATGGCATCATGCATAAACCATAGAGGGAATGCCGCATAGGGAATCCTATGTTAGGAATAAACCACCTTTGTGTCTCGGATATATAATCCAATGAGACTTGCATGTTTATGTTTTAGTAACATCCAAAGGGGTAGCGCACAAGGTAAGGTAGGGTCCGATCCCTTCTATGATGGCACCGAAGATATGGAGTGATCTTCATATGTTAGAATATAAGCCCCTAATAATCATTTTTTGGCCATTTTATCAAAGTTGGTAAAATCCCATGCATAAGAACACTAAATCGAAAAAGTGCACAAATAATTTCTCATTGTTGATATAATGATTTTATCAAGGCCAAATCTTGATTTTAGGAGGCTTATGAGCTAGTGTGTTGCAAATAACATTGAGATGTGGAGTTACAAGTAAGCAATAAACCCAGCTGATTTTTTTGAGTAAACCATCAATCCCGTCCGATCCATATTTCCCTCAAAGACAAGTCAAGGCCCTACGATTATTTTGAGAATAGTCCTTTTTAACCTTTTAACCTCTCTTCACATATCAGTTAAAGTAAGGAATCCATTCAAACTTCGTCCTCATAATGCGCCAAACAGTGCACATTCTTTTGGTCAATCCTCTAGGTTGTTTTTACTAATCGCATATCAGTGAAGTGATCGGACCCATCAGGTATTGTATGGTGCATACCCCAGAGGATTGCATTTTTCATGCTAGGCCGACCCTTGGCATAAAAGGGCTCCCCCATAGGACATGCATACCGGTTTTGCAATTCCGCTTACTAACTCTAAGTTTTTTTTCTTTTCCTTTCCCCCCGCCCTTGCATTCATAAAATGTATGCTCATAAGAAAGAAATATTTTCTTGATCTAATCAAGTTTTGAAGATTAGAAGTGTTATTTGACTCTTGGGTAAATCCGGCAATGCAAACTATGGAGAATTTATTTGGGAAACACAAGCTCGAGCATCTATGAGAAAATGGGTCAATATTTTAAAAAAAAAAAAAAAGGAGAGCCATGGAGCATTTCTATGATATATCTGTGGGTATACCCAAGGGTCAAATAACTCATCTTTAAATTTGCCACTCAAAATTTGGCTTTTGATAAGTTAGTGTTTTTTCTTGAGCAGTAATTATTGCATAATAATAAAGAAGGCAAATTGTTTGAGAATTCAAATGCACATCATATTTTACAAGTCCCCTCTTGTATGCAGGTATTCATGGTGAGATCCATAAGAAGCAAAGGCAAATTTTGCAGATCCAAAGATCAAGCATGAATAAAAATCAATAACACTACATTTCAAGATGATGGCATAGCCTATCAATTTCAAAGGAGCCGACTCTAACAAAGCTGGTTTTGATTTAGAAGAAGAGAAAATTTTTTAATGGCCCGCTGAAGCAATGTTTTATTTGATTAAATTGGGGCAAATTTTTTTGGTTGGCTACATTAGAGCCAATTTTTATTGGATAAAACTGGAGCAAATTCTCCATTAACTAAATTGGGGCATTCTTTTTTATTAAATTGAGACAAATTTTTGGTTGATCAAAATAGGGCAAATGCTTAAAGGAAAATTCAAAAAAAAAATTCAAAAAAAAAAAAAGTTTTGACAAGTGACGCGGTGGTTATGGACCAGCCGCTTCCCTCGTTCTTTACAAATTCATATCCTCTGAGAAGTAACGCGTGTGGTTGCGTGGGGAAGTCCGCATTTCGTCCCGCGTTTCTTTGAAATTCATATCTTCTGGATTGTAACGCGGAGTCTTATGGATTGTTCTGCTTTTCCTCCGACTCTTTGCATTTTTATATTTCAAAGAAACGCGTATGGTTAGCGAGTAACTCGCTTCATCCCGCTTCCTATTTGACAAAGTTTCAGTTCATATGGTAATGCTGGACTAGTAGCTGAGTTGTCCCGCTCTCAGCGTTTATTTCCCAGAAGCAAGTCTTCTTCCCCGGCTTTTCCTTTTCTTCTCCCCGCAACCTACCCCAAATCCCCAGAAATCCACTTTCTCTTCCATATTTCTTCACCAGAACATTCCCTAGGCTTCTTAGAACCTTTTCATCCGAACAAAACATCATGAAAACACATCAAAAGCTTCGGGATTGAGGGAGTTTTTCCAAACTAAACCGTCGATTGGGGTCGATTCGAGCTTGTTTTTTGGGGCTTCTTGCATCATTTCACTCCTCAAACACTCCACTACGTGATTACGGTAAGAAATCCTAACGAAATTACATCTTGTGAATTTTCGAAAATTCGTTCTTTTTTCTTTTTTTTTGCGATTTTTCTGTTTTTAATTATAATGCTTATTGTTGTTGTTTCTAGTGTTTATTAGACTTGTTTATGTGATTAAAAGATGTTGGTGAGCCATTTATCTATTTTATTTGTTTTATTTTATTTGTTTAATTATTATTTATTTAAATTGTGTAATTTTTGTCAATTTGTGAATTTAATTTTTGTATTGTTAATTAATAGGTTTGATATGATTGTTAGATTAAAATTGAACACATTTGGGTGGTCAAATGTAGAAATTGTAGAATTTTTGTTCTTTTTAGAATAATTTGGAACTTGTTGAAATTTCTAGTCCTGTTTGGAATTTTGTGGGATTTTTGCACTATTGTAGAATTAAAGTGAAAATTAGAAATCACTGAATTCTTTGATTTTTGTACTTTTTATACAAATTGGGATAAAATTTGTGAATTGTTGATTGAATTGTTGAAGTCTTTGTAATTTATAAGAGTGGAAATTTATACGAATTTTCTGTTTATAAATGTTGGTGATTTTTGTTTTATTTTATTTGTTTATTTATTATTTATTCGAATTGTGTTAATTTGCATCAATTTCTGAGTTTAATTTTTATATTGTTAATTAATAGCTTTGATAGGATTGTTAGATTAAAATTGAACACGTTTGGGTGGTCAAATGTAGAAATTGTAGAATTTTTGTTCTTTTTAGAATAATTTGGGAACTTGTTGAAATTTCTAGTCTTGTTTGGAATTTTGTGGGATTTTTGCACTGTTGTAGAATTAATGTGAAAATTAGAAATCACTGAATTCTTTGAATTTTGTATTTTTTATAGGAATTTGGATAAAATTAGTGAATTGTTGATTTTTTGTGGAAATTTATGGAAAAGTTGGGAGTTTTGAATTTCATCACAATTAATTGAATTGTTGGAGTTTTTGTAATTTATAGGAATTGTTGAATTTTAGGTTTTTGTGTGGAATTTCGTTGAGTTCTTAGATTTTAGGAATTTAAATGATTTTGTGAAATTTATTGAATTTTTTAGAAACTTTGGGTTTTTTGGGTTGGTATTTTTGTTGTAAAATTCTTGAGATTTTTTCATAGGTCTTGTTAAAATTCCTGAAATTTTGGAAAATTTGTTGAATTATTGCACTCTTTGTTCTGTGCACTATTGTTGAATTTTAAAAGAATTTTGAAAGTCCTGCATTTTTGTGAATTTGATTGAAATCTTTTAGAATTTTGAATTTTTTTTTAAAAAAAAAACTTTGTAGAAATTGTTTAAATTTCAGGTTTTTAGGAATTTTGTTTTAGGGTATTTTCCAAGAATTTCTAATTTGTTTATGTATTTATCCGTCGCTTTGTCAAAATTGTTTGCAATTAATCATCTAAAAATTATCTTTCAGGTACTATGTCACGAGCACGTGGCAAAGCAGTGGTCGAGCCACCTCCGCAGAGTGAGGAGAGTGAGCCAGAGACGCCATTGGTGAGGAAGAGACGGCGACAGAGACAGCCTCCACCGCCAGATTTTGACATCACCCGGTTCTCCTCTAAGGAGAACCAGGAGTGGTATCAGGCTCGAGAGAGCATAGACTTTGTATATGAGCTACACATAGCTCCGGAGGTGGACGCTGCCCACCGACATCGCCGCGCAGGGGTGGGCCCCGATCTGACATTGCCCTACAGATCTTCCCCGACTTGGTTCATGAAGTTCTATGCGCAACATCGAGGACAAGAAGGGCACAGGAGAGAGGATTGAGTCCTCTAGAGGGTCCGATTGGAGATCACCCGGAGCACTATAGCTCATACCCTGGGATGCAGTGACGAGGGTCCATCTATTGATTTGAAGAAGGACTTCGCCACCGACCGGAGTGGGATCCTCACATGCTATTGCGCGATTCGGAGTCGCATACGAGGAGTTCCGAGGGTCTCGAGCTGGCTCGATCTTTTCCAGCAAGCCACCGTGCTATTTTGTACACCCTGGCCCACAATGTCATCCCAAAGAAGAGCGGCCAGGGGGAGTTGAGGAACAGCGATCTATACTTTTTAGATCGTATGTTCCACGGTCAGGACTCACCATTCGCCCAGATTCCCCTGCCGAACATTATTATCAGTCATATTAGGACGACGGCGAAGAGGACGTCCACATCATTCCACTTCGGGTTTCCCCGACTTACTTCTCCTCCACAGGGCGAGGGTGATTTCCCCTGGTATCCCACCTACTCCCCTAAGGCCAGTGGCTGAGCTTAGCATTGGATTGCTGAAGGATCTACACATAGATGTATCGACATCGCCCCCGAGAGCCACCCAGAGCTACAAGACAGAAGGGAGGAGAGGCTGGCTCATCGTCTGCTGCACCACCACCACCGCCACCACGGCCTGGGTGGCAGGCTGTCATGGACACTCTGGACGGATTTCAGACCCAGATGATCGAGAGATGGGATCGCATGGAGACGCAGTTTGACGCTCGATGGGGGCGTATGGAGGAGCAGATCGGGGCTTTGAGCACTCGACTAGGCCGTATAGAGGCACATCTCGGCATTCAGCCGCCTGAGCAGCCTATCCCAGAGACCACCGGAGGCGATGGTGGGCTGAGGCGATGGATCCCCATGATTTTGTTTATTCTACTCGTGCTTTATTTCTCTTTTTATGTTTGATCTTGTATTCTGATTAGGTTTAACTGTTAGACATACTTTTGGTTAAATTGCTTGAGGATGTGTATATTTGTTTAAATTTAGCTTTTATGTGCTTATATGTGTTGATTGTGATTTGAAAATTTGGGTTGCTGGCAGGGAGTTTTCATCCAGTTATAGGGGAAACTCTGCCAAAATTTTTTCAAAAAAAAAAAATTAATTAAATTGCACATTTGCCTCACAAATTGATTTGTTTTTCGAAATTTGATTGCAATTGTTTTCATCCTTTTGAAATAAAAGCCCGTGTGATATGAAAAATCCTTTTCCATCCCACTGAAATAATTATTATGTGATTGTGACATTGGCATTTTAGAAAGTATGTTTTGTAAAATAGGGAAAATTATGCCTCAATTTTCCTATTAAATGAGATTTCTTCTTTATTGATTTTACAAGAAAATGATTGATATTGTTGGCAAATGATCCTTTTCAATTGATGTGAAAAAAAAGGGAAAAAAGAAAAAGCAAGAAAAAGTAGCAAAGTGAGAATTTAAATTCTACTCCAATGATTCTAGTACTAAGTAACCGGAGGTTTAGCATCTACAAATGTTAACTTTTGCGTAAAACGGTGCTTGAATTATGAGTATGCAAAGCAGTTTGAACAAGTAAAATGTTGAGTAACCGGGAGTCTTCACCTAAAAGTGTTGATTTTCGCGTCAAAAGACATCTTTACTATTTGAGCAAGAAGGCATATGTCGAGAAACCGGGAGTCTTCACCTAAAAGTGTTGATTTTCACGTCAAAAGGCATTATTGCAATTTGAATAAGAAGATGTGTTTCAGTAAATCCTTTTTAGCAGTAAAATCTGAGAAAATATGGAAAAGGCAAGCTTGAATTGACTATATGAGTCGTTTGATTGCAAAATTTGGTGAAAGTGAGAAATCAAGCTTGAATTGTTAAAATTGAGGTATAATTGTCTCTCTTTTACTTGATATTATGAGTACTTGATGCAAATTGAATAATTGCATAATAATGTTTTGCCTAATTTATGAGGATTTGGATTTCCAAAGATCACATGGTTTATTTCAATCCCATAACTTGTTTTGATGAATATTTCCTATCACTTGAAAACAAGCAATGTTTCACAAGCACGAATATCTGATGAATGTGTTTTATTGCATGATTTTCATACGTTTTAGTCATTTAATGGCCAACAGCTATGATCACAAGAGTTTTTTACACTTTATGATGACAAAAAAAAAAGAAGAAAATTTTGAATTGCCATGGACTAATTGGTTAAATACTTCATGATTTCTGCAGGGTTAACGATTCAGCTGACACTGGGGCAATTTTGTTTTAAGAGAAGTGATCTCCAATTTTGGATAATGCATTCAAAATTAATTTTTGCCGAAAAAGGTTGGCAGATCAAGAGGAGGGCAACATATGTGTTTCAATCCTACAGAGGAAAGGTTTCAGTTACACTTTTCAATTTTTCAAAATCCATCAAAAAAAAAAAAGAAACAAAAGAAAAAAAAAAGAGAGGTCTCTGTTCCTATCAATCACTTACTTTTCAAGTCAAGAAAAATCAAAAATCAGAATGGCACCATTTCATCGAATGCATCATTACTTGCATTTTTACATTTATCATGTTTGAACAACTTGTGTGTTATTTTTCAAAGTCTGGCAATCCAGCATCTATATTTACATTTTCCCATTTAGTTATTCAGGCTTGGGTCCAATCCCACTGAATCGTATGTTTAGTTATTCAGGCTTGGGTCCAATCCCACTGAACAGTATGTTTAAATCATTCAGGCTTGGGTCCAATCCCACTGAACAGTATGTTTAGTTATTCAGGCTTGGGTCCAATCCCACTGAATCATATGTTTAGTTATTCAGGCTTGGGTCCAATCCCACTGAACAGTATATTTAGTCACTCAGGCTTGGGTCCAATCTCAATATATTTAGTCATTCGTGCTTGGGTCCAATCCCAATAGTATGTTTAGTCATTCGGGCTTGGGTCCAATCCCCAATATGTTTAGTCATTCGGTTTGGGTCCAATCCCATATGTTTAGTCATTCGGGCTTGGGTCCAATCCTTGAATAGTATGTTTAGTCATTCGGACTTGGGTCCAATCCCACAATAGTATGTCTAGTCATTCGTGCTCGTCCAATTCCAGAATAGTATGTTTAGTCATTCGGGCTTGGGTCCAATCCCACTGAATAGTCTAAATTTGGAAAGAATTTAAATTTCTGTTGGTTGCTGTCTCAGCCTCCGCCGGGCACCCTTCTACCTCCCCTTCTTCAATTTAAATTTCTGTTGGTTGCTGTCTCAGCCTCGGCCTGACACCCTTCTATCCCCCTTCTTCAAATTTAAATTTCTGTTGGTGAGTCTCAGCCTCCGTCGGGCACCTTTCTATCTCCCGTTCTCGAATTTTACGAGATTCAGTATTCATTTCATTATAGTTCATTTGCATTGGAACTACGTTTGACCTGATTCTCATGTCGAGATACGTAGGCAACTCTACACGAGTTCGGTCGCGTCATGCATTTTAGTTTGAAAATTTGGCAACATAACATTCCTGTTGTTTACAATGGTTCAGATACAACCAGCGAGACCAGGTAAGCATTTGGTGTCTACGTCTTTGTCTTGAATTTCTTCGAAACTCAGACAAAGAGGGGCAAGCTGTAGACACCAAATTTTGACTATTTCATTTGTTTTCCTATGTTTTTATCTATTAATGTTTACTTATTTATTTTTGAATATGCTACCACATTTTCCTCATTTTTGTAGGTTTTTCTTTAAAAAAAAAGATAGAGAAGAGTCAAAAACGCGGACCAGTTACGCGGATAAGTCCGCGTAACTTGATCAGAAGCGAAAAAAAAATGACGCGCGGATTTTTCCAGAACTCGGATCATCCTTTTCCAGCTGTAATTTCTGATGCTTGAACGATAAGAAACCTATTTAAACATTCCCCAACTCGCCCCTAATCCCTAACAACTCATCTAACGTTCAAAATTAGCCCATCTCATCCCAATAACATCAAAACCCTTAGTTCTAGGTTTGGTGGCTATAAATAGCCTAGGTTAGGGTTTAACAAAGAGGGGAAGTGGAGTTTTAGAGAGAGAGAGGGATTCTCTGGAAATTAGGAGAGCTTTTGAAAGCGAAAAAAGCAGAGAAAAACGGCTGGGAATTGGAGAGAAAAGAGAAAAGAAAGAAAAAAGGAAAAGCTAGGGTTTCATACTTGAGGAGATTATTCTTGGAATTTCTGCCCTCCTCTTTCGTTTAGATCCAAGATTCCGATTCAGGTAACATCCTTCTACTTTATTTACCGTTTTTTGATCGTAAAATTACCGGAAATTTGGACCTTTTGGTGGAACCAAGGTCTTGAATAGTTTTTCCTTTAGTTTATGATATTTGATGATGATTATCAGTTGTTACATGAGCATGTTGTGTTTATAAAGCCTTGGTAAGGCTAGTAGATTTGTTTTTACGTTTAAAATCAGACGTTTGGTGCTTCTGTGATAATGCTGTTGTGATTCTTGAGAAATTTCTGGAAAAGTGTTCTTCACGTTTTAAAGATGTGAAGAAACGCGGACCACTTGCGCGGAATCCTCAGCGTAACGCCCCGCGTTTCCTCTTGAATGTTTGAAGATGTGAAGAAATGCGGGTATGTTACGCAGGCTAGTCCGCGTAACCTCCCGCGCTTCTAGCCTAACAATTCTTCCCTTCCCTTTTCTTGTCTATTTGATGATGTCGATGTTTAAGATTTGACCTTCTTCGGTTTTAGTTTGTTTTGACATGACCTGAATGCTTGTGTTTGATGTTTTAAATAGATCCCTTGCCTCTGAAGATTTTGTTTGTGATATTGTCTGAAAAACTGGAAGCAATCTTCCTGGTATTTTGAAGATGGGAAGAGACGCGGACGGCTGAGTCCGCGTTTCCAGTCCGCTTCCTCGATCTTTGATTTTTGCCTGTAACGCGGAGTTAGTTGCGCGGCTCGACCCGCGTTTCTACTCCGCGTAACCTCTCTGTTTCTGTATTCTTTTGATATTTCCTGCTCTTTTGTCCCAGAATCTTACTCTATTTCCTAGTATTATCTGTGTTGCTTGCAGAATCTGTTTAGATACCCTCTCTTTGAATTTTTGATTGGTTTTTCCTTTAAATTGGTACCTTGATCCCTTTTGTTGATATTGAGTCTTAGATAATCATTCCCATCATTTAAGGATTCAATTAAGGCCTCACATCAAGGGATGGTAACTTCTTTCCCCTATTATGTGCTCATTATGTGTTTTTGCATGATTTTGCATGTTTTAAATTAAGTTTTCCTTTGCTTTTATTCATGTCTAGTCTTTATTTATGTTATTTAAATTTTTGAGTAAATCATTTGGAGGCCTTGGATGCCAAGTTGTAATAGATAGGTTTAATTTTGGCAAAAAGTGTATTTATTCTAGAAAATGTAATAGTTAGATTATTATTCCGAATTTTTCCCCCTTAGAATGTATTTAGGTTCCCCCCAATGTAATAATTAGGTTTTATATGCTTATTTTGCATGCTTGCATGATTATGTGTTTATTTGCTTTCCTAGGGCCTTGTATCTAGACATTATGCCTATATGTTATGTGTTTACGTGTTTTATGTGTTTACTTGCTTTAGTATCATATCTACATGTTTATTGTGTAAATGTATTGACGTCACCACACTAGTCCAACGCTAGTTGTGGCCTTTCCTCTCGATTTCTCACTAATCCAATGTTGGTGAGAACTTTTTGATGAGGGCTAGTCCAATGCTAGACCCTTGGAACGCCGTTCATGCATTAGATTCAAATTTCACACACTTTTCACTTTTAGAGTTTCTTTCTCATTTTGCCTGTTACTATTCTCCCATCCCGTATGCGAAACATCTTATTTAGTTTTCTTTTTATTAGATTAGTGCATTTAAGGCATTACCCTTTAAATTAGGGAAAAGAGCGAGTATGGCTTTTTAGTCTTAGCATGCTTTTATTTCCTTCTATGAAAAGGAAGATTTAAAGTCACGAACTTAGTTCCCCGCGCCCATTATGTTGTATTATCCCTCTCTAGGACATACATGTGCGTTATTTTAAATGCTATCAAAACCATTCTTTAAAAAGCAAGTTTCTTTCTTCATGTTTTAGCAATTCAAAGTCGAAAAACTATTTTCTCTTAAAATTGCACATTTTTTAAAATTCAAGTTCCTCTTTGCATTTAAAACTGATCTTTTCAAAAACCAAGTTCTCTTGATATTTTATAAAGATTGCATTTTGAAAACCCTACTTTCCGTTTGTTCGAGTCTCATCATTTGCATTTTTCATGACCTCCTCGAGGGATCAAAACTGGATGACACAAACTAATGTGATCAATTCCAATCACACCTCAAGGAGACATTTTTGCCCCTCTCGATCCAACATTAGGTTTAGGTTTTTGCATCCATATAGACAACATCCAAATGTGATAAATTTTAAAGTTAGAATTAGGAAACTTTCAACTAAATCTTGCAACTAGCTTTGGCTAGGTTAGAAGGGTGCCTTAGAGACGAGTAACATCGAATCTTTGCCTTCCCTTCTTTCAACCGTAACCCCCAAACCTTTTTCTCTAGTTTTTCAAAGACCTGGAGTCGTCTAAAAAGGGTTTTCTTTGTTTATTTTCATTAATTAAATCTTTTGGGTGACTTGGTACACCTAAACTCCATACCAAGTGGCGACTCCAAACTTTTTTTTTTTCCTAAAAACCCTTTTCTAGATTTTTGTTTTTTGGGTCCAAACCGTCGCATTTTTTGTAGTCTCATGACCCCTTTCCCTTTCTTTTTTCAAAAACCAATAAAATCCAATCTTCCCTTTTTTCCATCAAAAAAATGGGGCGCGACACTAAGCTTAGAATTTCAACTAATTATTTCTTCCAACCGATTTTTCCTAGCTCCTACGAAAATTTTCCTATTCTTCCTTCCTCCTCCTAGCCGAAAATTAGCCTTAATTTCAAGCACAATTAAGCCCTTAATTTTCCCTCCAAATAGATAAGAATGGCTTAATAAAAGTCAAACCTCATTAAGGCAAGACAAGACTTGTGTCTTGTCTTCCTTTCTTCCCTATTTAAAAAAAAATAAAGCTCAAAACGGGTTCTTTCTCTTCCATTTCATCCGAATTTCTCTTCTCTTCTTCTCTTCATTTTTCATCATTTTTTCTTCTCCATTTCTTGCCAAAATCACCAACAAAAACAACAACCCTCTTGGATTAAGCTTGAGCTTGGTGGAGGACTTGGACTAGGAGCTTTTGGAAGCTTTTGTTTGGCATTTTCTTGAAGAACTTCCATTCACTTCTTGCAAGAGGTAACACTAGAAAACTTGAAGTTTTCCTCCATTCATTTCAATTGATAAGCATGTTGTTAGGTTGGGTTGTTGAAGGGTTTAGAAACCTTGACTCTTGTGTTTAAAGTTTTGATTATGAAGTTGATTTGTGGAAGTTGATGATTATGAGCATGAAACGGTGGGCTCTTGAATTCCCACCAAATATGTAAAATTGATTGTTGAATGGTTAAATGATGATGTTTAAGTCTATTATGTATGTTGTTGATGGTTAAAGTTTGATGAAAAACCAAATGGGGAAAAACGGTTAAGGGAGGAAATTTTGGGGGTTTGAATTTCTGATTTTTCCTCGATTTTTGTGGCTGCATTTTTGGCTAGTTTAGAGGCTGAATTTGATGTTTAAGTGATGAATGTTAAGCTGCTATTTTGTTCCACAAAGAGTACTTCAAGAGCTGATGTTATGTGGTGGATTAAGTTGCATTGTGGAAGCTGGAAATTACAGGGGTAGTGCTGTCCGAATTTTGAGGCTTTATTTTGTGATATTCTTGCCAAAAGATGTGACCATTTTTTATCATCAATAGTCTTAGGAAGTTCAATACTAGCTTAGTTTCGAAAAATAGACAAATTGGAAGTGAATTGAGGCTTGAACTAGATGAACAAGTGAGGGAGAAAATTTTCCAGATTTGAATGCATGAGTTGGACGAAATTGAGGCGCATAGAAAACTGCCTTCCCGGAGGTATTTTAAGTTGAAATTTGGTGTGAATCTAGTTAGTATATGGAGGTGTTAGTGTGCCAAATTTGACAATTTTTGGACTTGAATTAGTCACTCAAATAATCACTTGAAATCTGCCCTGTATTTTCGAAATCCCAGAACTGCAGAATTTTGAGTGGCCTCTGTTTGCACTGTTGTAATTTCATGCTCGGATGTCGGAATTGAGTTCCGTCAGTAGCTGCTGAAACTTCATGTGAAGGAATATATTGTGTATAAATTTCAGAGGTTAATTAATTTTTTGTAATTTTTGGCGGATTTTCAAAATGTGCTGGATAACCAGCCTGACGGACACTGTCGACTTACTGTAGCTGAATGTTCAACTGAAATCTGGGTGAATTTCGTCCATAATTTTAATTTGATGTCTTCTGAAAAGTTTTATAGCTTTTAAAGAGGTTTCCAACGGTACTAAATGAGCAGAATTCCGACTTGTAAAACTTGAGTTATGATTTTTCAAAGTTTTCAGCTCAATTAGGAAAATTGTCGAACTTTCGACTTTTCGCTTTAAACTTCGCCATCGAGTAAGAAAACTCATTTTTGATCTCTTTTAATCATTTTTAGGTCAAAGTGCTGATTTTACGAGTGATCCAAACTCGAACTCCGAGACCTACTTTGTCGGTGAGTTTTCAATGCATGTTAAACGCTTTCGTTGAACTGCTTGACGCATATATACGTGCTTCTTGACCTGTTAAGTGCTTGGAATGTGAAACTAAGAATTTAATGGACCGCTCACTCAAAGGAGAGTATACTTTACTGCTCCCTTTTAGTAGAGTCGGAAACTTGATTTTTGCATGTGTTGAACTCGGGGAAATGAAAAACATGAAATGTACTTACTCCTGGCCGTGCGCCTTGAGTAATTCCTGTTTACTGTATATTACTGAGTTATGTGGCGTGTGGGCCCGGTAGGGGGAGTAAGGTGGTTGGTGTTGGCGTGAAGAGTCGTCTACTTGGTTTGAAAGTCGACGGAGTGTCGACTACGATAATTGCTCGTGATAAGTGGGAATTGGCTCCTGAGAGCCCCTGTATCCTCATTGTGTGTTATTTGTATTTATTTATGTGTTTTAATTATTTACTTGCAATTTTACCGCTTTAATTGCCTGTGCATGAATTTTGAAAACTCACGAGCTTTTTAGCTCACCCCCGTTCCCTTTTATTTTCCTTAACAGGTGAAGAGAATCCCGAGGCGTAGTTAAGGCTAACGTCTTGATCTTTTGGATTTTTGGTTTTAAGTGCGAAGACACTTTGTATATATTTTTGTGATGTTTAGTATTTTAAGATTATGGAAATGTATGAGCTTTGGCTCGAGAATTGTAACCATGTGACTTGGATGATTGTAAATTTTAAGTTTAAATGTTATTCTCCATTTTAGTATTAATGTTTTATTAATTGGAGAAGATTTGCACGTTTAAGTTAGAAATGATTTAAATGCTTGAGTCCTGGCGAGAGTTGGGCAGACAGTCCGCTAACCCCTCTGGTTAGCCTTAGGGGGAGGTGGGGCTGTTACACTACCAACCCTAGAGGTCGACTTAGATGAATCATTGACTTACCAAGAAAAACCCTTGAAGATTCTAGATAGAAAAGTTAAGGTCTTAAGAAGGAAGCAGATTCCCTTGGTGAAAGTTCTTTGGAGACATCACGATATAGAAAAAGCCACATGGGAGCTAGAGGAAGAAATGAACCAGAAATACCCAGAGCTGTACATGACCAAAGGTAATAATTTCGAGGACGAAATTTCTTAAGTAGGGGAGATTGTGAGGGCCGTGAACTTTACTCAAAAATTTGCTTAGATTTTTCATGAATAATGCTTAAAAACTGTGCTTGGGTGTGTGGATGATCACAAAAATTTTTGAAAAAAAAAAGACCATTGAAATTGTTGCAAAATGATAGCTTGGGAAAACTTAAACGAACATTCGAGCTCCGCTTCGATAAATTAGTTCACAGCTCAATCGACCCGTGAGTTTTATATCACTCATTCGATTTCAAATGTGCTTAAACAAGCCGCCTATGAAAACCTTTACAATCATGTATATAAAGTCTTAAGTGTTTCTTTCTTTTCTTTCATTCCAACCGGTTTCATTCCTAAATTTCTTAAACCAAAAATTTTAGTAGCTGAAACTATTTTTCTTCAGCAAATTTTGAACCCACCATTCCCTCCAAGCAATTCGGATTTCTCTTCACAATTCCAGCAAGAACTTCTGCAGCCCTTTTGTCACCTCCATATGGCTACCACTTATCAGTTTATTGCTGAAAATTTTGGCCGCTTGAACAAGTCATCCAGAAAATCCATCATCATCAGCAGCTCCTTGGATTGGTTAACCAAAATTTTCAGATAATTTTGTCCAAGGCTGATGATGATCACCGGCCCTTATGCCCAATGGAAGAAAGGGGTGTGACACTTGGCATTTTGTTCAGCCATTATGCTCACTTGAGCAAGGCAGCTCAGATTTTTTTTTCTCTCAAGGTCATCCGAACCTCTCAGCAAAATTATACTTCATTCCTTTTCCATTTCAGTCCTCACACACTCCATTCACTTCAACAAAAACTCTCCCCAAAAAGCTCTCAACCGAGAGCTTTCTCTCTCCCTTTTTCCTCTTGCTTCTCTCTTGGTTACTTCAGCCTTGCTCCAAGAACTTTACCTTGGTTGCAAGCTGCTGGAACTGGAGCTGGAATCTGAAAGGAGCTGTCTTGTTCTACTCCCATTTCTTGTCTAAGCTTGAGGTAAGAATGTTAGCTTCATACAACTCATTTGGCAGCTTAGAAGATTTTCTTCTTCCCTCCTTAGCTTGTTTCGTTTCTTGTAGCTGGAAAACCGAAGCTGCAATCAACATCACTTGTTCTTCCATCTTTTGAATCTGGTTGTGGGTATGGATCATTTTCTCTCCTCTTAAACTCATAGAAACAGTTTCTCTTTAAAGGAAAATGTCATGTTGAAGGGTAAATGATCATGCATGTGATAGTTGACTTGAAATCTTACCGTATCATACATGCATCCTCTTCATCTTTTCTGGAAATTTGATTACCGATGGGGAGCCACATTCTTTAGTTCACAAAGCTACCGAAGCCTTAAAATGGTAGTTTCATTTTTTCTATTCTATGCATGATCCTTGAAGAGTGGTTAAACTTTCACTTGTACTACTCATTGAACTTTGGATGTTGGTAGTTGAAGTTGCGTGTAGATTGGGGCCTTAGACCCGTTTTTAAATTTCATTTTGTCTCGATTTTGGCATGATGATAACTAGACCTTTGATACATTGGCTTGGCATTGAAATTTCTAAACCTATTTGGTTGGTTTTACTAAAATCGTTCCATCCATGTTGATATTTCGATTTCTTGAAGTTCTCCGGCACCTATGCTGGAAATGATGATTAAGCTTGAAATCTTGAACTTATTTCATTCAAGGATCGTGTTAAAATGCTGCTTGGCTGTTTATTTGACTTGCTTTTGCATGTTCTCAAATTTCATGAATGCATGATGAACTTGAATCATTATGACCATAAGCTGGAATTTTGAGCGGAGGAACTTGAAGCTTGATATTTCACTATTTTGATTAATGTTTGATTACCTAATGTTTCGTGCATGTCTTGGTGTATGATTGAGATTTGATGATGACTTGATGTTAAATTGCTGGAACCCAAACCAGGCCTCTAACCGTGGCTAAATAATTGAAAATGTCACAAAGTTGTTCAAAGTTATATTTTTTTTCCTTTTCCAGAAATCAGTGAGCAAAATGGATCAAAACAGAAAGCTTGCATCTTTTAAATTACAACTCCAAATCAAGTGCCATCAAGGGCATTTGAAACGAGACCCAAAGAGTTTCAATTCGGTACCTCACATGCCCCGTAACTCATTTTCTACACACCGTGGCAAACCGATGAACATCGCTCAAAAACCAAACCTGCAAATTTCTAGAAATGACGATCTTGAATGATAATGGCCAAATTTGACTGATTTCTAAAATGATTTAGGTTTTGGTGTCTTGTGAGAAATTAAAGAGCTGTGAATCTAGTTTTCAACGGTTCCAAAATCATGCAATTCGCCCAAGTAGAACTTCCGATTCGATTTTGAAAGAAACTGTGGCAGATTAGTTTTAAGCAATGCAAACCGTATGAACTTCATGATTGAAAATTGGTTGTTTGACCAAAATCTTAACTTTCACCATCCGATTTTGGCATGAAAATTTGTTTTGAACATGTAAAGGTTTTTGTGTTTTAGCAAAACCAAAAAGGGTAAAACGACCTCAAATTGGTTTCAAAACTAACTACGGTTACGAAAACTCATTCTGTACCATGATAAGAAATTAAAACAATTTCCAAACCAAAACAAACTATTTCTAAGCTATACAAACTTGGTATAACATGTTATCAAACTCTTTTGCATATCAACTACTCCACTGTTTCAAACCCTAGTCATGCCACGTTCTCAAAACTTGCCCATATTACTTATCTAACCAAAACCTCGATCTCGAAAGTATTTTTCCATGATTGCTACTCGTTAGTAAACCTAATTACATCGTTGTTTTATAAAAGAAGTGAATTGGTCAAAATTGATTTTAATAATTAAAAGTTGATATAGTAATTATGTACCTCAGGATCCGTCGGTGAACCAAGCGAGGGCGTTGGTACTGAAGCTTTCGACTCACCAACTCAACTTTGACCTAACTAAGGTGAGGGTTCCAATTTGTTACTAAGTGATCCTTGATTGTTAAATGTTAACTGTTATTTAAAATACTTGATTAATAAGTATTACTTATCATTGAAATTACTTGCTTATTTGATATTATTCGTTATTGAAATACTTGCTCATTAAGTGTTACTCATTATTGAGTGTATTTATTTGAATGTACCTGTTTATTAAGTGAGCCATTATATCACTTAATTATTGAATTCAATTTCAAAATGATTTGACAAAAGGAGGGGCCGAGTGTGTACTTTATCGCACCGACCCCACCGTCTTACAAAAACGACTTTAAACTACTATAATTGTGCATGTGTATGTCAAATGTGCATGACCGTAATGCCCTTACGAGCTTTGCCGCAATAGGCTAGGCCGGGATCCCAAATTCCAGAGGTGAGTCGGCCTATTCCGAGCTGGCATTAGGGCTTGCTCAGGTACGTCGACGGACCCTGGGGACCGTTTAAGGTTACCTTGAGTGTACACCACCTACCGACTGTTGGTTTTCGGGCCCGAAATTAGGAGTAAGGGGTTGGCGAATGGGAAGCAGTGAAGATTCTATACTGACTAACTATGAGCACTGTATCCTTCCATTGTGACTGCTACTGTTTGTTTAACCAATTTATTGGTGAAAATTTACTGTTTCATGATTTTCCTGAAATAGAAATTACTGTTTTGGAAACTTACTATACGTGAAATTCGGTTATAAGAAAGCATGCTATACAATGTGCTTAATTGATTATGTGTTTTGGGACTCTCATTGGACTTAGAAGCTCACCCCATTATATTTCCCTTCCTAGGTTCTCCAAAGTATTAGATTGGGTGCGAAGGAAAGTCCAAGACCAGACCGAACCTTTTGAATTTGTGGGTGTAAATATTTATCTGTTTTCAATGTTAGTGATAATTTTGTGAATTACTTTGAATGGTTACATTAAGGTTTTGTGGATCGAACCCTGACGGTTGATTGGTTGTAGCTAAGTTAATCGAACTCTATGGATGCATCTTTATTTCAAACCCTAGTTGAATTGATTTGATTGACCGAGTCCTGGCAAGAGTTAGGCCGGTGGCCGCGGTTCCTAGGGTTCGTCTTGGGAAACGTGGGGCCACCACATGAAAAATGAATGAAGTTGTCAATTAGAAATGGATCCATATTGTTTATCAGTTATCCTTTCATGATCGAGTTTTTAGTCCTCTTCTGTCAGTATGTAAGATCTGTTAGTGGAAAAAGTTACCATTAATATATTCCAACTTACTTTGTTAGAGATATACATCTCTACAACTTGGAACTAGAAGTCATAGTTGGTGTCTTTTAACTTGATGCCAATTTGAACCATGGAAGGATCATTACTCTGTGTAGATTTCTGACATCTATTCAGGATTTTTGTTATTTTTGAGACCAAGGTTTTAATAATGAAGTCAGTCTTTCCTTTCCCACATTGCGCTATCTCGGATGATTCCACCATGATTTCTTGTTTAAAGTCATATCATAGTAGCACTTAAGTAGAGACCCTAGAGTTTCGACTCTGATACCATGTTAAGAAGATAGAGTTTGGGAGATATATTTTTTCTATATTTCACTCACAAATATTATAATGGTGTGAGACCTATATATGTGCTTGTAACAGTGTAAGATAAAATGAAACCTATCTATATGCTTGTAACAGTGTAAGATAAAATGAATCTAAACAATTTTCTAGATAGTAACTATCATTAATTGATACATATGAAAAAAAGATATCAACAACTAACAATCAACACAATTCAAAATTCAACATTTAATAATTAACAATTTATTCCAACAGACTTGTCCTATAAAATTGGTGTAGTATTATCCAAACTATGATTTTATTTATTTATTTATTTTATCTTTACAATCATCATTTTATAGTGCTAGAGGATTTTAATATGAACATTTGGATTAATATTTGGTCTCTTGATTAATATATTAATTCTTAAGTTTTTATCAAAATTAGAGTACCCATGTATATGTGTTTTTTTCTTCCTTTTTACTCATTTTTCTATGCACTACCTAGTACACACTAAATTGGAGTATAATTTGTAATGTGTAGATAAAAGGAATCCAAATTAGTTTAAGAGGAATAAGATAAATAAAAATTCAAGAATGTTAAAATATGAAAAATAATTACAAGATTCAGTTTAAGAGGAACAAGACCAATACAAATTCAAGAATGTTAAAATATAACAAATCATATGTCCAACAAATAATTGCACAAAAGAAAATAAAGTAGCAGAAAAATCAACATCCCGTTAGTTGACTCTGGCTCACCTACTGAATCTTTTCTACATGATGAGAAGTTTGATATGATAAAGATGAGAGAATTTGTAGTTAAATGGTTGCTTATGTATGAGTGTTCTTTTTCAATTGTGAAGGAATAAGGATTCAAATCAATACAAAATAGAGGAATATAAGAATGGTAGAAAATAAGCTAAACTTCAAACAAAATAATTGTATGGCAGTGTATGAGAGAGAGAAAATCAAATTGAAGAATTTGTTGGAAAAACTATAAAAATTAGCTTTATTATAGATATATGGAAGTTAAAGAATCAAAAAATTTATTACTAGACATTGAATTGATAGCTGTTCGAGGTTACAAAAAAGGATCCTTGTCTTTGTTCACATTTCTTTTCTACGATGTAGTTAAAATTAAGGGTGTGCAAATGCGAAATTTTCTGATTTACCAACTGAATTCGATTTCAATTCGAAAATTCAAAATCGGTAAAATCAGAAAATTGAAAGAAAATCGGGTTTTCGATTTCAAAAATAGCGAAATGTGTTTGAATTCGGGATTTGGATTTTTCAAATCGGAACTTCCGATTTCAAATTCACAATTCGAAATTGGAAAATCAAATTCCAATTTCAATTTTGAATTCATATATTTTATATATATATATATATATATATCTTGTATGTAATATAAATATTTCTATTATATAATGATACCTCTAAATAATTGTTATTTTATACAATCACTACAAGAAATTGGGTCATTAGTGACAACATTTTCCAGTGACAATAAAAAGTCGTCACAAAAGGAGGACCTTTAGCCGCCACTTTGATTGTTGTCACAATTGACTCATGATAGCTAACTCTTTAGTGACGATTTTAATTTGTTGTCACAAGTTAGTTTGCACCATGAGATTTGAAGAGTGCACATTATACAATAGTGACAACTTCATAAGTGTTGTCAGTAACGTTCCTTCCTTTTCTGACAATATTTTCTTGTTGTCACTGTTTATTTTTATTGACGACTTTTTCTTGTCAGTAAAACCTTAGAGTATTTAGTGACAACAACTATTGTCACTTAATAATTGTTGAACAAAATATTTCGACCTATTATAATTTTTTAACAACTACGTTAAGAAGTAATAATCAATATTATATTAATTCATTATTTTCAAAAAAAAATATATTAACAAATTTAAATAAAAATTAAAGTAAACAATTGATTGAATTAATAGTACCAAAATTTTGTTTATAGTAAATAGTTAAAAAAATGACGAGGGAACTTTTTCGTTAAAAACTAGGAAAAGGAAACACTTTATCTCACGAGACTCGTAAGTTCCTACAAGAAAGCAAAATGTACTAACCAATGGTCAAAAGATCACAAATTGATTTTGGACTCTTCTTATATTATATTAGATTGTTACAAGTCTGGTGCAGTAGAAACTTACCAATGGGTCACAAGCTCACATGCTCACTATGAGCATTTCTTATATTATATATCTTAGATGATTAAGAAAATAGCATTGTTTTTGTTTATGTATTGTTTTCTTCGTACTACAACACTTTACTCAATTTCTTATAATTCTACTTTGTCATCCTAAGAATGTTATTTTAGCCCCAATATGTTGGTAGTGTTCTATTAAGACACATTAAGAGTATAATTTGAACCTCAATGATTTAACTTTGTTCTACTAAAACATCCTAAAAATATGATTTATGCTTTTATAAGTTTATCTTACTTTACTTAAACATCCTAAAAATATTATTTGAGTCCCAACAAGTTAACATTGTTCTAGTAAGACACCCTAAAAGTATGATTTAAACCCCAATAAGTTTATCATACTGTGACACCCTAATAATATAATTGAAATCCTATTAAGTTCTGCTAATTTTACTATGACACCCTAATAATATATCTAAACCCCTACTAGTTTCAATTTACTCTAACTCGATTACCTTACAATTATGATTTGACCCCACTTAGTTTTGTTATTACTATAAAAGACATTGTACACTCAATTAATATATGCCTAGTATGATATGTATTTTTGCATTTCTTGATTTACATATAAATCTCAAGTAATTCTAGAAGTTTTTAATCTAGTCCAATTAGATTGAATTTTATTATTTATAATATTTGAAATAGTACATGTGATTTTATACATATTAGTAAAAATTTATATTTGTGTTTGATAATTTTATATAAAAATTATTTTTTAAGTTTTTCAACCTTTTGAATAAAATACACTATAAATTCTTTGAAAGTTATTCGAAAGTTAGTTATTTGAAAATATATGATTTATAATCTATACCTATCTTAAGAGAAAAACATAATAGATTATAAAAGAATAGATCCAAAAATTAAAGCTACATGTATCTTGCCTAAAATTTTCAACAAAAATTTGAAAGTTCTGCCTTTTGATTTTGCCCTTAAAACCAAACTTTCAAGCACAAGACACATGGGCCACACACATTCTCATCTCCTTCGTTTTTAGATCTCCACCCTCTTCAAGCACAAGACACATGGGCCACACACATCTTATCTCCTTCATTTTCAGATTTCCACCCTCTCTCCTACTCTTCTTCCTTGTCCTCTCCACGCAAGTCTATCCCCATCTTCCTTTAGTTCTCTTTCCACCATTTTACATTTCTATCTTTGCCTTCTCCTAAAGCTGCAAATAAAGTGAACATATCTACAACATCTGCAAAAGCCATGGACTAAGGAAGAGGAATTTGCGCAAAAAGAAATAGATCTAGGGTTAGATACTTAAAAAGATCTTAACTTTTTTGTCAATTGTTTGTGAGATTTTTGTGTTGTTTAAATGTTTTTGATGATTAATGATATGATTGGGTAATGCAGTATATTGTGAGAGGAGGGAGGGATTTCTTCAAGCCGTTGCCAGATGCTTTCAAGGGAATCAAGCAGATTGGAGTTGTTGGATGGGGTTCTCAGGTTTTTGTTATCTGGAAACTTTATAGTTTATATCCTTATGCTGATTTTTGTAGTTCTCGTGTTGCCCTGTCCCTTCATTTATCATTATTTGGAACTTTGAGATTCTTGGGGCTTTGGTGTAAATGTCATTTGAAAATGGAATAATGACTTGTTAGTGACTGTACATACTATGAGAGTTAGTAGGTTTAGCAAATCATGGTTGTATTGAATTTGCTTAAACAACGCGAACTAAGTGAGCCTGTTTGCTATTTTAAGGCTGCCCCCTGATGACTCAATGATCTGCTCTAGAACATCTTTCCTTAAGTTAAGTCTATAAGCCACACTTTGGCACCTGAGAGATTAAGAGTTTATACTCTGTATATCCCATTAAAAATTGTTATCTCATGCTTGTGGTGCCCTGCAAATTTCTTGATAGTCATTGGTTTATATGATGCAAACTTCTGGAAACTTATAAATCTGTTTTTTTTTTTGTTAGCATTATGTGAGCCATTCTGGAAACTACTGAAGTTGCATTTCTATAATTTCTATAAGGGCCTGCTCAAGCTTAGAATTTAGGAGATTCATTTGCTAATGTGAAGTTTGATATTGTTGTCAAGGTTACGTTTGCCTTCTTTTATTTTCCTTTCGGTCTCTGGGGACTTTGACAAATTGATTAGCTGGCTGTTTCGAAATGAAGCTTATATCATTCTCCTACTTGACTTCTCCCAAATTGGTCTGAGGAAAGGTTCTCGTTCGTTTGATGAGGCTCTTGTGGCTAGGTTCAGTGAGGAGAATGGTACCCTTGGAGACAAATGGGAGACCATATATGGGAGCAATCTTGTGTTGCTTTTAATTTCTGATGCAGCTCAGGTTGGTATACATTTTTCAGTTTCTAGTCTTCATTTTCATTAGGTTGCTTCACTTTTTGTGAGCTATTCCAAAGTAACTTTGCTATTCTTGTTTCTTCCATGTCATACTAGATCAAGTGTTTTGTAAAATCGAATAAACTTATTTGTTAGACAGTAGAAAAAGCTGATTTTAGCTGAGGCTATGTATTTTTGGATTTTGACTTTTACAAAAAGATGCTTTCCTTTGTAAATTTATCTTTTTGAAGTAAAGTGGTTTAGGATACTTGCACTTTTTCATGTAGCATAATCTGACAAGTTTTTCTTCTCAGTCTGCTGGAAATGGTTGGTTGTAAGTTGAATTACTGTACTATCTAGTTTGTCCTTCTATATCTACTGGATCATTCCTGTCTTAGGATTTTCTAGTGTCTGGAAAGGACAATTCTAAAACATTATTTCTATTTTGATTCCTAACTAGATGTATGAAACTGCAATTTATTGGAACCTGTAAGAAATGAAAGTTGTCAAACTTGACATTGAACTCATTTGGACTCAGACTTCATTGAGCTATAAGCCTAATTAGTATATAACATAATATTAGCTGGTTTCTTTTATCTCTTGTGCTTAGGTTACTTGCATTACTTGTTTCCTCGCTTTGAAGGTTGGAAAGAATATCTTAAATGTTATTTTGTTTATTGTTTAAGGATTTTCGCATTATGTGGATGAAGTGCTACTATTTTGTGTCCTGGATCATTACAAATTTAAAACTAAATTCAAGTATATCTGATGAGTAAGGTCTCATCAGTTACCACATTTTCTTGTCTTCATTGTTATTTTCTGCTTTTTTGAACCTTGAGTTGCGATCTAAATTGGAATTCATCTGGAAATATCTATCAACATTTGTTTTTCTTTGTCTTCCTTATTTATATAGCCATATTTCCTAATTCCTAGCTATCAAGTCCCCATCACATCAGCATATATACTTGCCAGAAAAGTTCCAGGTCCATGTACATGATATCAATATCAAACTGATTTAGTTTGTCCGGTGAACTTGCAGAGATGAACATACTAAGATTGGGACAAAAAACTGAAAGTCTTGGACTAAACTCTTAGCATGTATTAACAAAATAAATATATTAATATTAATTTTTTTTAGTCACTATTTGGATACTTAGTAATTAAACAAATGAAACATTTTATTTTCTAGTGACTCCTTGACTGATTTTCCTTGTCCTAAGTTTGTTTTGTCATCTACTAATAACTGTACTCCTTTGTTGCAGGCATATTGCACATTTTAGAGTTTTGGAAGATCAGTAGCAGCGTTACTTTGCACTCAAAGACAAGTTATAGTGTTATCTTATGCTTAGAAAATGTTTCGAATAGCACAGAAATGTTCGAAAATTGGACTCATTTTGTATTGCTCCCTTATTGACTCAAAGTCACTCTAATACTATTTGTCAAACACTTTGTAATGTGATGTTGGACATAATCATGATATTTCAATGATTATTACAATATTTTGGCATTTTCTATTGTAATAGGTGAATGTATTTGTCATTCGTTAAGCATTGCTAGTGGTTCCATATTTAGATATTATTTTAGCAGGAAACTCATCAAACTGCACAGTGGCAACAAACAATGTGTTGTCACTGATTGCATTTCTTCAATCTGAATGAGGTGCTTTTATTGACAACAATTGTTGTCACTGAATCAAAATATGTACTGACAACATGTTGTCACTGTTGATAGGGGTTTAGTGACAACATTGTTATCAGTAATTGTACCAAATCGATAACCATGGTTAAGTTTTAGTGACGACATTTGTTCATACATTATTGACAAAAGGGCTTGTCGTCACTAAACTTAAAACATTTACTGACGACACAAGTTGTCACAGAAGGCTCCATATTCACTGACGACTTTCATGTTGTCAGTGTATACTTTTACCGATGGGCATTCAGTGACAACTCTGCGACGACAACAAAGTTGTCAGTAAAAAACATTAGTGACGACTTTTTACCTTTTTGTGATGAGAATTAGTTGTCACTGAAGACCAAATTTCTTGTAGTGAATAATAATATTAAGTCTAATTAAGTCTAATTAGTTGTATGCTAATTAAATTAGTTGTATATTAATTAAGTATAATACAATCCGAATTCGGTGAATTTGGTAGTTTGCTGAATTCTGAATTGAATTCAATACGAAAGCGAAATCGGAATTGATGAATTTGAAATCGAAATCGGTTAAAATTTTTAGTGTCCAAATTTTGAAAAATTTTGAATTCATAATTCCAAATTACTAATTTGGAATTCAATGCACACCTCTAGTTAAAATTACAAGTGCTATATTTAAATATTTGAAAGAATGAGATATTTAGAACAAAATTTACACAGCCTTTATCAATAATTTCTAGAAATAAGTGTCTATTAGTTAAAAAATAATCATTTCATTTGTGATGTTGTGCCTACATTCTCAATTTGATAGTTGAAGGTGGTCTTCATGAAATTAGAGATAGTTGGAATATAAGATGTAGTGTGAATTTTTTAAATTGAATAGATGTAAAATGCATACTTGTACTAAAATTGTACAGTAGTTGTAGTTGCTCGATCAAAGGAAAAAATCCACTTTTCGTCCCCAAACTTTCGATCATGGGATATTTCATCTCCAAACTATTTAGTGATACACATTTAGTACTTGAACTAAAAATTTCTGGACACATTCAATCCAAATATGGCAAATTAATCAATTTGGATAGAAAGGCTTACGTGCCAAGCATGTAGCCATTAAGTGAAAATAATTTCTTGGTAAAATCCAATGAAATGGAATGCAAAATTTTACTCTCTGCCTCTTGTTAGTTTCCTCTCGAGAATTTTCCTTTTCACTACTCATTTGAATCCACAATCAGGAAAGTGGAGGTTAATGATTTGTGATTAAAGCCATCCTACGTGAAGAAAATGTCAATTTGGAAGAGAGAAATGAACGATCCTCTACCCCTCCAAATCATGGTAACATTTCTGTAGTTTTTTATTTGTTAATCCACTTAATAACTGTGAAAATTTTTAACTTTTGTAAGTATAATATTTAGATGTGGCCCTTGATGTTTGCATTATAGGTGTATTCTTGTTGATCATACTTGTTTTGAAAAGATTAATGATTTTTATTTGGATTGTTAGCGTTTATATGGTTGAATAATATGCATGTGGTGCATATTTTTTATTGTAATATTTAGATGGGTCCATGATTGTATTATTGCTTGCAATCTTGTTAATATGAGTTATTTTGAATAATTGATTAATAGGTGTAATCTTTTATCAGAACAAGGTAGCACACTTTCTGAGGACTCTCAAATTTTTATCTTTTTCGAAAACTAAATAATAATGATAATAATAATTATTTTACCTGATTGCACTAAATTAGTAGTACTTTTATCTATTAAGTTATCGTTTCACAACTATTAGGGTTTTGTTTGAGTTATTTGTCCAGTTTTCTATCGGTTAGCATTAAGTGTTAATTTTTAAGATGTGACGTGAAACCTAGTTAAGATGAAATCTAGAATATTTATAGGATTTAAAGTAATAGAATTTTGATTGGATAATGTTGGATGAAGGAAATCTAGTAAAGGATAGAATGAGGAACGAAAGCACGACATGTAGCATAGTGGTTGAACTAACCCTTAAAACTTGGAAAGTAAGACTTTAGTCTTCATTTTAGCTTCCTTGTTCTTCCTAAGCTAGAGAGCTGTGAGAGAGAGTTTAGAGAGAGAAGGAGAGAGCTCAAGAAGTTCATCTTATCTTGGTGAAAAATTGTGAAAGAAATCAAGAGAACAAAGCCACCATCTCAAACTTCAATCTTCCTTGTTCTTCTTGGAGTGAAATAGAGAGAGAGAGAGAGAGAGAGAGAGAGTGAGAGAGCAAAGATTAGCAAGAAAGATCGAAACTTAAGCTAGGAAATCGACAATCCGACGAGGAGCAATTTCGAGGAAGAAAACTTGGAGAGAACTTGCTTGATCTTTTCTAGATCTTTAAGGTAAACTCTAGAACTACCTTTAATCTTGGCTTTTGGCACTTGATAGTTGTAGATCTACATGATTTAAACTCGATCTACGGTCGAGTTTTTAGTTACTCGAAGATTGGGTCACAATGCTTAGATAAGTTTGAATCTTTAGTTAAATCTTGTTGGAAAATTGGTTGTTGATACCATAGGGCTAATGCTTGATGAGGCCCTTATGGATTTGAGTGAGATTATGTTGTTTTTATGGTTGAATCTTGGAGAAAATTTGATGAAAAACTTGAAAAATTTGACTGCTAGTTAGCCGAATGAAAACTGGAATTTCCAACTTTGCTTTTCAAATTTTCTTGATGTTTCTTGGCTTGATTTCACTTAAAGAACTTTTTACTATGACTTTATGTTGATTTGGAGTCAAAATCTGGAATTTTTCATGGTTGAAAGTTGAGTTTTTCACTGATTTTCGGGAGAAATTACTGTTCTGGCAGATTTGAAGTGTCAAACTATTTGGTTTGTTTTCTTGACTTTTGTGCATTGAATTTTGGTGAAAATTACTCTAGATATATGTTATTATCTTAATCCAAGTATGTGTGTCAAGTTTGAGTAAAAATTTTGGACTTTAGAAGTTAAAAAGAGAAGGTTTCTCAAACCCCAATTTCTGGAAAAAAATTCTCGCAGGGTTACTGACCAGCTTTGGAAAAATGACTATATCTTGGTGTAGAAAAATCCAAATTGAGTTTCTTTGGTTGCGTTTGAAACTAGACATGAAACTATTTTAACTATATAAATTTCAGATTTTTACTCAATTTCTACAAGTGCCGGTGAATTTGCAAAGTTGACTGATTTACAACTCTGTTCTGTTCGGATGATTGTCAAAGTTGCAAATTGAAGTCAAAATTTGATCTACTTATGGAATTATTCTTACAAAAGTGTCTTCTGGACAATTTTAGTACTACAAGTCTATTTTCTAACGGTTTAAAGTTCATAATTTTTGGACTTATAGAACTCAAGATATGATTTTTCAAATAAGATCGCGCAAGCTGGAAGATTTCTGATTTTGAAGTAAAAGTGTATTTTTGGAACTTCCAACTTCACTTTGGGAATGTTGATCCGTTTTGCATTTAAATTCATGAATGAAAACAAGGTTTCTTATGGCTTGAACTTCTCAATTCGAATGGTAGTTTCCAAAGGTTTTGACCATTTCTTTTCACTAGTAATCGATTTAAACGTATACCAGCACCTTTGACCAAAAACTATGAATTTGAGGGCTTGATGTGAGGACCTGTTGTGACAGCCCCACCTCTCCCTAGGGCGTACCCTAAGGTATCAGGAGGCCGCCTGCCTAGCTCTCACCAGAACTCACTCACACAAATGAATACTAATTCCTCAAAGGAACAATTTCAACATCAATCCCAAACTTTACAACCAAGTCATAACTAAACTTCTTCAATCTCACAAACCCAAAATTTAGATAACAATTTAAACTAAACGATAATTCACAATTTATTCATCAAACCTTAAAAATCCCAAATACATAGAGTACTTAAAATACACATTCAAAGTTCCACATTACAATGTCCCAAAATCACAACTCAAGTTTCACCAGCCAGATACAAAAGAAAACCCTAATTCTACTGGTTGGCGCCTCCGCTTGGGTTCTCAGTCCCTACTAAGGAAAACAAATTTGAAAGGATGAGCTAAAAGTCCAGTGAGTTCCAAAAACATGCAAAGCACATAACACATATGAGATTCCACCTCAAAATTCATATTTATAAATAAACAAATAAAGAAAGTGATTAACAACACATAGGTAGGATACGGGTAGCCCTCAGGGGCTAAAGTCCTCGAAACTGGAGCATGTTCTTGAACTAGTTCACAAATCTCGTAGTTGACACTCCGTCAACTTTCACATACAAACCAAGTAGACCACCACTTCCTCCTTTCTCCACCAAAACCCCCAACCGGGCCCGCCAGCCTAACAGGAAATTTATATTTCTGTATTGCTCTTCAACAGGGACAAGGCCATTTGCCAAGTCCAGAGCACACAACACTTCACGTAGCCCAAGGTAGTTAAATCTCCTTGACCTGGGTCTTCCCAACGGCTCGAGTCGATAACTTACCAAGGGGATTAAGAATTCTCGAGAACAGGAAATACAGGACACGTCACATCACTCCATATAATTCAAAACAGGATTCATGTCACAATTCAAGAGGTTCAAAGCATACTTGAGATATCATGACAAAACTTTTGCAAATGGTACCATTCAAATAGGAGTAAGTGCGATAAAGTACACACTACTCCATTTGATGGATCAAAAATTTGCTTTTCACCACAATTCACTTAATCAGACACTTTCCAAATTAAATTCACATAGTCAGGTATCATGCATGGAAACTCACCAAAGTGGTAAGGTTCGATTTCCAAATTGGGATCCGGTTCAAATCCTTCTCCATTTCCTATTATCAAGTAAAAAGAAGAAATAAGTTTCGCTTTATAAATAGCAAAACTAAAATCAAATAATTCATTCGCTTGTCCCATCAAAGTTCTTTACAAGATTTCATTACTCTACTCAGTAACAAGTAGTCACTCGAGTCGAAACTCATTTTATAAAATTCCATTTTCAAATCATAATTTCACATAACCAACCAACTCTATCGATGTACTCCTTTTAGGCGATTTTCTAATCTATAGCAAAATGAATCAAGGTGAGGTTTTTCACCTCCAAATCACTCATTTGAACATTTTCTCACTACGTCTTTTTATATGAAATTCATAAATATTAACCAAAATATTGCAAAACCCTCGAATCTATCCAATCAACACTTTTTATTCAAAAGTTTATGAAAAACTTCACTTTTCATCATTTAAAATTCAAGAGCTCACTCTACTCAAATATACACTCGTAGATGAACATAACACATATATTCTTAGGCAAAATCTCTTCAAGAAAAATCACAAAATTTTGAAATCAAACATTAAAATTACCAAGCATGGGTTCGGCCATCTCATACATTTTTCTATCAAAATTTCCAACAACAAAACCCTACTTTCAAGCCATATCAAGACTATTTTCACGCATATCATACAAATCCACAATCAGGTCCTCAAGTCCACTACCTAAAATCCATCTCAAATCCGCTACCTAGGTTGGGATTTCAAGAGCCCAACTTCATCATTTCAAATGTAACCATTTCTAATGTAACCATTTCTACCAAAGTAAACTATGGATCTATGACATTTAACACTAATAAAGCTATATCTAGTAGTTTTGAAACTTATACCTCCGAATCTATCAAGATCCAACAAGATCAAAGAAGATCTTGTGAGTTTCTCTTCCGAAGAATGCTTCCAAGCCTAGCAAACTCCACAAGCTTCCACCTTTGCCCTTGATCCACTAGCTTTGTTGGTGATTTCCCACAAAAACTCCAAGAACAAGAACAACACACCACAAGCTCTCTTTCTTTCTCTTCTTTTCCTCTCTTTTTCTTCTCCAAGAATTGGACCAGCCCCTCTATCTTCCCTCTCTCACGGCTACAAGAATGAAGAGGATGATGGCCTTCAATGGTGGCTTGAAGCTCTAAGGAAGTAAGGAAGAAGAAATGAAGAAGACAAGAATTCTCTCTCTCTCTCTCTCTCTCTCCCTCTTGTTGCTCTCGGCCACTCCCTCTCTCTTCTCCAAAATGTGCAGTTGAAAATGAAGCCCAAAGGAACCAAAAAGTCAAGTCTTAAGGAGGACAAAAAGGTGCAATCTCCCCAAATCGTGGAAAAGTTACTTTTGGCCGCTTTTCCCCTTTCCCATTTCCCTTCATTTTCATCAACCAAAATCATCTCCAATCTTCACTAAATCACCAAGAGATCTTGTGTAATCTTTTCCCCTTCTCACTTGAAGCTTCAAGGGTCATCAAAGGGAGTAGAGGAAACCAGTTAGGAGCTTGGAAGGGAGGATCTTAGACATCCCAAGCTTGAACTTCCCTTGAGTTCTTGAGGTAAAATGGTTTCACAAAAACCATAATTTCCTTGTTTCCATTGTATAGTGGTGAAACTTGTGGTTTCTTGTTGATGATTTTGTTAGTTTTAGATGCTATGGTAGGCTCTATGAATTCCCACCACTCTTGATGATTGGCTCTTATGAGATATATACATGAAATGGAATGTGTTTGGGATGAATTTTTGAAATTAGAGAACTAGGAAACAAGGATGGAGGAAAATCGAGAGAAGGAGAGGAGAGTTATAGCTGGTTGCATTTTTTATTTTCATGTTCTGTTTTGGCTATGAATTTTCATGAGGTTCTTAGTTGTTTTGAGAGATGGAATGTTGAGGTTTGAGTGGCCTTTTCCCTATTAAAGAAACTCCCTCAATTGGTGTTTTAAAAAAAAGTGCATGGAAATGAGGATCAAAACCAGGAAATTTGCTTTCATTTTTGTCCGACCTGACTGTCCTGTTTTGGTGTGGTTTTGGTCCAAAATTTTTCTATCATTTAACCTTCATTTGATCAATAAATGTTGTTAGAATCTTGGTTTTGAAAATGGAATGGAATGAGGGTTGTTTTGGATGAACCAATATTGAAAAGGAAAAGATTTTCGTGTGGCAGGATTGAACTCAAAATTTTTAGTCAAATTTGGCTGCATTGATCACTACCTTCCCGTATGATTTTTTGGTTAAATTTTGGTAAAAACATAGATCACATACTGAGGTTTAGGTCTGCAAAATTTGGTGTTTTTTTGGCATCTTTTCGTTGCCCAAATGATGTTCCAAAGTTACACTTCAAAACTGGAAATCCTATCGTCGGGACAGCGTATTGTCCTAAGTTTAAATGGCTATATTTTCTTGCTCGGGTTGAAATCGACCACCATTGGTGGCATTTGAAACTAGACTTCAAGGCTTTCCAACAATATATGGCTTGCATACTAACTCATTTTCTATCACTCACAGAAAATCTGAGAAAAAGGCTGTTTTCTAAAACTGATTTCCTGATTTCGTTCCTTCCTGTCGTCTTGTCGTGCACTTTAGCTTATCTTACATAATGAATCTCTAAATGAGCCCTTCTAGTGAATTGTAGTGCTCCAAATCTAATTTCCATAGCCATAGGCCTTGCCTAATTCTGATGAGTGTAGCTTAAGATATGATCCAAACAAGAAGTTTTAATAGTTAAGCTAAAGTCTTAAAGTTCACTTATCTTGGTTAGTGTTTAATGGTTGGATGTTTGGCTCAGGTGACCCAGACTTCGTTGAGGGCGACCCGACTATCGAAGTTTGATCTCCTTGCATGCTTGTTTGTTTAACCAAACCATGGTGAGTGTTCAAGTGCATGTTACTTAATACTTTAATTAATGTTAATTGTTTGAAAAGCATGCTTGTTTGACTCGGTGAGCGTGTACTTTATCTTACTCACCCTTACTTGAATTGAAACTATTAAATGCTTGTACTTGTTCTTCTTCTTGAAATTTTACGCCAAACGGTTGAATGTACCGCACTCAACCGAGTGGGAGGTGTGAGAACCCTGGAAAAAAATTAATTAAATTAATTTATTGCACTATGTATCATTAGGTGCATTATTTTCCCTTAAGTACTTCATTTTGTATGCATTGCATGACATTAATTTAGAATAGCATTTTACATGTTTCATGTAGCAAAATGTATAAAACCTATATGGTGTTACGTAGGTCATATTCTAAATTGAGGGATTAGAAGATAATTGCAAAGATTTTAATCCAAATCTTGGACCAAATTCCACCACTTGTCAACAATCTACCACAACCTTGACTTGACCTTTTCTATTTAATCTCTTGTCTTCAAAATTCAAACCAAAAATTCCCTCTCATTTTCCCTCTCTTGGCCGGCCATAACAAGAAGGAAAACACCAAAACCCTAAGCTCAAATCTTGCCATTTTAGTGAGAAAAAAACATCTCCAAGTGAAAACCCTAGGTTAGGTTGACACTTGATCATCAAGCTTTGTGGGAAAAATTGGAGCTTTTGGGTGATTTTCTCTCTCCACTCTCAAGGTATTTAACCACTTATCTATGCTTTAATGATCTTCAAATTCAAAGTGGATGCATGATTAGTGAGTTTAAAGTGTTTGAGGTTCTTTAGAAGGAATGATTGTGGAAGAATTTCTTGTAGTTGGAAACTTGAACTTAGACCTTTGTTCATAACCACCAAGTGTTTGATGAAATGCTTAAGATTTTGTGATGTTTTATTGATGACTTTCTTTGATGTTTTAGCATGCTAAAAACTCTACTAAGAGTTGGAAATCATTCTTGAAAGGTTGCTTATAGAAGTTGTGTAGAAGAAGGAACATTGACATGAAATCAGAAATGGAATTCAGCCAACTTTCCGAACTTGCTGGTGATTATAGGAATTAAACTAGAACTTGAGCTTTACACCGTTGGAAAGATCTATGAACCTAGTTTTAAATTCCACTGACGGAGCTTGATTTCAATTTTTCTACATCGAGTTATGGCCATTCTTTCGAGACTGTTTGACCAACCTGCTCCTAGCCGACAGTTTTCTGGTGTCTTTGTTTTTGCCAATTTTGACCCTGATTTAGTACGATTTGGTGTTCGACCTCTCATGAAAGTTATAGGTCTATGTCTTAGCTTTGAAACACCATAAAATTTGTCCCAATCTGATAACCACAACCACAGTTGTGATTAAAACACCGGCAAACCTGTCGATTGTTGTTTTCTTGTCACAATTGTTTCTTTCATTCCTCTTGACTCGTATGCACCCTTGTCGTGTCCCGACCTACTTAACTTGTGATTCTACTATGTTTATAAGATTCTTCATTTTTTTTATATTTATGATTTGCATTGGCCATCTTATGGCTTTTGTACATCAAATTTGGAGATTTATTATTAAGCAAAGAAACTACTAGCATATACATTTGGTCCTTCATGTTTGGGATGGCTAAAACTAAATGATTTTCATTTCACTTGCTATTAGACTTGGAAGGTGGGAACAAAGGAGATTTGGGCGCGAACGTTTGGAGTTATTTTACTTAAATCGGTGAGTGTTCCTTGCATGTTTGTGAATAAATTGCTTATGTGTGAAACACTTCATGATGAATTGCTCATTTGACATGTTAAATGCTTTTAAATGCTTTTCAATGTTTATGTGAAGGGCGAGTGTGTACTTTATCGCACTCAACCTACTTTTCATTTAACTGTTCAACTATGTACTTTTCCACTGTTTGTATGTTATTTGTCCATGACTGTAGGCCATGTGTACTAACACATAGGCTGGATAAGGCCTTTCCCCCTTCGCTATCGACCTATTCGAGCCAGAAGCCGACTCAGTCGGGTAGGTTGGTAACTTAGGGCACTGTACGGTATACTCCAGTATTACCACTGGGAGTTATAAGGAGGAGTAGGGGGTTGAGTGTTGGACAAGATGGACTGCAACTGCTTTCAGTGGAACTTGTATCCTTTCACTGAGTGTTTTCTCAATTTATGTGTTTTACACATTTTATGCTTCCAAACTAAATTATATTGATCTATTGAGTGCTTAACTGATATCTATATTGCTCCACTGTTACTACGAGATTTGCATGATATTAGGATCGCTCACTGGGTTTTTAACTCATTCCTTCCAACTTTGTTTTTCCTTAGCAGGGTTTGAGATCGAGAGCCTCCAAGGGTTGCACTAGGTCGATTGGTTTGGAGACTTAAACTTGTATTTTGATGTAACCCTTGTGTTTTGAATTGTACTTATGAAATTCTGAATGGATAAACTTTTGTATCTGTAATTATTGTTTGGGACGGTTGTGGTTGGTTAAGGAAGCTTTGGGGTTTAAATGTTACATTTGACTGGAGGATATTAAAGTTATTTTGTTATTCGTAATTGAATTGAGGAACTGTAGTGAGTCCCCGCGAGAGTTGGGCAGGCGGCCCGCCAAACCCTTTGGTTCACCTTAGGGAGAGGTGGGGCTGTTACAATTGGTATCAGAGCTTAGATTTCAGATCTCTGTAGTGTATCCTAACCTTTAAGGTTAGGGTGCCGGACTGTGGGATTAGGTTGACTGTTAAATAATATGATTTATGGTAATAGTTTACTCAGAACACTAATTCTAGTTGTGATTGTAGGAATGGAAGGAAATGGAGTACAAGGACTACCTCGGAGGCAATTTCGTCTTGTTATGTTTCAGATAGGACCTGGTGAGCCATTTTGACAGTGTGTCCTAGGACGTAGGGTGGATAGGCAGTGTGATTGTTGGCAGACATATTCATATCCCAATAGTGTGGTGCTTGCTATAGTAGATGAGAGGCAGAGGTTAGTTATTGCAAATGCAAGAGCCAATGACCGAATTCAAGAGTTGGAGACTAGGGTGCTCGAGGAGCAAGAATGAATCGAAACCTTACGTGAACAATTACAAGAAGCCAATAATCGTTTGGCTCAGATGGCACAACAACTAAGGGAGAGAGGTGGAGAAGATCGTGGCCCTGAGGATTCTAGCGTAGGAAATAAAGTCGAACATGTTAGAGAACGAGAATCTCTTGGTTCTAATTAATCCAGTGACGTATTGTTTTTGACCTTTTGTAAGAGGATGATAGGATGGGGACGTAGAATGTTCTACCTTAGAGACCAATGTGTTTTTGTTGATGACTTATTTGCTTTTGTATACTACTTTTGACTTGGTATGTACTCAACTTGACTGTGACTTGTGTTTCGGTTTAATGAGCTTTAGTTTGTACTAGTTTGGGACATGACTTAGTTTAAACTGTATTGTGAAAAATGCTATGTGAAAAAAATGGGTTTGTTTCATTTGTCTTTAAGAGTTGTTACTTGTATGTGTGTGTAGTTAATTATGGTTTAGTATGGTTGATATACATATGCATATAGATTAGCTATGAACATGGAAACGAGAGGACAGCGAAGAGGCCGTGGGCATGGACGTGGACTTAGACAACCCCAAGATCAATGGAGTGACCATGAATCAGTCGCAAGAGATAATCATGAACCAAGGGCCGATGCTAATGAACAGGTAGCCACAGCCATCCAACGTATGATTGACTTGTTAGCACAAATGGCTGGTCAAAACCCTGGAAATCAACAAGGAAACCCTGTGAATCTAGTAGAAGGAGAAGATAAGGCATTAAAGAGATTTCAAAAGTTTTCTCCCCCTAAGTTTTCTGGAGGTCCTGACCCCGATATAGTTGAGAATTGGTTGGAGAATATAAGGAACATATTTGATGCCTTGGATTATTCCGCGAAGAGAGACAACTAACTTTTGCGGTGTTCCAATTTGAAGGAGCGGCTAGAGCATGGTGGAATGTTATAAGAAACAAGTGGGAAAGGGATCAAACTCCGAGAACTTGGATGAATTTTGTACGAGAATTTAATGAAAAATTTCTACCACCACTGGTCCAGGAAAAGAGAGAATATGATTTTATAAAGTTTCGCCAAGCAACTTCAAGTGTGGCAGAATACGAAACTCAACTCACTAAACTGTCAAGGTTTGGCCCAGAACTAGTAGTTATAGAGTGGAAGAGAATAAGACGGTTCATTCAGGGACTCAACCTAGAAATTCAAGGCACCCTCGCAGCAGCTCAAATTGAGACCTTTAGTGATGCCCTTGAAAAAGCTCAAAGGGTCGAGACAGCAAAATCCCAACTGAAAGCCTTTCAAGCACGAAAGAGAGATTCACCTAGTAGTGATCGTTTCGAGGCTCCTAAAGAGATTGTACCGCCACTCAAAATCGGAAAAGGAACTGATGGGGTAAGATTACCATCTCCTTCTTCCTCTCATAAGATGGAGAAACTTAAAGGAACTACATCCCAAGGAACTCAAACAGGAAGGGTTCAACCAAAGGAAACACCGTTGGGAGGTCAAGTCACAGTTTCTCAACCAACTTGTGGATACTGTGGAAAGGCAAATCACACCGAAGATAACTGTTGGGTGAAAGGGCGGAAGTGTCTGCGTTGTGGAAGTGCCGACCATCAAGTTATCAATTGCCCAAGGAAGCAACCGCGAGAGGGTAATACTCGCCAAGGAAATGGAACTACTCCTCAACGAGCTACTGAAGGAAGGAACCGACCACGGGTGCCAACTAGAACATATGACCTTTTTGGCCAGCAGAATTTAGGGTCTACAGAGGTGGTAGACGGTCAGAATTTCGAGGGCGAAATTCTTTTAAGGGGGAGAGTGTGTGAGAACCATGGAAAAAAATTTAATTAAATTAATTTATTGCACTATGTATCATTAGGTGCATTATTTTCCCTTAAGTACTTCATTTTGTATGCATTGCATGACATTAATTTAGAATAGCATTTTACATGTTTCATGTAGCAAAATGCATAAAACCTATATGGTGTTACGTAGGTCATCTTCTAAATTGAGGGATTAGAAGATAATTACAAAGATTTTAATCCAAATCTTGGACCAAATTCCACCACTTGTCAACAATCTACCACAACCTTGACTTGACCTTTTCTATTTAATCTCTTGTTTTCAAAATTCAAACCAAAAATTCCCTCTCATTTTCTCTCTCTTGGCCGGCCATAACAAGAAGGAAAACACCAAAACCCTAAGCTTAAATCTTGCCATTTTAGTGAGAAACAAACATCTCCAAGTGAAAACCCTAGGTTAGGTTGACACTTGATCATCAAGGTTTGTGGGAAAAATTGGAGCTTTTGGGTGATTTTCTCTCTCCACTCTCAAGGTATTTAACCACTTATCTATGCTTTAATGATCTTCAAATTCAAAGTGGATGCATGATTAGTGAGTTTAAAGTGTTTGAGGTTCTTTAGAAGGAATGATTGTGGAAGAATTTCTTGTAGTTGGAAACTTGAACTTAGACCTTTGTTCATAACCACCAAGTGTTTGATGAAATGCTTAAGATTTTGTGATGTTTTATTGATGACTTTCTTTGATGTTTTAGCATGCTAAAAACTCTACTAAGAGTTGGAAATCATTCTTGAAAGGTTGCTTATAGAAGTTGTGTAGAAGAAGGAACATTGACATGAAATCAGAAATGGAATTCAGCCAACTTTCCGAACTTGCTAGTGATTATAGGAATTAAACTAGAACTTGAGCTTTACACCGTTGGAAAGATCTATGAACCTAGTTTTAAATTCCACTGACGGAGCTTGATTTCAATTTTTCTACATCGAGTTATGGCCATTCTTTCGAGACTGTTTGACCAACCTGCTCCTAGCCGACAGTTTTCTGGTGTCTTTGTTTTTGCCAATTTTGACCCTGATTTAGTACGATTTGGTGTTCGACCTCTCATGAAAGTTATAGGTCTATGTCTTAGCTTTGAAACACCATAAAATTTGTCCCAATTCGATAACCACAACCACAGTTGTGATTAAAACACTGAAGGGCGGCAAAACTGTCGATTGTTGTTTTCTTGTCACAATTGTTTCTTTCATTCCTCTTGACTCGTATGCACCCTTGTCGTGTCCCGACCTACTTAACTTGTGATTCTACTATGTTTATAAGATTCTTCATTTTTTTTATATTTATGATTTGCATTGGCCATCTTATGGCTTTTGTACATCAAATTTGGAGATTTATTATTAAGCAAAGAAACTACTAGCATATACATTTGGTCCTTCATGTTTGGGATGGCTAAAACTAAATGATTTTCATTTCACTTGCTATTAGACTTGGAAGGTGGGAACAAAGGAGATTTGGGCGCGAACGTTTGGAGTTATTTTACTTAAATCGGTGAGTGTTCCTTGCATGTTTGTGAATAAATTGCTTATGTGTGAAACACTTCATGATGAATTGCTCATTTGACATGTTAAATGCTTTTAAATGCTTTTCAATGTTTATGTGAAGGGCGAGTGTGTACTTTATCGTACTCAACCTACTTTTCATTTAACTGTTCAACTATGTACTTTTCCACTGTTTGTATGTTATTTGTCCATGACTGTAGGCCATGTGTACTAACACATAGGCTGGATAAGGCCTTTCCCCCTTCGCTATCGACCTATTCGAGCCAGAAGCCGATTCAGTCGGGTAGGTTGGTAACTTAGGGCACTGTACGGTATACTCCAGTATTACCACTGGGAGTTATAAGGAGGAGTAGGGGGTTGAGTGTTGGACAAGATGGACTGCAACTGCTTTCAGTGGAACTTGTATCCTTTCACTGAGTGTTTTCTCAATTTATGTGTTTTACACATTTTATGCTTCCAAACTAAATTATATTGATCTATTGAGTGCTTAACTGATATCTATATTGCTCCACTGTTACTACGAGATTTGCATGATATTAGGATCGCTCACTGGGTTTTTAACTCATTCCTTCCAACTTTGTTTTTCCTTAGCAGGGTTTGAGATCGAGAGCCTCCAAGGGTTGCACTAGGTCGATTGGTTTGGAGACTTAAACTTGTATTTTGATGTAACCCTTGTGTTTTGAATTGTACTTATGAAATTCTGAATGGATAAACTTTTGTATCTGTAATTATTGTTTGGGACGGTTGTGGTTGGTTAAGGAAGCTTTGGGGTTTAAATGTTACATTTGACTGGAGGATATTAAAGTTATTTTGTTATTCGTAATTGAATTGAGGAACTGTAGTGAGTCCCGGCGAGAGTTGGGCAGGCGGCCCGCCAAACCCTTTGGTTCACCTTAGGGAGAGGTGGGGCTGTTACAATTGGTATCAGAGCTTAGATTTCAGATCTCTGTAGTGTATCCTAACCTTTAAGGTTAGGGTGCCGGACTGTGGGATTAGGTTGACTGTTAAATAATATGATTTATGGTAATAGTTTACTCAGAACACTAATTCTAGTTGTGATTGTAGGAATGGAAGGAAATGGAGTACAAGGACTACCTCGGAGGCAATTTCGTCTTGTTATGTTTCAGATAGGACCTGGTGAGCCATTTTGACAGTGTGTCCTAGGACGTAGGGTGGATAGGCAGTGTGATTGTTGGCAGACATATTCATATCCCAATAGTGTGGTGCTTGCTATAGTAGATGAGAGGCAGAGGTTAGTTATTGCAAATGCAAGAGCCAATGACCGAATTCAAGAGTTGGAGACTAGGGTGCTCGAGGAGCAAGAATGAATCGAAACCTTACGTGAACAATTACAAGAAGCCAATAATCGTTTGGCTCAGATGGCACAACAACTAAGGGAGAGAGGTGGAGAAGATCGTGGCCCTGAGGATTCTAGCGTAGGAAATAAAGTCGAACATGTTAGAGAACGAGAATCTCTTGGTTCTAATTAATCCAGTGACGTATTGTTTTTGACCTTTTGTAAGAGGATGATAGGATGGGGACGTAGAATGTTCTACCTTAGAGACCAATGTGTTTTTGTTGATGACTTATTTGCTTTTGTATACTACTTTTGACTTGGTATGTACTCAACTTGACTGTGACTTGTGTTTCGGTTTAATGAGCTTTAGTTTGTACTAGTTTGGGACATGACTTAGTTTAAACTGTATTGTGAAAAATGCTATGTGAAAAAAATGGGTTTGTTTCATTTGTCTTTAAGAGTTGTTACTTGTATGTGTGTGTAGTTAATTATGGTTTAGTATGGTTGATATACATATGCATATAGATTAGCTATGAACATGGAAACGAGAGGACAGCGAAGAGGCCGTGGGCGTGGACGTGGACTTAGACAACCCCAAGATCAATGGAGTGACCATGAATCAGTCGCAAGAGATAATCATGAACCAAGGGCCGATGCTAATGAACAGGTAGCCACAGCCATCCAACGTATGATTGACTTGTTAGCACAAATGGCTGGTCAAAACCCTGGAAATCAACAAGGAAACCCTGTGAATCAAGTAGAAGGAGAAGATAAGGCATTAAAGAGATTTCAAAAGTTTTCTCCCCCTAAGTTTTCTGGAGGTCCTGACCCCGATATAGTTGAGAATTGGTTGGAGAATATAAGGAACATATTTGATGCCTTGGATTATTCCGAAGAGAGACAACTAACTTTTGCGGTGTTCCAATTTGAAGGAGCGGCTAGAGCATGGTGGAATGTTATAAGAAACAAGTGGGAAAGGGATCAAACTCCGAGAACTTGGATGAATTTTGTACGAGAATTTAATGAAAAATTTCTACCACCACTGGTCCAGGAAAAGAGAGAAGATGATTTTATAAAGTTTCGCCAAGCAACTTCAAGTGTGGCAGAATACGAAACTCAACTCACTAAACTGTCAAGGTTTGGCCCAGAACTAGTAGTTATAGAGTGGAAGAGAATAAGACGGTTCATTCAGGGACTCAACCTAGAAATTCAAGGCACCCTCGCAGCAGCTCAAATTGAGACCTTTAGTGATGCCCTTGAAAAAGCTCAAAGGGTCGAGACAGCAAAATCCCAACTGAAAGCCTTTCAAGCACGAAAGAGAGATTCACCTAGTAGTGATCGTTTCGAGGCTCCTAAAGAGATTGTACCGCCACTCAAAATCGGAAAAGGAACTGATGGGGTAAGATTACCATCTCCTTCTTCCTCTCATAAGATGGAGAAACTTAAAGGAACTACATCCCAAGGAACTCAAACAGGAAGGGTTCAACCAAAGGAAACACCGTTGGGAGGTCAAGTCACAGTTTCTCAACCAACTTGTGGATACTGTGGAAAGGCAAATCACACCGAAGATAACTGTTGGGTGAAAGGGCGGAAGTGTCTGCGTTGTGGAAGTGCCGACCATCAAGTTATCAATTGCCCAAGGAAGCAACCGCGAGAGGGTAATACTCGCCAAGGAAATGGAACTACTCCTCAACGAGCTACTGAAGGAAGGAACCGACCACGGGTGCCAACTAGAACATATGACCTTTTTGGCCAGCAGAATTTAGGGTCTACAGAGGTGGTAGACGGTCAGAATTTCGAGGGCGAAATTCTTTTAAGGGGGAGAGTGTGTGAGAACCATGGAAAAAAAATTTAATTAAATTAATTTATTGCACTATGTATCATTAGGTGCATTATTTTCCCTTAAGTACTTCATTTTGTATGCATTGCATGACATTAATTTAGAATAGCATTTTACATGTTTCATGTAGCAAAATGTATAAAACCTATATGGTGTTACGTAGGTCATATTCTAAATTGAGGGATTAGAAGATAATTGCAAAGATTTTAATCCAAATCTTGGACCAAATTCCACCACTTGTCAACAATCTACCACAACCTTGACTTGACCTTTTCTATTTAATCTCTTGTCTTCAAAATTCAAACCAAAAATTCCCTCTCATTTTTCCTCTCTTGGCCGGCCATAACAAGAAGGAAAACACCAAAACCCTAAGCTCAAATCTTGCCATTTTAGTGAGAAAAAAACATCTCCAAGTGAAAACCCTAGGTTAGGTTGACACTTGATCATCAAGCTTTGTGGGAAAAATTGGAGCTTTTGGGTGATTTTCTCTCTCCACTCTCAAGGTATTTAACCACTTATCTATGCTTTAATGATCTTCAAATTCAAAGTGGATGCATGATTAGTGAGTTTAAAGTGTTTGAGGTTCTTTAGAAGGAATGATTGTGGAAGAATTTCTTGTAGTTGGAAACTTGAACTTAGACCTTTGTTCATAACCACCAAGTGTTTGATGAAATGCTTAAGATTTTGTGATGTTTTATTGATGACTTTCTTTGATGTTTTAGCATGCTAAAAACTCTACTAAGAGTTGGAAATCATTCTTGAAAGGTTGCTTATAGAAGTTGTGTAGAAGAAGGAACATTGACATGAAATCAGAAATGGAATTCAGCCAACTTTCCGAACTTGCTAGTGATTATAGGAATTAAATTAGAACTTGAGCTTTACACCGTTGGAAAGATCTATGAACCTAGTTTTAAATTCCACTGACGGAGCTTAATTTCAATTTTTCTACATCGAGTTATGGCCATTCTTTCGAGACTGTTTGACCAACCTGCTCCTAGCCGACAGTTTTCTAGTGTCTTTGTTTTTGCCAATTTTGACCCTGATTTAGTACGATTTGGTGTTCGACCTCTCATGAAAGTTATAGGTCTATGTCTTAGCTTTGAAACACCATAAAATTTGTCCCAATTCGATAACCACAACCACAGTTGTGATTAAAACACTGAAGGGCGGCAAAACTGTCGATTGTTGTTTTCTTGTCACAATTGTTTCTTTCATTCCTCTTGACTCGTATGCACCCTTGTCGTGTCCCGACCTACTTAACTTGTGATTCTACTATGTTTATAAGATTCTTCATTTTTTTTATATTTATGATTTGCATTGGCCATCTTATGGCTTTTGTACATCAAATTTGGAGATTTATTATTAAGCAAAGAAACTACTAGCATATACATTTGGTCCTTCATGTTTGGGATGGCTAAAACTAAATGATTTTCATTTCACTTGCTATTAGACTTGGAAGGTGGGAACAAAGGAGATTTGGGCTCGAACGTTTGGAGTTATTTTACTTAAATCGGTGAGTGTTCCTTGCATGTTTGTGAATAAATTGCTTATGTGTGAAACACTTCATGATGAATTGCTCATTTGACATGTTAAATGCTTTTAAATGCTTTTCAATGTTTATGTGAAGGGCGAGTGTGTACTTTATCGTACTCAACCTACTTTTCATTTAACTGTTCAACTATGTACTTTTCCACTGTTTGTATGTTATTTGTCCATGACTGTAGGCCATGTGTACTAACACATAGGCTGGATAAGGCCTTTCCCCCTTCGCTATCGACCTATTCGAGCCAGAAGCCGACTCAGTCGGGTAGGTTGGTAACTTAGGGCACTGTACGGTATACTCCAGTATTACCACTGGGAGTTATAAGGAGGAGTAGGGGGTTGAGTGTTGGACAAGATGGACTGCAACTGCTTTCAGTGGAACTTGTATCCTTTCACTGAGTGTTTTCTCAATTTATGTGTTTTACACATTTTATGCTTCCAAACTAAATTATATTGATCTATTGAGTGCTGAACTGATATCTATATTGCTCCACTGTTCCTATGAGATTTGCATGATATTAGGATCGCTCACTGGGTTTTTAGCTCATTCATTCCAACTTTGTTTTTCCTTAGCAGGGTTTGAGATCGAGAGCCTCCAAGGGTTGCACTAGGTCGATTGGTTTGGAGACTTAAACTTGTATTTTGATGTAACCCTTGTGTTTTGAATTGTACTTATGAAATTCTGAATGGATAAACTTTTGTATCTGTAATTTTAGTTTGGGACGGTTGTGGTACGTTAAGGAAGTTTTGGGGTTTAAATGTTACATTTGACTGGAGGATATTAAAGTTATTTTGTTATTCGTAATTGAACTGAGGAACTGTAGTGAGTCCCTGCAAGAGTTGGGCAAGTGGCCCGCCAAACCTTTGGTTCGCCGTAAGGGGAGGTGGGGCTATCACAGGAGGTACCTCTCCTCCCGTTTTGGTTAAATCGATTGGAGCGTTATCTTGTCGACCCTTTTGCCAAACTTTAGTATGTACCACACTCTGTCAAGTGGGAGGTGCCGCTCATCCTGACTTGGTTTATTGATAAATTTTATCTTGACGAGCGGGCCCGGTACATGTGAAAACCCCACCTTCCCCTAAGGCGGACCAAAGAGGTCGGCGGACCGCCTGCCCAGCTCTCGCTAGGACTCAGTCACTCACCTGTTCAGTATAACTTAACGAACTAAAACCCTGGATACAATAATGAAGGATACAACATCTTACGATTACACAACATCCAAGTTACAATTCAATAATACATAGTTCCATTATACAAGAGTCCACAAAAGGGGCAAGATTCAAAATTCTCCAAAATACATATCAAAACATATGAAAGCCCTAATCTCAAGGGTTGGCACCACCACTTGGTTGCTCATTTCTTGCTAAGGAAAACAAATGGAAAGGGTGAGCTAAAAAGCCCGTGAGTTCCCAAAAACATGCAAGTCACTTAACACATAAACAATTTCACTTCACAAGAACACTTGGAATATAAACAGATAGAAAAGCCATTAACAATACAATGTAGGATACGGGGGCTCTCAGGGGCCAAATTCCACGAAACTTGCCCACGAACCACGAACCAGGTAGTTGACACTCTGTCAACTGTCACTATTACCATGTAGAACTTCTCTTTCTCCTTACTCCTCCAAACCCCCACTGGGCCCGCACGCCAAACACTTTTCACTTTACTTTGATAGTGTACACTGCACTTTCACTTTTCGAGACAAGTCTCGAGTACACTTCTGTAACATCCCGTATTTTTACCAATGGTATTTCAAGTGTTACAAGCTTTGGTTTACTCGAAAACCCTAATTTTGGATTATATTTTGCGACCTTGATTGGTTAAGGTAGCGAGAGTTATGCGAAGGTAATTAAGATCCGTGGGTGATTAGTGACCCTAGTGACCTAACTAGGTGTCATTAAGTATTAATGGACTAAGTTGGATTCTCAACTTACGGACTTAATTGCTAGGAAATGAAATCATTTGGGGCAAGAGTGAAACATCACCTAAATTGTTAGGTTGCACTTGGCATGACATCTTTGACTTGGACTTGGACTAAATTTTGATTAAGCTAAATAAATATCTAAGACTAAAACCCAGCCAAGAGGATCGGGTGGAAGGCTGGAAAAGAAGAAGGAAAACCGGGGAAGAGAAGGAAAAGAAAGAGAGAAAGAAAGGAAAGAAAAGAGAGGAAAGAACTTGGAGGTTTCTTGGGTGGAGTTTGTGTTGGTTTGGAGGTTCACAAGAGGTACTCAACTCACTTGATTCTTACTCTTTCTTTATGGTTTTACTGGATTTATATATGATTGAAGTTGCAAATGCTGGTTACATGATGATTAGTGAAGGTTTGCTTGATATGGCATGGAAGACTGCTTGCCGGCTGACAAGCTGAAATTTTCAGCTTTGCTTCTTGAAGGTTTTAGAGGTAACCTAGCTAGTTCAACCCTTGAATCTTGTAGCATAGCTTGTGGTTGATGTTTAGAATGGGTTAGGATAGCTGAGGACAGATTTTGGATGGTTGAAATCACTTGGTAAATTCGTTTGATGAAGTAGGGTAAATAGCACACCAACTGTTTGAACTTTGGTTTCACATTTTTGTGTTCTGTTCCCCTACGAATTTGACCATGTTAGAGTCCAAACCAGCTCTTTCTCAAAACATAAACATTGTATGGAATTGAGTTATCTATCTACTGATAAAATTTCAGATCAATCGGAGCACTATATCCTGATAAATGTCCAAAATACCCCTGACTGTTCTGCTCCCCTGTTTTACCCGACAGTCTCCAAATTCAGCCAACTTGTCGGATTTTCTGGTATCAATTGGAAATGAACTAGAGTCTGATTTTTATACCATTGAAATCCCCATCAATATAGTTTTAAACGCCGCTGACAGCACTCGATTTCGATATTTCTACATTGAGTTATGGATTTCCTCCCGAAACTGCTCCTGCTTTCCTGACGTAACCCGACAGTTTTCTTAAGTCTCTGTAATTGCTATTTTTGACTACGAAAATGCATGAAGTGAATTTCGATGGCTTCATGAAAATTGTAGATCTGTGTCTTAGCTTCGAAACGGTATAAAATTCAACTCAATCCAATAAGTGTAGCTCTGGTTTTGATCAAAACACCGGGAGGTGTCAAATCTGCCAAAGTTGATGTTTCTCTTTTATACTCATTCCTTCATTTTGGTTTGGTTCAAATACTTTTCTTGGTTCAAAATAATATTTTCACTCAATTTTATACCTGGACTCTTGCTCTAAATGTTTGAAGTTCTTCCCTTGATTTGAGCGAAAGGTTTAGTAAGTTTGGACACTAATTTTGGGGGATTAAGTTGGACTATTAATGTGAGTTGCTTGAGGGTTTAAAATGAAAGTATTTCACTTGTTATGAATTAGAAGTGGTAAATTCTTGTTATATTATGTTGATCTCAGGATTCAATTATGCCATGAAGGTTAAATGGTGATTGGTGATTTATGTGGACGAGTGTGAAACTTGGTGAGTGTTCCAACTCGTTTCAATTAAAATGTTTTACTAGAATTCAATTGTGAAATGACTTACTACCTTACTTTGATCTTGCTATCTCAAACTTGCTACTCATTTTATTACTTGTGAAATGGTTCACTAACCTACTACTTCACTTGTTTCACATTTGCTCTCATCTTGTTTCTAAACTAGTTTTAACTTGTTTTTCAAACATGTCCTAATTTGTTTCCCCCACTTATTTACACATGAAACATTTTAGTACTAATCTTTTAAATGACACATTTTCCAATTATTTGTAAGTATTTCAAAATGTGTTTTAAACTCTTTACAAACTTCTTTTGGTGTTTAATGTAGTTTGTCGTTTGAAATAACTTGGTTCGTTAAGTTGTTAATATCTAGATGATTGTTCGATCTTATTTCAAAAAGTGTTTTCACACTTGCCGTCCAACCTGTTTTCGAACTTATTCCACTTGTTTGTCAAACTTGTTCTACTTGATTTTTAGACTAGCTTTTCACTGGTTTTCACATGAAATATTCCGTTACTACTTTTCTGAATGAAATATTTTTCTGGTATTTCGAGTGTTCAAACTATATGTTAACTTATTTGTAAATATTTCGCTACTACTATATTTCTAGATTAAAATTTATTTCAACTATGTTTCCACACATATTGGTCAATGACCTAATTTACTCGTGGTTTCAAAAGAAATTGATTCCAAAGGAATTGTGTTTCACATTAATGTGTGCAGGTAAAATAATTTATTGTTGAAGTGATTGTTACTTGATTTTACATGTTGCTTTTGAGTGTCCTTGAATATTAATTAAATGTTCAAGTGTTGAGTGTTATTTGTTTAAGTGTTATTATTTATTAGTTGAAATAATTACTTGTTTCCTTGATTGTTTGTTGATAACTTGATTGTTTGATAGTGGTATACCAAGGAGCATTTTACCCCTTGTAGTCCGATGTGTATTTTATCGCATCGTTTACTACTTGTAGGTCGATGTGTACTTTATCGCATCGACTGAACTGGGTCTCGAGACCCTTTTGTTAGAAAGCCTATCTAAGACCACCTTCTTGAGCGATCGGTGGGTCAAAAGCCTACTTGAGTACGCCATTAGTGTGGCTGGATAGGTTGGAAAGCTTTATCTTAAAACAAAAACTCCTTGGTCTTGACTGATCATTATTTGCGCATGTTGTACGCCTTTGGCAGAACTGGGCCCTACCCTTGGTTGCTAACCTATTCGAGTCAGAAGCGGACTCGGTCGGGTAGGTTGGAACCCTGGGCACTGATTCGGTATACTCGAATATTACCACTGGAGGGATAAGGTGATGGCCAGATGAACTGAGGGGATTGTTAAGGAGTTATAAGGTGAAGTGGATTAGTGAAATAGCTCCAAGTGAGCACTGTATCCTTTTATAACTAATTTAATGTTTATTAAGCACTGTTCACCTAGTTGAGACAATCCGAGCTAGTCTCCTCATGAGTACTGATCTCCGAGTCGAAGCGGCCCGAGTATTGTTCTCTCCTGGTTGAAAAGTGTCCTGTGGGTGTGCTTGATTATTTGTCAAAGTGCTTGTGTGATGAATTGAATTATTTCATGAATTGTTTTCGTCTTGCAAATTTCTAGTGAAAAGTACTTTCTCACGTGATTTCAAAGATTTGAATATTCCAATGTTTTCGTGCTCTGATAAACAGTTAAATTCTAAAATACTTGTTTTCTCGGAACCCCACTAAGCTTTAGCTCGCCCCAAAAATATTTGTTTTCCCTCCACAGGAATCGAGGTGATCGGAAGCATGTGTAGTGGCCTTATTAGTAATTTTGGAGTATTTCTTGTACAATTGTAATTTTGGTTGAGTTGTAATTTGTAATGAATTGAGGACTGTAGTGAGTCCCGGCGAGAGTTGGGCAGAAGCCCGCCGAACCCTTTGGTTCGCCCTAGGGGGAGGTGGGGCCGTCACAACTTCACTTTAAAACACTTCACTTTATTTGAGTACTCTCCATTAGGGACAAGTCCATACACCAAGTCCAGAGTACATTTTCAATTCAGTTCACTGGGTTGTTGCTCTTTTGGAGACTGGTTCAAAAACCAAGTTCCGAGCATATATCACTGGTCTGAGTCACTGTGCTTTGTGACATTTAGGTAACCCTATGGCTCTTCCCTTTCTCTTCGACCTAGGCCTAGCCTCCGGCTCGAGTCGACGGGTTGACCTATAGGTCTCAGGGATTTCCTGACCTTTCCAAACACATGCAATCACTATAATACACTTTAAAGCACTTTACAATCAATCACTTCAAGTCACTTTCACAATCACTTTTACTCAAATGGAGTAGGTGTGGTAAAGTACGCACCATCCCCATCAGAGGGTTCAAAGATCAATTTTCACATAAGAATCACTTCATTGCATTCATTTACAAACATTTGCACGTAAACACGAAACAAGTATGGAAACTCACCGAAGTAAGGTTCAGCTTCCACGTAGGGTTGAAAATCACCGCCTTGCACACTCCCTAAAATAATTTAAAACAATCAATGAGATTCAATTCATTCTTTTTCATTCACTAATCACAGTTCACTTCCACTTTTAGTTTCAAACTATAATTTTCTAAAACTCTCTCGAGAAAAAGCTTTCATTTCACATAGTTCAAAGTTCCAAATAGATTCCCCTTGGAAAATCACTTTATCATTTCAAATGGAAACATCTCACCGATATACTCATTGGCACTACAAGCACGTTTTCTTTCACAAAACATTTAAATGAAGACTCACACCTCAAAATCACTTTTTACACAACACGTTCGACATTCATTTTTGGCTGAAACTTCCATTTTGACATAAAACGCTTCATATCAAGCCATTATTTTCAAAATCCCTAGAATTTAGCCAAAATACCGTAAAACCTTCAAATTCAGTCAAATAGCATTTTTCACTCAAATTTCATGAAAACTACACTTTTTACCCTTTTAAAATCCAAACACTCACTCACACACACATACACTTACAATTTGAACAATATACACATTTTCCTTAAAAAGTAAAACCCTTCGAGAACATTCACGACATTCCAAAATCAAACATTGAAATCACCAGGCATGGGTTTGGCCATAACATACATTTTCCTTCAACTTTTCAACAACTGAAAACCCTAATTTCTAACCATATCAAGACAAGTTCACAAATAACAATCAAATTCCCAATCAGGTCCTCAAGTCCGCTACCTAGAGGCCACCTCAAGTCCGCTACCTAGGTTGGGATTTCAAGAGCCCAACTTCATCTTTTCAGATGAGATCATTTTTATCAATATAAACCACAGATCTACACTAATCAACACTAATAAAGCTAGATCTACAAGATTCGAGGTTTATACCTCCGGATCTATCAAGATCCAACGAGATCCGGCAAGATCCAATGAAATCCCTCGAGTTTTCCTTAAAAAAAAGTAGCCTCCAAGCTTGATGACTTCCAAAACCCTCGATCCTAGCCCAAGATCTTCAAGATTTGTTGATAAATTCGCCTCCAAATGCAAGCCCAAGCTCGATCTCAAGTTTTTAAACAATCACTTTTCCTTTTCCTTTCTTTTCCTTCAAAAATTCGGACCTCACTCACTCTCCTCTCTCCTTGGTTCGGCTGAAATGGGAAGAAAGAAATCAAGCCCACCAACCATCATTCAAGTTTCATAAGCTCAAGTTACTTGTTGGAAGAAAAGAAAATGGAAGATCAAACCAAAATCTTACCTCTCTCTCCTCCAAGAATTCGGACCAGCCCCTCACTTTCTTCTCTCTCCTTCGGCTGCAATAAGTGAAGAAGATGATGGTGGTTGATGGGTTTTGAAGCTCCAAGAAGAATGGATGGAAAGCTATGGAAGAAACAAGCTCAATTTCTCTCTTTCTCTCCCTTCTCTCTCTCGGCAGCCTCTCTCTCTAACTCCCCAAATTTGCAGCTGCAAAATGAGCTCTAAGGAACCAAAATTCAAGGCTAAAAAGGTGCCAAAAAGTGCATTTCCTTATTTTAAGGGAAAAAGTGCTTTTTGGCACTTTATGTCGCGTCATAAGGAAATGCACTTTTTGGCACTTTATGTCGCGTCACGCGTGGCTGTCTAACTTACACTGATTTCTTTCATCCCGACACTGTCTCGCCATAATATTATTTCCAAAATATCACTACATATGCTCGATTTCAAGTCCAAGTCACTATTCACACGTCGGAACAATTTTTAACGCTAAATTTTGGCCAGAACCACACACCGGCAAACAATTCATATAAAATTCTCTAAATTGAGAAATAATCACTTTAAACATATTTTCACTAATATTTCAATAAATAAACTCAATATAAATATTATCATGCATTTTAGAAATAAATTCAAATTTTTGAGGCCCTCACAATATAGGGGGTGTAAGTAAACAGGTGAGTGAAAAGTGATGACTACGGACAATGTGATAGTGGTTGATAGAGTGTCAACGTCTAAATGAAAATTGTGGCTTGGAAGCGGACCAAAGGTGATGGCGAGTATTTCAGAAATGTGGAGCGGCCAATTGTATCCTTTTATATTGAATCCTTTAAATTGTTTTATGTGAATTTTGAGCTTTTCTACTGTTTATTGCTTTAATAAATTTTGTTGCTGCTTTAACCTGCATGTGTGTGAATTCTTAACCTCACTAAATTTTGCTCACCCCATAAGCTTTGTTTTCCTTAACAGGTCCTGAAGTGGAGCACGTAAATCAAGAAACTTAGTTCTTTTGTAGGATTTCCTCATTTTTGTATAAGATTTAAATAACTGGTGAATTTGATGGATTGTTGTATTTGGGAGTTAATATTATTGTAATCTTGATAAAACTATTGGGGATTGTACTTTTGGAAAGTTTAATTAGTGATTTGGACAAACTTTGGTTATGGTTTTAAGAATGAATGTTTGAATTTATAATTGAATTATGTAGTGAGTCCTGACGAGAGTTGGGCAGGCATTTCGCCAATACTTTAGGGTTCGCCCTAGAGAGAGGTGGGGCATCACAGTTGAAGGCCATTTTCTCTCTTTGTGTAGCTTGCTAGAATTCTTGTCACTTTCATCGATATTTTTAATCTAGAATTCTCCTTATTCTTGGTTGTTAAGTGAAATAACCTTAAACCCTTCTTAAGTGTTGCTTTAGTTGATTAAGTGAGTAGTTTTCCCATCTCGTTTGATAAGAAACCTGGTGTATATATGAGCGATGGTTTAAGGGGGGGATTGGCTAGAGATGGTTTGCTATAAGTGATCATTGGTTGTAATTGCCTTAGGTGCTCAAGAGGGTTATGAGGGGGATCCCGAAACGGACGGGTGAAGGACTTGCTTGCTTGATTGCACTTTTGTGAGTGTTCCAACTCCTTTTTCAAATAAAAAATCTTGCTATTATTTGTAAAGGAATGATTTTTTGAAATGATTTGCTAGTATTTATAAGGAAGTGATTTACTGTTATTTCCAAATAAAATTGCTTTTAAAAGTGAAATGATTTATGACTAATTTGTGAGCATTCCATATAAAATGTTTTTTCTATTGCCAATGATCTATGAAATGATTTACTTGCATTTGCCTTGAGTTTATGGCCGGAGTGGAGCTACGTGCTATGTCCATATGGGATGGGAGCCACCTCTAGAGATCTATCTCAACACTTGAAATGCTTACCTGAGTGGAGCTATGTGCTACGTCTTTATGGGACGGGAGCCACCTCTAGAGATCCATCTCAACACTTGAAATGCTTACCTTAGCAGAGCTATGTGCTACGTCCTTGGAGACGGGAGTCACCTCTAGAGATCCGTCTCAACACTTGAAATGCTTACCTGAGCGGAGCTATGTGCTACGTCCTTGGAGACGGGAGCCACCTCTAGAGATCCGTTCAGTAATGATGTTTGTAGCACTATTTCCTTTAAGTTAATTATGTTATGTGTCATCTTACTTTTGATACATATAGAAATGCCTATGTGTTGCGCATGCCTTGGAATCTCATTGAGCAAAAGCTCACCCCCCGTTTTTAATATATTTTCTTCAAGGGCCGAGCACTTGGACTAATGACTTGGCAAATTGGCAGTAGATTGAGACTTTGGTTGATTATATTAGTGATATTTTGTAAAATTGATATTTGAATGCATAAGTGTGGAATATATGAATTTGGGCAAGTTTGGCTTTTGTAATCTAATAGTGATTCCATATGTAGGGACTGATAGATTCAAGTTCTTTTCGAAAGTTTGTACTTAAGCATGAAATTATATATATATTGATGGTTTGAAATTGCAATATTTTAATTGAGGATTGTTAGTGAGTCCTGGCGAGAGTTGGACAGGCGGTCTGCTAAACCCTTTGCCTCATCTTAGGGGAAGGTGAGGTCATCACACACTTATAACACTACGGTGTCACCACGAAGGTTAATTTCATACATTCTTCATCCATATTGTGACGGTGGAGATGTATGTGTCATTGACTATGTTGAAAGCATAGGTTTATGTGTTTTCAAAGTAGATAGACTCACTGAAAATGTTGATGTATACGAACACAAAGTGTACTATGATTGAAAAATAGTAGGTTTATAAGGATAGACACGAACAAAGAATTGTATGAATATATTAAAAAGAATGCTAGTTTAGTTAGAAAAATTATTTTGTATCTTGAGTTCTTATTCATGAAATCTTAGTTCAATAGCTAGGCTATGATCCATATGAAATTGGTGACAATGAAAGAATTGATAGTGATGGCAACTTTAATACACCTAATGACGACAATAATGGAAAGGAAATGACAATAGGACAAATGGGAACAACAATAATGAATCTGAATCAGGGAGTGAATACTTCTTCTCAGCAATGGACTCTGATCATAATATGACTGATAATGATGATGATGAGTCCCATGATAATGTAGATAAAACTGCTGAATGGTTAGGTGTAGAATACCATAAGAATTTTCTAAAAAACAAGACAATTGAAATTCAAAAGGATGACAATTTGGTAATGCTCAAGGGCAATGATACTGTTGCTGATTCTAAATCTAGTTTTGAGATTGTGCATGAATCTGATGATGAAATACTTAACAGTGAGTATATTGTATTCAACCCCAAATACATGGACAATTCACAGTTGAAATTAAAAATAATTTTTAATAGTAAAAAAGAGTGTAAAATGACTGTGACAAATTATAGTGTAAGATAGGATAGGCCATGTTAGATTTATGAAGCAGGAGAAACTAAGATTGAGGGCTAAGTACAGAAGTGAAGGTTGTCATTGGAGTATTTACGCTAGAAAATTGAGTGATAAAGGGAGTGTGCAATTTAAGACATTTGAGAACACCCTTACAAGTGGTTTTACCTATGATAACCCACTTATAAATTTTGGATGGATTGATAGAAAGTATGCTGAGGAGTTAAAGAAAAATCCAAATATAGATATGGAGCACTTTAGGAAGACCAAAAGTTCTTATGGAATTCTACACCTCTGTACAGTAATGTAACTAGAATACCAAAAAGTTAAAGAAGAAGAAGTTCAAATGAGGTAGTGGAAGTAAAGGAAAAGCAAAAGAAGCAAATGAATAGAATTGGGCAAGTGATATGGTGCAAATGCTGTTTGCGAAGAAGCCACAATGTGAGGTCCTACAAGTTTAGAAAGGATGAGCAGAATGCAGCATCTACTGAATCAACTCCTTTAGCCTCCAAGTCCTTGAGAATACTTCTACACATGTTGAAGACAACTTTAGAGATTGTAATGAAGTTGAAGGTTTGGTTACATGTACTCCCTAAATATTTGACAAGAATTCAGTTGATAAGGCAGCTAAAGTACCAGTAAGTATTGCAATTTTATGTTTTTTTTGTTACTTCAGACTTTCTTCAACTTAGTACAAATTTCTTTTATTGCTTTTGTAGAAAAGAAATAAGGAAAGAAATGAGGATACAGCTGGATCAGAAGAGGTAGTTGACATTAGTGGTATAGCATCTGCTCCATCTTCACCAAATTTGTATGAAATTTTTGGTGTAAAAATGTCTGAAGTGAAGTATAGCCAACCGTTGCACACATAAAAAAAATGGATAATGTGCCTAGACACTTGGGTATTGCTCCTACCAAATAAAGTGTTGCTTGTTTGTCTAGAGTGAAGGGAAAAAAGAAATAGCTATAAATATGAATGTGGTTGGCTGATGGCTTAAATTTATCTTTTATTGATGATTCTAGCATATGCAATCAGTCTAGAAAATGAAAGTTGTTCAGATTGGTTCAAGCATGTGTAACATGGTGCTAGTCACCTTTTTGTTTTTGTCTATGGTCCCTAAACAAGTGGAATAGTTTGATGTTATTTGTAGTTGTTTATTAATTGAAATGATGACAATTTGTCTAGATTAGATTGTTTATTAATTGATGTTTTATTTATTAATTCTACATTGGCTTGTTAATGATATTCATGCTGGTTACCATTTGGTTGTTAATGTTATGCATAGAAAAGAATTTTCCAAATTGGCTTGCTAACTTTTGGATATACATCGCAAATAAATTGCCAAACAAAGACTCTTTTAATGAGAAACTTTGCATCATATACAATGCAACAGCCAATCAAACCATCTTCCACTTTAACAATCAAAAGCAGGGGCATAGTACACAACATAAACTTCTACATTAGAATAAAAAGTAGCTATTTTGCTTTTACAAATCTTGCCAAAATTCTGTTCCATGAGCAAATGAACCACAATCAACCAGCCGCTTCTATTTGATAACTTACTCTAAACTTTGCACTAACTTCCCCTCCCTTGCATGTTCACTCTTTTTTCCAACAACAGATATAATAAATAGCAAAGCCAACAACAAAATAATGCAAATCAGAAAATTTTCCTTCTATGACTTTTTTCAATTATTTCCTCTATCCAATTAATCATTCTCAGCAAACCAGGTGGGATGCTCCTTCCTTTTGAACAAATTGGTTTATCAACTCATTAGCTAGCCTCTACAATACCATCTCATAGCAATAGAAAAATGAATTTTCACATTTTTCCGCCATAAAAATTCTAAGAAAAATAAGGAATAGTTTGCCGGCTATCTTGGACAACCATAGAATTTTCTTCCAGGATTATCATCCCGCCAACAATTCATCAATCTTGGTTTTAATCCATATCCGCAAAGATGACGGATGCTGCTAGATGAAATTGAGGCTTTGGAGTTTCTGGATCTCATTTTTAGGGCAAACACAGATTCAAGATTAAACTTTGTTGCTTGAGCCAACTGATTACATCATTCAAGCTACTCAGTTTCTTAGTCGACTGCAAATTTTGAAACTAGGGTTTATAATTGGAATTTTCCCCTTTGAGCACAACTACCGATTGAAGAAATGAAGAGATAATGAAGACTGCATTCCATTTCATTAGGTTTTATCAAGAAATTATGTTTACTTAAGGGCCACATGCTGCGTACATGAGCCTCTCATCCAAATTGAATAATCTGTGTTTTTGGATTGAATGAATTCAGAAAATTTTTAATTCAGGTAATAAATGTGTACCACCAAATAATTTGGGGATGAAATGTGTTCCTGACCGAAAGTCTGGAGATGAAAAATGGATTTTTCCCCTTAGGCAAATACTAATACATGATTATAATACTAGATGGAATTCTACCTATGAGATGTCAGTTTATAATTTCAAATTTCAAGAAATTTTCCTAGAGATTCAAAGATAGATAACAATTCTATAATTTTTGTCCAACAATGGAAGCTTGGAAAAAATAAGAAAAAGTTTTCTTCATTTTAAAAATTTTTCGGATAATTGCAAATATGATTTTTGATAGTAATTAACCAATAGCTAATTTGTTTCTAAATGAAGTTTGTCAAATAAAAATATTACTAGATAATAAAGTTGATAATGAAAGGTTGCTTTGTTTAATTAATGGTTCAAAAGATGAAATTGAGATTTGATAAGAATATTACAGGAGTGCAATTTGTTGATGTCTATAATTACAATTTTGGATCCAAAGTTGCAAAATGGGGGTAATAAATTACTGATTTCATTTAGTGCATCTTCCACATGAAGTGCAATTAAATATATTGTAAGTTAGGTAAATATTATACCATCTATCTATCAAATATGTTCAGATACATGCTTCAAGTAATACAAGAAAGAATTCTCAAGAAGTGACAAATGATCTACCAAACATGGCCACCACTTGTTTAGCATCTCCTATAAGTATGAAGAAATTCCTCTCTCATATTAGGACAATGAAAAGTGTTCATCCACCAAAAAAAAAGGACACCTACTTTGAAGATGGACGATTTTAGATGCTTGAAAGAGTGAAAAGATGCAATAAAGTACAAGCTTTACCTAAGATGACTATTGAGTCATTAGGCAGTCCTATCAACATTATAAGTTCTGAAGTTACATTTAGTGCTATAATTAGAGTAATCGATACATATTGTACTTCATTGACTCCAGAAACTATGCGAATATTAATGTATGCTAGTAATTGATGTTGTAAGCTACATAAGGCTCAAAAAATAGATAAGATAAGTATGTTGCAAAATACTATATCTATAATATGAAATGTATTTCACAAGGAGCATTCTTATGTCTTGCAATTAGTTTATCTTTTTCTTTTCGTTCATAGAAAGTGAAAATAGCAAAAGAGATTATATTATCTTTATCTTGAAACTATCATTTTGAAATAATACACATACACACAGATATAAATATGTGTATATATATGCATGTGTGCATATGTATATGCATATGTATATGTATGCGTATGTATATATGTATGTGTGTATAATTATTTCTTAATGTTGTTGACCATACTAGGATAATATGTGTTGCTTATATATATTTTTTTGTTTTTCTTCTTTTAATTATTACCATGTTGATGGATGCATTTACTCTTGCTTATCTCTAACTTTGGATAGAGTTTCTCGTGCTATATTCTTGTAGATTGTTCAATACTTTCTAAACTTGTTTTACTTTAATCTTAGCCTTAGCCATCAATCTGACATGTTGATATGCATTGGTAAGCTAGCGTCACATGCTGATGTCTAAATATTTTGTATTTTCAAAAGATAAACTTTTTAAAATGCTTATACTAACCTTCGTTTCTAATGTGTGTTTTAGAGTGTTTAGCAGTATACGTGTTTTGAAACACTTCTTGCATTGGTAATTAGCCATTCAGTTAATTTTAAAAAAGTTGCATCTTGGACTTAGATTTGCAATTTTACTTTGCCTTCTGTTGGTAAAACTACATCTTGAACAGTTAGAGGTCAAAACTATTCTGATGTACAATCTAGATTTTTGGCATCGTGGAACTTTTGTGCATATATGCATGAGAGAAAGAGAGAGAGAGAGAGAGAGATGAGGCTGGATAATTTTTTTTGATGTCTAATTTTGAGAAGAGCTCCAACAGTATAAAGAAAAGAACACCAATATCAAAAGAAATTGAAAGAAGAGAATTTTAAATAATTAACCAAAGTATGAATTATAACAACATTTAGAAACATAAATGATTTTGGTCAAGAAATAGAAAAAATTATTTTCATAAAATAGAAACACTGAATCTTTTAATATTTATAGCAACAATAACCTCTAAAAGATCATAAGTACTATTTGCCAAAGAACACGCATCAAATTTCAATTAGCAATAAACACAAATGGTAAAAAAGTTAATAACATTAAGTTAATTCTATGCATTTATCTTTGCATATTAACAGTTTCATAGTAGCAAGGATAATAGTCATGCGTACGCTTTGTTACTTAAAGTTCACAGCACGATAATATTAGTAGATTCAAATAATTAAGTGTCTGTCCAACATGCAAATCTATGTCTATATCTATGTATTATAAGGAAGGTTTTTAATTACAAGCCTCCACACACCTCCACAATCCTAATCCCTTTTCCTAAAATTTTATATTTATTTTAATTTAGAGATATTTGGTTCCATAATTTTGCTACTATCAAACCGTTTAAAATTGTAAGTTGTTAGAAATGTAACTTCTCACAATTTTGAATTGGTATGTATGTTTAGGTTACCCTTATCCCTTCTCCCCATGTTTATATCTTTTTTAGAATTTTAAATTTATTATAATCTAGAGATATTTGATTTCACAATTTTACTACAATCAAACCATTTGAAATTGTTAGTTACTGACAATGTAACTTCTCATGATTTTAAATTGATATGCATGTTTAGGTAACCCTTATCATTCTCACTATTTTTATACCTATATGTGTTGCACGCATTTTCTAGAATTCTATATTTATTTCAAATCATAGATATTTAGTTCCACAATTTTGTTATAATCAAACCATTTGAAATTACTGGTTGCTGGTAATGTAACTTCTGATGATTTTGGATTAATGTGCATATTTAGGTGACCCATATCCTTTCCCACTATTTTAAATTTATGTAACCTTTATCCACTAATCTAGAGCACCAAAAATCTAAATCACATATGCAATATTTTAGGACTATATTCCAATTACAATTCTTACAACTCTATAATAACTAACTTATAAAACAAGTCATTCACAACAACTGACGACCCTTATCATGTCTTACCATTTTGTTCCCTAGCCAATTTTATTCTCATTTGTTACCCACTGAAACCAAAAAGAGAGAGAAAAAACCAATATTTCAAATCATAGTCTGATCATACAGGAGACCGACCTATAAGCATTTCAGCTACATCTCAATTTCAAACTTGTAAGATTATAAAGGAGAAAATAACTAATCACAAAATAAAATCTAGAATGTAGTAATCCCACAGAAATATTCCAAACGGTTCAACAAATTCACCTTCACAAAAGGCAAGTCTCATGTCAAATGTAATGGTCAAATCCTAGTTACAGTGATTGGAGCATTGACCCCATCAAACCACAATTCCTATTATTTTTATTTTCTAAATATTATTGGCATTTGTAATCAAATATTTTGTATTTAATTTTTTGAGTCTTCAGAAACAAAGGGCTAAAATTTCTTTCCATATGATACTAAGGCCACATGTAAATTGCATGTTTCTTGCTCATTATTGGCATTTAGGTACCAAAAATAATTTTTTGTTGAGATAAAACTTATTTCATTGAACCTATAAAAAGAGCACTTGTCAATTTAGTAAGCTGTTCATATTAATATACCTATCATTAGTATCTCTAAGTTTTGGTTTAATACACTTTGGGGGCAAAAAGAAAAATGCAAAAAAAAAATATTGACAATTATTTGGTGCTATCCACATTTGATTAAATCAATGTGGCTGGTTGGTAAAGATAGAAAAAGTTAATCAAATCACGTTACAGACATTTAATTAGGAGAGGAATGTTATTAATGAGTTCAAGTGATGAAAAATGTAAACACTTTGAAATTTAGCCAACAAAAATATATTTGTATGCATTTGTAGGCTTATTTATTTTTGAGATAAAATTATTGCACTGAATCTATAAAAAGAGCACTTATCGATTTACCAATCTTTTTGCATTAGTATATATGTCATTAGTTTGTTTGGATTTTGATTTATTACAACTGGGGTGAAAGGAAAAAAGGCAGAGAAAATGATATTGGCAATAATTTGGTATAGCTAAAACATTTGACTATATTTAAATTTAATTCTAAAGAAGTCTCGATCTAGAATATTCCACAAATTGGTTCTAATAAGCTACTACAAACTAGATTTATTATCGTGTAAGAAATATGATATGGACCAAATATAAATTTGTTCTAATAAATTATGTTGACCTTGATTTCTTTATCTCCTAATTCCTAATCCAAATAGTTTTATGTCAGAATTATGATTTGAATTTTAGAACTTATATGTCACTAGCATTATGATTGGTTAAAAATTTTAATCTATCTTTGTAGTTTTGCTATTGTATTTATCTAAGTTACTTTTTACTTACAATCTGAAGTTTTATGCATTACCAATTCATAGATTGAAGAAAAGCAGCATCTATATTAAAACTTTTCATCAAGAATGTTAAAGGGACATAAGAAATGGGTTTAATCATGCGAAAATACCAAAAAAAAAAAGACCTTTTTATGTAATGTGTAAATTTGGTAGGACTATAAACGATGGAGCGCATGGATGGACTAAGAGATTAGGTTACAGTGCAAATATGTTTAACAAAGACTAAATGAATAATTTAGTTGTACATGAAATGCCATCTTGATGTATGTCCTCAGTTAAAGATGAAAAATTAGACAGGCACTTATCGACACAAAGGATGATTCTATCAGAAATCTCAAACTTAATCAAGAGAAGTTTAGAGAGTTACTAATTTCCTGCATCATAAAGCATGATACACCTTTCACATTTGTTGAATACGAGGGTATTAGAGAGATTTTTGAATACTTAAATTCAGAGGTTAAGTATATATCGCAAGAAATACTACTAAAATGGATGTCCTGAAAATGCATGCATTAGAGACTAAGAAGGTGAAAGCTGTGCTATCTAATTCCCAAGGAAGAATTTGTTTTACTTTTGATTTGTGGTCATCAATTGCTACTGATGGCTATATTTCTCTTATGGCTCATTTTATTAATAGTGATTGGAGCTTACAAAAAAGAATTTTGAATTTTTCTTATATCCCTCCACCACACTCTAGTAGTGTTTTGGCTGAGAAGATATTTAAATTGTTGTGCAGTTGGGGAATTCAGAAAAAAAAATATTCTCTCTTACTTTGGACAATGTTGTATCCAACATTGTGCCAATTAACTTGTTAAAAGATTAGCTGAATTTCCAAGCTACTTTGATTTGTCAAGGTGAACATTTTTACATTCGTTGCTGTGCTCACATTCTAAATATACTATTCAAGAAGGATTGAAGGTAATTGATGTTTGTGTTAATAAAGTAAGGGAGTGTGTGAAATATGTGAAAGGATCACAAGTTAGAAAGCAAAGATTTCTTGAATGTGTTTCTTGCTTTTCATTAGATAGTAAAAAACTCTAAAACAAAATGTTCCTACTAGATGGAATTCAACCTACTTTATGCTTGACCCATATTATCTCAGAGCTTTTCTCAACTTACAATTGAATGACTAGCATTCAAAGATTGTCCATTAATGGATGAGTGGGACAAAGTGAAAAAGATATGCAAGTTTTTACAAGTTTTTTATGAAGTCACTTGCACTTTTTCTGGAGCAAAATATCCAACAGCTAATCTGTATTTTTCACAAATATATTTGGTTAAACATGCACTTACGACTAAGATGAAAATTTTAGATGGTTTTCTTTCTCTCATGGCTACTCAAATGAATGCAAAATTTGAGAAATATTGGGCTGACTATAATGTTATTTTAGCTGCAGTGGTTGTTCTTGATCCCCTCTATAAAATGCAATTTGTGGAGTTTTCTCATCGAATGCTCTATGGTGAAAAGTCTCGAGAGTGTGCATTAGTCAACGAAAAATTATTCCTGCTGTTTGAAGAATATATGAGCAAGAATTATAAGCCACCCAGTCAAACAGCGAGTTCTTCCCAAATTAATGATACTTATGGTGGCAGTGGGGCTTCAAATCTTCTAATGATAGTATTTGCCTTTGCTTTAATTATTTCTTTTATAAATCACAATATTTTTTATTTTTTATTTTTTTCCATTATTTGATTAATATACAAAAAACTTATATTGATGTTTTATTTTAATTTTTGAATAGGAGTTTGATAAATTTGAGAATGAAGAGCAAGTAATAAATGCACGAAAAAGTGAATTGGAGTTGTACTTAAATGAGCGTAGAATTGACAGAAATGTTCAACGTGATGCTCTTCTTTATTGGAAAACTAACCAATTTCGATATCTTTATCTTAGCTATTCCAATTACCACTGTTGCATCAGAATCTGCTTTTTAGTAGTGGAGGATGAATTCTTGATCAATATCGTAGTTGTCTTAAATTGGATGTTGTGGAAGCTTTAATTTGTACTCGAGTTTGGCTATTTGGATATGGAGGTAGTGATTATAAACCTTTTATCTTTTGTTTTACATTTTTGTCTGATATTTCTGCAACAGCTTAATAATAAAGTATTTGTGATATCATCGTCAGATACTACACAATTGAATTTGGATGATCTCACTGAAAACATCATGATGTTGAACACCAATTCACAAACTTCTGAGTCAATTCAGGCTTCTAACATAACCAATAACATTATATGAGGTAATTAGACTTTTAGCAGTTTCATTTTTTATGTATTTATGCATTTGTAATTTGAATCTAAAGATTAAATTATTTTTCCCATAATGCTACTTAGGTGGATTGGAATAATGGTTGAAAAGATGAAGGCTTGTTAGTTGGATGGTTGCAAAGGTTTACAAGTTTCACTACAAGATTGCAACTAGAAGATCTGAAAAATCTTGAAAACTTTAATTTGAGGTGAATGATTTAATCTGATAAATGGGTTGTTGATTTTATATATGATTATTATTATTTAAATCATTCAACAGGTTAGATGGGTTGGGATGTGTCAACCCGTTAATAAGCAGGTCATGACATGACGCGACATGAAAATCTAATGGGTTGGGTTAGGGTTCCACTTTTTTTATATGAATACGATAATGACACGACAATGAAACAACAGGACCTATTGCCACCCCTACAAGCACTCAAACTCGATAGAGACAACTCTTTTAAGCTTGGCACCAAAATTTCTTAAAAAGAAATTAAGGGTCTGTTTGATAAAATTGAAATTTGAAATCTGAAATCTGAAATCTAAAATCTGAATCCATTAAGTGATTGAATTGTTTAGAACTAAATCTAATATATTTGAATGTATATCACATTCAGTGATACATGAATAGCTTATTACTTATTTTTGGGAGTAAGTTTTGCTTAGAAAATTCAGTACCATTTAATTAATTTGTATCTTCTATTTTCAGTTATCAAACGCATCTGAACGTAGTAAGATATGAACTCATTAAGTTTAAGTTTTGAATTAGGTTATCAAACGTGGCCTAAATGACATATTGGAGTCACTAATTATCTTGGATAAAACTCTTATTAATTTAAAAAATAAGTGTTTTGTTCACAACCACAACAACTAAAGATTTTCCCTAAAAGGGCTTCACAAAGCCAGATATCTAATAATGAGAAAAATTTGTATTTTCATAGAATATTTTGAACAACTTGCCATTTGGACAATTAGCCGATTGTAAAAGGCTTTGAAAAGATTGATTTTTCGTATTGATGATTGAAAAATGTATTGTTTCAAGTTAAAGATTGAATATAAATATAACGAATGACGTAAAATATTTTAAATTTGAAAACTATCAAATTTGTCAGAGTCTAATAAGAAGATCAGATTTGATATCAACTGTGACAGCCCCACTTCCCCCTGAGACTAACCAAAGGGTTGGCGGGCTGCCTGCCTGGCTCTCGTCAGGACTCGAGCATTCAAATAAACTAACTCTAAAGGAATAAACTAAAATTCACATCATTAATGATATTGGATACTAAAAAGTAACGTTTAAACTTAAAGTACAGTAATCAACTCAAAACACTTAAAACCTCAAACCATAGTTTAATACATCCCCATGAATTCAAAATATTCATAAGTGAAAGAATATACAATTCGTCTTTCCATACTCGAGACAAAAGACCAAAGACAAGGGCTAGACCTAACTAGGTCTCTGGATTCTCGTCACCTGTTAAGGAAAAACAAAGGGGAACGGGGATGAGCTAAAAGCTTGTGAATTTCCAAAAGGGTATGCACAGGCATAAAGCGAAGTAAATGATATAATTAAAACTAGTAAAATAAACACAGAAACACACAAGGAGGATACAGGAGCTCTTAGGAGCCGATTCACGAGTGATTAAAGTAGCTAACACTCCGTTGACTTTCCAATCCAAGTAAACGACTCTTCACGCCAATCTCCTTCCACCAAACTCCCCTTATCGGGCCCGCATGCCAAAACACTTATCTAGTCAAGGAACGCGGCCAAGAATAGTTTTATAACACTTTATACACACTCTCCTTACTAGTGTATATATATTCATGCAAAACACTAAATCACTGACTCAACTTAAGAGAGAGCAATACATTATACTCTCCTTAAGTGAGTGGTTCAACAATTTCAAATTCCACGTTCCACGTATTAAACACGTTAGATTTCATGTAACACATTCACACACAAAGCATTTAAAATTAAAGCATTTAACATGCATTGGAAACTCACCGATAAAGTAGGTCTCGGAGTTTGAGTTCGGGTCACTTTGTAATTCAGCATCAACTCCTAAAATGTTTAAAAAAAAAAAACAACGAAAATAAGTTTTCTAGTTTATCAATCGAATCTCGTTCAAGAAAAGTCAAATTCAAAATTTCCTATTTGAGCAGTAATCTTTGAAAAATCGTAACTTGGGTTGTACAAGTCCAATTTTCACAAGCTTGGTACTGTTGGAAACCTCATTTAACACTCTAAAACTTTACAGAAGACACCACAATAAAATTCTGGACAGAAATTACCCAGATTTTTGATTAAGAAACTGCTACAGTACAAAACAGGGTATAACAGGTTGGTTTTTCAGCCAAATTTGAAAATTCACCAAAACTTTTAGAAAATGAATTGGCCTCTAAAATTTTTACAGTTTAAAGTACTATGTAACAAGTTTCAAACTCCATCAATTTCACTCAATTCTGACACTCGACCAAGAAATTATAGCAGTTCAAACAGGGTGGGTTCGAAATTCTGAAATTTCTGTTTTCTAGATTTGCAGGGCAGAATTCTAGACCCTGTTTGAGTGACGGTTTCTTGTCCAAAAATTACCAATTTGGTACACCAAAACTACCATATAAAGGCTAGGTTTACACCAAAATTAAACCATTCCCTCGGGAAGACAGTTTTCTAGTCACTCAAAATTTGCTCAGTAAGTTGCCTCAAACCAGTGAAGTTTCACACCACTTCTTCTAATCAACTTTATCATGCCTAAACTACTTCCAATTGACTTCATTTTCGAACCCAAGATATTTTTAACCTTCCTTAACCTAATAATGGTCAAAATTGATACAAGTTTAGCTCAAAATTTAGCACTAAAACAGCCTCAAAAATCGGACAGCATGCCTGCTAAATTTTCCAGTTTTCCTTGTTTCAACTAACCACCAACTTTGCTTAACCTTTGAAGAGATTTGTGTGGGGCAAATTAACAACTTAACCCTCATATTTAAGCCTCATAATTAACCTTTAAACTTGCCAAAATCACAGCCACAACATTAAAAGAAAAACAGAAATTTTCTTCCTTTTCCAACCGGTTTTCCTTGAGGTTTTTCCTCCAATGTTCAACCACAATTTCCAACTTAAATACATACACTGCATCAATAATCATGCTAGAAATCAAATTATCACAATTGTGGGAGTCCAAGAGCCCACTCATTCAACCAAAATCAAGAAAGGCAATTTAATGAAATTTATCATCCAAAATTGCAAACTAACACAAGAATCAACTTCATCAACAAATGTCAAGGTTCTAGCAACCTCTCAAGCTCCCAAGCCTAATGTCATGCTTAACAATGGAATTAATAGACAAAGATGCAAACTTTAGTTCCTTACCTCCTCCAAGAAGTGAGCAAAAATTCACCCAAGAAATGCTAGACTAAAGCTTCCAAATGCTCCTCCTCGAAGCTCCTCACCCAAAGTCCAAGCTCAAGCCAAGATTAATGGAAGTTGTAAGTGGTTTTAGAAGGGAATTTGGTAGAAGAAATTTGATGAAATTTCAAGGGAAGAGGGGGAGGGGAGTTTGGCCAAGGGAGGAAGAAAGAGAGAGGGATTTTTGTGCAATTTTTGAGTGAATTAAATGAGAAGAGAAAGACAAGACATAAAGCTTGTCTTATGGCCCCAAAGTCAAACAAGGAATAGTAATCTTTTGCTAACAATGTTGGAGGAAAAATAATTATCCCACTTAGCTAAGGATTAAAGGGTTAATCTTGGTTAGGATGGAGAGATGAAAAGAAATAAAATTGAAGTGAATTAGGGTGAATTAAGTGGAAGAAACAATGGTTAATTAAGATTCTAGTCCAAGGAGGATAATCCAACTTAAACTTTGATTTCAAATCCCTAATTATAATCACTCTTTTTAATTCACCTCTAGTCACCCGATTACATTTCTAACCTACGGTTGATCATCCCTACACTCCAGCGCTACTTCACTCATTGCCCGAATTTTTTTTTACCTCGTAAAACGTGTTTTTCTCATTTTCTATCTAATTAATGTAAAAAGGGCAAATTTTAAAAGTTAAATGAATTATTGATAAACTACAAGAAGTTAAGGGTGAAATAAAATCGAATCACCTCAAGATGAAATAAATTAAATAATTAAATAATTAATTAAATTGAATTTTCATTTAATTTTTCTAAAAAATTCGTTTAAGTACGATTTTAAATAATTGAACGAATTAATAACAATAATAACATTATCTAAAATAATTTATTTTAACAATATTAAAATAAATTTTTGAGGCCCTCACATGAACTGCTATAAAATGAAGATTTAACTTTGGAAAGAAATCAATCAACAGCTTTCATAAAAGAAAAAATTTTAATTTGTTTGAAAATCCAAATTTGACTGGCAAGAAATTTTGAAAAATAATTTAACATTAGAAAACTCATACAAAATTATTTCTCTGATGTAACAAAACAAAATTAATTCTCTCACATGCTCTATACTAAGACCATGTTTACTAAATGGTTGATGTGATTATATTTTGACGTGCTCTAATATAATTTTCATCACAATTCTCCCATTTGAGAATTAATTAGATTGAAGAAACTTAACAAAATTCTCTAGAGGGGACATTTTCTAGCAGAAAACCTTTTAAATTCAACAATGGTGACCCTAAAATAATAAATTGCACATGAAGGAAAGGTATAGGCCATAATAGAACTATATACCCATTTCCAATGTACTACAATATGGCCTATTATCAGTAGCAGTAAGAACTCTATTCAACTATCAAACTTTCTCTTTTCCTATTTTTTCTCTTTTCTTTTCTTATTTAGTTTAAGCCATCCTTTTTCCTTTTTCCTTTTGCTTTTTCTAACATTAGATGACCCCAATTTTTTTCCTTTTTTTACTAGTTTTGTTCATGTGTATTACACATTATGATCATTGACAAGAAAGATCGTATCTCTGCCTTAATTCTATCATAAATAGTTTGAACACTTGGCATGCATCTTTTTTTATCTGCTATTCATTAAAGATGCTTCAACACATAGTGGTCGCATGTGATCACTTCTACAAAAGATATGTTGTTAACTCGGTTAAGATGATATAAACGATTCTTTATTGCGATCAATAACATATTTGTTTACAACAATAGACGTCAAGATAACAAATTAAAATAGACTACTTGTCTTTTGTTGTAACATGTAAATCATGTCAACTTCTAGGAAAGATGATTAAGTTTAAAAGGAAACCATAGATGTCTTGTTTATATAGCTCTTTCACATTTGCAAATGAATATGCATGTAAGCTATCTACAATATAACTGTCATGCTTTAGAAAAATAATACAGATAAAATGAGGAAACAAATTCACTAAAAATGTCATCGATTTTCCAAAGAAATACTATCCCATAAATGCATGACCAGGACCTTAAGATGTTGACAACTTGCCTATTTCGATTGGATTAAAGTTTAAAGTCAAGCTTTACAAGTGGTTAACCATGCAAACTAGGTAAGACACAATACTCCAAATAAAGCAGAAGTGATTGAAAAGGGTTTCATTTAATAACTTCCTATAAAATTCATAAAATGTAGTGTCTGAATTAAAATTAAAGATTATCACAAGGATCATGTAATTTGCAGTTTAGATTAGTTGAAATTTGAAAAGTATCTATAAAAACTACCAAAGCAGATTGTTTTAAAGGTAATAAAATGACAACACTTGTTTGGTTGTTAAAGGACTATCACGAACTCAAGTCATCACTAGTAAAAGTATTAAACATGGTTATGCATTCATGTAAGGACGCTTAAGGAAGAATTTTGGGAATATCTAGCACCTTTTTTTCTCCCACGTCATTTGATATCAAACACACTTCTGATTGAGCTATTAATTGGTGCATAGATGACAAGGGTCCGAAAGCAACTCAAGGACAATGAGATGAAGCACAATAACATATTATAAGGTTAAATTTCATTTTGGACTCTTAAATTATGGACACATTCTTACTTTAGTCTGTAAATTTCAATTTTGTACACTTTTTATCTTAAAATATGATAACCATTCTACTTCAGTATTTAAATTTTAACTTTGGATACTTTATGATCCCGAAAGTATGATATATATCTCACACAATTGTCAAAATTAATATAATAGTAGGCAAATGATGCTCAAAATTTGAGGACTAAAGGGGGATGAATTTAATACTTTAAGGGGTAAAATGTCAAAAAATAAGGTTTAAATTTAAAAGTGGGCTAGATTTCATATTTTGAAAGGTAAAGTGTCTTTAAGGACTAAAGTGAAAGCTTGTGGATTGTTTAAGGATCTAAAGTGCAATTTAACTAATTAATAATGATAAAAATAGAGGGTGAGATATAAATCAAATTACTCAATACTTAACTTGGGTTTTGCTAAGTAAGAGTTCCTTCCAACTTAATTTACCAACTAATCATGCAACATATATACAACATGTAATATTTGTTACACTATTAAACTTGTCTTGAACTTGACTTGACTAGCATAAAATTTGAAACTTTTATATAAATAAAATTAAACTACTCAATCTTGATTAAAAAAAAAGCTCATCATTTGAGTTTAGTTCTATAAATGAACAAGTCAAATTGAAAATATATAAAAAAAAATGAAAATTAGATAGTCAACTTGTTAGGTTCACATCCCTAGTTAAAAACTCGTATACTTTTAAGGAGACATACCCATGGTTCCATTTTGAAATGGAAATCACACTAGACGAACTGGGCTAGAATTGGTACCGAGAATTAGGAACTGAAACCAGAAACGGAATCGTAGGTAAATGGTTTTGGTTTTTTGTTCTCTGAAAATAGAACTAGAACTAGAATTGCTGAATCCAATTTGGTCTGGAGCAATCTTAATAATTTTTTAAAGAAAAAGATAAATTATAGAATAGTTTACAGACGTGAGAAGGGGACGTCCTCAAGTAACTGGTGATTGAATAATTGAAATGTGTGTCCTTATTCCATTTCAATTTCAATAAGAAAGTCATGTATCTTTTCTTTTATTTAAAATGGTTATTAAGATTCAATAGTGTGATGTATTTTTCATAAAATTTGTGTCATATTTTCTTTTCCTTTTTTAATAATAAGAAAATCAAACACTTATTTTTCTTCTCAATTTATTTTTTTCACCTTCTCTTTATTCTAATTCTGTTGTCATTTTATTTTCACACCAAAATTCATAATGATACGTAACTAAGTGTAATAAGGAATCAGAACCAAAACTGTAAGGAACTAGAATCCTAACCTAATCAGAATTGACGATTCAAATTCATTATCGGGAATCATTTTATAAGATGTAGTTTTGATTTCATTTTTCTATAGAACCAGAACTGACCGTTCTAAGACCATAACCATGCCTACTCTTAAGAACCAAGGTCAAACAAATAGCACGAGGGACATTCAAAAGTGGCAAGAAACTAAATTAAATATGTAGGACTTGAAGATTGGTGTTGATGAAAAGTGGCAATGCCACGGAGCAAATGAGGTTTATCCTTCACATTGAGAAGGTTACAAAGGCTTTTACACCATTTAAGAACTCTCTAGCACGTGGCAAATTACTTAGAATATTGGTATATTGGAATTTTATCCGAAAAGTGTTGCCGATTTTTTGAGCAAGTGCAGCACCAGTAGCACTTTTGTTTTCATTTTGGGAGTAGAAATAACAAGGCCCTTGAGTACAATTTTGGAGAATATTTTGTTCCTGTGCTGCACTTCTAAAAGGCAGCACCAGAGACACAAAAAAAAATGCCTCTAGTGTTGCACGTTGCTAGTGTGGTACTAGACACAATTTTTTTACGTATCTGGTGTTGCACTTGTAGACACAAAATGTTGCTGCCATAGTTTCTAATGGGTAGTTCGATAAAACTGGCATCCAACGGCTAGTTAACGTTCTCCTGGTTTATAAAAAAACCCCCTTCCACCTAGGGATGAAAATCAATCGAGTAGCTCGAGTCAAGTAATCGAGTAGCTCGATTTCGAGTTCGACTCGAGCTCGGTCAAAGTCGAGCTCGAGCTACTTGACAACAAAATCGAGTCGAGTTCGAGTCTGGAAATACACTACTCGAGTACTCGTCGAGCTATTTGGCTCGACGAAAATTAATTTAAAAATTAATATATTATATTTATTAATTTACCATTTTAGCCTTGTTAATTAAAATATTACCATGAATTTCGAACTCGAGTACTCGAGCTCGAGATCGAGGTTGATCGAGCTCGTCGAGCTCGAGCTTTGATTAATAATTCGAGCTCGAGCTCTGCTGGCTTGAGTCGAGCTCGAGCTCGAGTATCTCGATACTCAAGCTCGACTCGACTCGATTTTAGCCCTACTTCCACCTTCCCTCATTCACAATTCATCCGAATCATTCTCTCATTTAGCTTAGGCTTAGTTTCACTCTCTCCTCTTTTGGCTATTCTTTCTCTCAATTCACAATTCTTCTGAGTCATTCTCTCATTTGCCTTAGGCTTAGTTTCATTCTCCTCTTTTGGCTACTCATGGCTTCGGAATTTTGTGTTGCCAGAGAGTGGGCGTAGAGTGGACAGAGGAGGCGGTGACTCTAGTAATTGTGGTGCTCGAGAGTGGGCGTAGAGTGGACAGAGGACGCGGTGACTCTAGTGATTGTGGTGCTCGAGGCTTGAGGTCAAATTTGAGTAGTTACCACACATCCCATTTGCAGTGAGTCGGGTAAGTAATTATTTAATTATTTACTTTGCCATTTTACTTTAAGCAAATAACTAATTACAATACATGTCTATTAAATTAATTACATGTCTATTTGATTAATTACATGCCTATTTAATTATTTAATTCCATGTAGCAAATTTACAAATACATAATCATATCAGTTGTGTATGTAATTGCATTAGATATTATGTTTAATAGAATATTTGAAGTCAAGTTACTTAGTATATTATATTTATTATTTTGTATTAGAATTTAGAGATAGCCGTTCGAGTCTAGAGTATAGGAGATATCATCATATATTAGGGTATTTATATTGTTATGTTTAATTAAGTTACAGTCTACATAAATAAATCAATTCGTACAATAGTTAAAATAATATAGAGATATTTGTATATAATTGTAATTAGATGGGAAAACAAATATAAATTAATAAATTACACCTAGACCTATATAAAATTATTATATATTCTTCTTTATGTGTTGTGAATTACAATAATGTAATTCACCATAATCAACCAAATAATGTCATTCGAGGAAATCAAACATTCAAATTTTTAAAAATTCAAAAATTGAAGTAATAAATTTTAAACAAAGAGAATTTCAATAACTTTTGTTGTGTTGTTAATTAAAATAATTAAATTTAACATATGGGTAGGAAGTCATTAAATTTCAAAACTAACGTATAACCTTATACTCTAGTGAAAGTTGGGAGTATTGTACAAATGTTGGACAGCCATGACCTAGTAATTCAGTCATATTGGGGTGGGAAAATGGTACATTGTGGAGGATCAATGTCATATAACCCTCCAAAGTGCAACCAAGTAATACTAATAAAACAATATGTCCTCTTTAATGGATTGTTAGATAGAATATACAAAACTATGCGTTTAGATCGAAATGTTGTGAGATTTAGTGTTTAGCTAAGGAATCCAGTGGGGACAGGTGGTTTTATCGGTGTCCCAATAGTAGATGATGATGATGTGGAGACATTATACTATATGAAAGTGGATGCTCAACATGTTACGTGGAATTAGAGAATATTTCACGTGTCGACCAAGACGGATCGGGGGTAGGCAGACCAGTATATGGAACAACGTTATACGAGGTGCATCCTAAAGCTACATTCATCACAATGTCATGTAGTGTGTCACCTGAACTGGTGTACACAACAGCCTCCTGCGATGTGGCACTAGAACCTGTGTACACAACAACCTCGTATAAGATGTCCCCGGAACTCGCTAACACCACAACTTCATATGATGTGCCTTTGGGGCCAGTGTATCAAATAATACTATATGATGTACCCCTAGGGACAGTTGTCTCTAGGGGACATTATTCTCAGAACAATGAGTGTAAATACAGTGTGTAGTCACCTATCCATCCCCTACCTAGATTGCGTGGAGGAAAACGAGTTCAAGATTATTCTAGGTGTAGCAACCAGGTGGAGGAGGATCATATTGCTAATAGAAGTCATGAAATAGATGCTCATAGACATTTCCAGGATGCCCTAGTGTGAGAGGAGCTTGGTGTTGATGAGGATGATGATTTTGAAGGGTTAGGAGAGCGTGAACTAGATAATGATGACCCGAGTTATGAAGGTCTCGATCATGATGCTTCTAACATAGAGATTGATCTGACTGATGTTGCAGGCCCCAGCTGTCACAATGCTAGTTTGAGCCTCAAAATAGGCCACCTACAATACAGTAAAGGTGTCGAGGCCTTGATAGAATTTGATCCAACTGATCGTGATGCCTACGAGAAGCTAAAATTATAGGATGATTGCACAAAAGAATTGGAAATTAGACAAGTGCTTGAAATGAAGGAGCATATGCAGCGAGTTATGAAATTGTGATCAATTAAACACAGCCAGGAGTATAAGGTTAAGGAAAGCAATCCATATACTTAGTATATCATTTGTAAGGCCAAAAATTCAGCACCTGAATGTGACTGACAATTGAGAATAACGTATCAGAGCTCACGTAAAGTGTGGATGATTGTCATTTTCATGAAGGATCATTCCTATGTTTGAGTGTCAAACTCAAATGACCATTGACAATTGAGCTCTACATCGTAACCCAGTTTATCATTCACCACATTCAAAACGACCCATCATTTCCGATAAATGAAATTCAGGCAGAAGTGAAGGTGCACTATCGATGCACATTTATGGCAAGCGAGAGTGCTGCTAATTTTTTGACATATCGTAGAGATGCATCTCCTTAACTGGTTAGTTTGACGGTTCAACATGTGGCAGATGATTCTAGAGCATCCATAAACGTACGAGAGGCTACTCAACATTTCTCTGTCGGGATATCAAGGGGCAAATTGGGCCCAATTGTACTCCGACTGGATCAAGTACTTGAATACATAGGCAACGTCCTTGGTTGAGGATATTCTGGTGAATCCTTACATACCCAGGCTAGAATATTTGTGCCAATATACAATTCATACGGACAGCTACATTACTCCTCCTGTCATATAGCAACCTCAACATGATAGGTTCTTAGCGGATGTTAGGTGGTATGATTATATGGTAATGTTTTGATACTAGGCATTTTGGTTAGGCTGTAGGATCGAAACAGACATTTACTTTAATACTTTATCCGTTGTCATATCCGATGCTCACAAAATTTGGTTTCTCCACTTGCACAGATAGATACAGCCACTCGCATAATATAGGCATCGTGTAATGCTCTCACCCCAAGTTGTTAATATAGAGTATGCATGTATCTCTTCATTCCATCCAAAGCAAGAATTTTGAGAGCATGAACTACTTTGAAGGGGCATGCGAGCTAGACTTGGGTTATATGATCGACAGGATGTGGGTTCATCATTACATCACAATATGTCATACTGGCCACCCAAGCAGCATGTCCCTGAACAACCAGTGTGAAACACAATCAGCTAAAGAGGCAGACATCACCCGCAAGTCCAAATGCATATGGATCATGATACGGACGCTCCACATGGTAGTGCTGCTCAGTCATTGGGACCTATTGGACCCGATTTTGATATGTCCATTCCTTCCACTCATTTGGATGTTTTAGCAAGCATTGGCATTACCCATGCCACATCTTTCATAGATGCCTCCCAATCATCTTACATTTTGGTGTTTGAGTAGAGTGATTTTGATCTATTCCACACTCCTACTTAGGTACCTACATTCAGTGTCACATTTTCATTTTCTCTAGGGCGATCGATGTACGTATTGGAGATGACCGAATTATAAATGTCATATCGATTCAACTGGACATTTTTCTCCTACTCAGACGCCCGAGCAGGGCCAATCTTTCTAGGGGCCCATCATGTCCGCAGTGCGGTGAAATTGCGGTTGTTACTGATTTTCACCCCAATGAGGAGTCATTAGAGCTTTGTCTTGATCTCGGTCCAAGGAGGTCTTTTCGATAGTCAACTCAACAATATGAGCAGCATAGGAGAAAGCATTGGAAATGCAATTGGATGACTACACCAATCGATAAAGGCAAGTGGCCAGTAAATCAGTGAAGACTTTTAAATTTGGATGCCATAACAAACATATTCTAATGAACTAGTTAAGTACAACTTTCATTTCTTATGTTGACAACTTAGGATTTATGAAGACTCCATAGGATTTATAAAGACTCTTTAGGGTTTATGTATACTTCTTGTTATGGACCAATACTTAGGGTTCTTTTAAGTATGTTATTTCAGCAAAATATAATGATGTGTCAATAATGACGGTTACTCAGCACCACTTGATTGGTGTTATTAAACACTTGAATTCAATCTAGTAAATTGTAAATTTAGTTTTTCAATTACATAAAACCTATTCTCTAATAGGACCAAAATTTTTTGATAACAGTTTCAAATATAGTCGCTTTATCTATTGCTTTCAATTTATAAATTTAACAAAAAAAAATTTCATTTCAATTTGAATTTTACTACAAAGTTTTTTTTTATATCTTTCAACATGGATTTCACATGAATTTTTTTATATTGTAAATTTTTTTAACAATGTCTCTGGTTTCGCACTTGTAAGTGTTGCACCAGAGACACAAAAATAATTGTGTCTGGTGCTACACTTACAATGTGCAACAGTAGAGACATTTTTTTTTGTGTCTCTAGTACTGCACTTTACAAGTGCAGCACCAGGTACAAAATATTCTCCAAAATTACACTAAAGGGCCCCGTTATTTTTGCTTCCAAAATGAAAAAAAAAATTGCTACAGGTGCCGGTCTTAGCAAGTTCGGCACCATTATATACAAAAAATTAGCAATACTTTCTGGATAAAATTCCTACACCATATTCTAAGTAATTTCCCCCAGCATCTGCTGTCCACTGGTTTTGTACAAGTCCCTGCTTCACCGACATTTTCCTATTAAATGATTAGTAATGTTAACATTTTTTACGCACCCTGAAAATAGGTAAGATGTAAAAATTGAAAATGATAAAAGTTCAAATAAACTCTAAAAGGTAAACATGCAATCGCCATACTAGATTTGCTTTTTAAGCAATAGATTGGTAAATATTTTAGAGTTACACTTTGCCCCATGTAAGGTGAAACTTGTCTCATTTTGCCCCCTTAAAAGATTCTATCATCACTCTGACCCATAGACTCATAGTTATTAAACCCAGTTTGGTCTGGTAGTTGAACCAATCAGCCTGGTGACTCAAGCATCAAACTAGACTGAATCTCTAGTTTGACTAGATAATGAATTGATCCGATTAAACCCATTTAACTCACTAGTTCAACTGAAAACCTGTCCGATTTTTCAATTGACTCTTTTTCTTTTTTAACAATTGTGGGTCTTTATTTTTGAAACAAAGTGCATATATGCTTTTGACAAGATTTGTACATTTGGTTTTCATTTAAATATACATAAGACTTTATCACTTGCTTAGTGCTTATTTGATAACGAAATATTTTTTAATTGTTCTTCCTTTCTTTTTTATTATACAATTAATTTTTTTAACTTTCAAATTGATAATATTTGAATAGTTAAAATTTTATTTTATTTAACAAAAAAGAAAAATGATATTATATCTTTGAAATCAAGTGATACAATTTTGTTTTGTATTTGACTATATTATTTATTTATGTAAAAGTACAATAAAAATGAAATTAATTCTTCTATTAACATTTATATGTTTCTTATAAGTACAATAATACGTATCTAAAGGTACTTTATTAGATATTTTATGTATATTAAAATTATTATTTTGTATTTATAAATGTTAAATTAGTGTCAACCAGTTCAACCAGTGATCTATTTATTGAACTAGTGATCCATTGACCTAGTCTCTCTACCGAGTTCCTTGCTGGGTTGGATTTAATAATTATGCATAGATTAGTTAGTTAGATTTTTAGCCAATAGAGCAAAATGACTAGAATAACCTCCCTTGTTATTTGGTTTATAATACTATTTTATCTTTTTGAAAACATAAAAATTTTACTATTACCATTTTTTGACAAAATGAATAACAAGTGTATGACACGTCAATTGAAAAAATAGAAATGAGATTTAATTTGTCTTGCAAAACATAACAAAAAAATAAAAGAAAAACCTCTAAAGCTTATACAGGTATCCTAAATTTAAGCTTTTAGTTATCACATTTTTGCTACTTTACTAAAAAATAATGGTATAAAAGTTTCCTAGGGGTGTGCATTTTCAAATTTTTTCGAATTACCGACCGATTTCGAATTGAAATCAGAATTTCAAAATCAAAAATTCTGAATTCGAAACTTATTTTTGGAAGGTTTGATTTCGATTTCATCAAATTTGGTTCGAATTCGGTTTTAAGGATTTTGAAATCGGAATCAGAAATTCTGAATTCGCTTTCAAATTCGATTATTATATACTATATATGTTATATGTATTATATGGAATTATGGATATTATATATTTATATAACATTATAGTTAATTAGTTATAAGTTATTAAGTTATAACATTAAGTCATTAACAATATGTTAATTGATTTACAAATATATTATATATAATTATATATTGTATGTATATTATATAATAATATGTTAATTGATTAAGTGATTAACTGATTTAATAAATTTATTTTACCATATTATGTTATATAACTTATAATATAAAAATTAAAATATAATAACATTATAGTTAACTAGTTATAAGTTATTAAGTTATAACATTAATAATATGTTAATTTCATAATTAAATTCAGTAATAAAGAGTTAAAGATTAAAGAGTTGAAAAAAAAAAGGACAGAACAAAGCTGTTTGACAAATTTGGAAGCCCTACTTCAGACTTTGACTACTTCTTCTTTTCTTTCTTCTATTTCTTCTTTCCCCGATTCTCTCCACCGGAGTCACCGGACCGCCGCCGCCTCTCGCTACTCTCTTCTAGTTCGTTTCCCTTCGAATCCCCAACCCACCTCCAATCCTCCATCGCTTAGACTCTCACGGTCCATTTCAAGGGTGATTCCTCCGCACTGTCGTCTCCCGTAGTACCGTTGCCCACCACACCAACTCCAATTTCTGTTGGCTGCCGAAGTTCGAATCCCCAATCCACCTCCGGTCCTCCATCTCCTCCACTATTGATTGCAATTTCTGGAGTCAAGTAAAAGGTACTACTCGTAATTGTTCTAGAATCTAGAGTTCAGGATCATAAAGCCTATTGCCTGTCATAAAATTATGTACCAGATGATGATACAACTAAAATTTTTTATGCTGGAGTGAAAGTCGATCACTGGTGGAGAATGATTCAGCTGACGAAGCAAACAAATAGCAAAAATCAAGACTTATGATATACTAGTTAAAGTTGCTACAAGCAAGACATTTTTTCTTAGATTACGCAGATTATTCTATTCATCTTATCAGACTGACAAAGTAGAGTCTTATCCATTGTGCTTCACTGATGAATTCATTGCATTAGCATCTCCAAGTGTAATAGTGCAAGAGGTATAATGGTTTGTACTCGGCTAGATTTGACACATTCATGGCTTGATATACATTTTAGCTTTTGATGCCTGTAGCCTCTAGGCATAAGGATTGGCTTCATGGTTCTGTGATTTACATGGTAAAATACAGTAGCTCTGTAAATTATATGTCTAGTTAAAGCATCTCTTTCACTGTGAGGTTTTGCTCAAACCCGAATCAGATGTTGTTTTTGAATTAAAATTCCACAGAACTCACAAATGATTCATTAGAATAAAACCATAAACAGAACAAAATATACACCAGTAAAACCATTAAACGTCTTAACTAGTCATTTGACTGATTCCACACTAATTTCCTTTCACTATAGAATAATAAGTACTATATATGGGGATAATGCTTAGAAATCTACTATTAATTGTAAGTTCTAAATAGCCAAGAAAAGGAAAAGGAAAGCACTTAATTAAATAGCCAAAAACTTCAGCAGCACTTAATTATAAGCATGTAAGCCTGCCCTCATCTTGTCAGTTTCATGGTTTATATAAGACATTACCTTTGTCTTTGCTTTTGCAATGATAAAATGCTTATCCACATCTTGTTAATACATTACAGGTTTAATCCAAACATGTCGAACAATATAGAGGAAAAGGAAGGATCAAGTGACTCACCACTCTTACTTCTAATTCGGATAGTTGTGAGGCTGAGGCATTAGGAATTGTTGTTAAGAAAAAAAGAGGTGAGTACAAGAAAATATCACCTGCTTGGGAGCATTTTCAACCCTACTATGAAAAAGGTATCCGTCATGGCGTTTGCAACTACTGTAATAAAATTATACCTGCTGATCCAAAGAGTCATGGTACTACTCCTCTCTTATCCCATGCTAAATCTTGTGGTTTGAATCCTACAAACAAGTCTAAGGGGTAGAGTACATTATGTTTAGGAGAAATTGAAACTTCTGGGAGGGATGTGAAGAGTGCGCTTGTTAGTTGGAAGTTTGACTCTGATGCAATTAGAAAAAGCATTGCTTACATGCTTATTATTGATGAATTGCCATTCAAACATGTAGAAGGTAAAGGATTTCAACAAGTCATGCAAACTGCTTGTCCTTCTCTTAAAATACCTTCTAGGAGGACAATTACTAGAGATTGCTATTAGTTGTATTTAGATGAAAAGACTAAGTTGAAAATATGCTAAAGCATAGTACTAGTAGAATTTGTCTTATCACTGATACATGGACATCTATCCAACGAATAAATTACATGTGTTTGACGGCTCACTTTATTGATTAGGATTGGAAATTGAACAAAAGAATCATAAACTTTTGTCCAATTACTAGTCATAAAGGGAATGAAATAGGGAAGAGTATTGAGAAATGCTTGTTGGAATGGGGAATTGATAATGTCTTGATATTAACAGTTAACAATGCTAGTTCAAATGATGTGGCTGTGCAATATTTAGTGGAGAAATTGCAAAATTGGGATAAATCTATATTAGAGGGGAAATGAACTCATGTGAGGTGTGTAGCTCACATAGTCAATCTGATTGTAAGTGATGGCCTAAAAAAATTTGGACACTCCATTGATTGCATCCGAGCAATAGTGAGGTATATTAGGCAATCCCTTTCTCGGTTGAAAAAGTTTAAAGAATGTGCAGAAATCAAAAAATTGATTGTAAGAAGTTACTTAGCCTAGATGTGCCAACTAGGTGGAACTCAACATACTTGATGTTAGACATGGCTCAGAGATTTGAGAGGGTGAGAGGGTATTTCAAAGGTTTAAGGAGCAAGATCCATACATGATTAGTGAGTTAGAGTCATTGCCAACAAAATCTGATTGGGAAAAGGCATGATTCTTAACTTTATTTTTGGAGAACTTTTATGATCTCACAGTGAGGTTTCTGGCTCTAGGCATGCAACATCCAATAATCTTATTAATGAGCTTAGTCACATTAACAGTGTCTTGATTGAAATGGCAGAAAGTGATCTTCCTGATTTGAGAGGAATGGCAAAAAAAAATGAAGGAAAAGTATGATAAGTAGTGGGGGAGAGTTGAGAAATTGAATATGCTGATTTTCATTGCTTACATGCTTGATCCTAGAACAAAATTCGAGTATTTTGAGTTCATTGTGTGAGGGTCTCAAAATTCAGATTTATTTCAAAAATCTAAAATATTATTTATATTGTGTTTATTCATTGAAATATGAATGAATTTATGTTTAAAGTGAATATTTTCTAATTTAGAAAATTTTACACGAATTATTTGCCCGTGTGTGGTTTCAGTCGAGTTAAGTGTTAAATTTTGTTTCGAACTGTGAATAGTGACTTGGAATTGAATTCGAGCATATGTAGTGATATTACGGAGATATTATTAAGATTGGACAGTGTTGGAATGAAGTAAAACAGTGTAAATTAGACTGTCACGCTCGACGCGACATAAAGTGACCAAAAAGTAACTTTTCCTTGAAATGGGGGATTGCTACCTTTTTGTCCCTTTGAGTCTTGACTTTTTGGTTCCTTGAGGCTTCATTTTCAGTTGCAATTTGGAGAAAAGAGAGAGAGGAAGGCCGAGAGAGTGAAGGGGCAAGAGAGAGAGAGAAAGCTTGCTAGTTTCTTCCATTTCTTCTTCCTTCCTTTCTTGAATCTTCAAGCCACCATTGAAGGCCTTTATTCTCTTCATCCTTGCAGCCATGAGAGAGGGAAGGAGAGAGAGGAGGCTGGTCCGAAATTCTTGAGGGAGAAAAGGGAGGAAAAGGGTGGTTTGGTCTTCCATTTCCTTCTTCAACCAACCTCTTGAAGTTGTGAGACTCTAGTGGAGGATCTTGGCTTGTATTTCTTCATCCTTGGCAGCCGTGTGAAGGTGAGAGGAAGAAGGAGGAGATCCGAAAATTTGAAAAAAGAAAAAGAAGAGAAAGAAAGCTTGTGAGGGTGCCTTGCTCTTGTTCTTGGGCTCTTTGTTGAAAATCGCTATCCAAGTAGAAGGATATCGGGCTAAGATCGAAACTTTTGGTGTATCTAAGCTTAGAAGTAACTTGCTTGAAGAGGAGTTCATGAGATCGTGTTAGATCTTGTTAGATCTTGATAGATCTAAAGTTATAAGGTTCAAAACCCTTAACTATAACTTGATTAGAGTTAGTTATGAAAGATTTACGATTTATTTTACTAGCATTGAGTATATTTGAAATGATGAAATTGAGCTCTTGAAATCGCAACCTAGGTAGCGGGCTTGAGGTGGATTTTAGGTAGCGGACTTGAGGACCTGATTGTAGATATGTTTGAATTTCGTGAAATAAGTTTATATTGTGACTAGAAAATAGATCTGGTAGTTGAAAATTTCGAAAGAAAAGAGGTGTGTTGGCCGAACCCCTATTTGGCAATTATGAAGTGTGATTTTGAAACATTATGATGCTTTTTGAAGTGATTGGGCCTAAGTATATGTGTGTTACGTTTATTTGTGAGTGTGTGTTTGGCTAGAGTGAAGTCGTGAATTTTTAAATGACAAAAAGTGAAGTTCTCTTGAATATTTGGATAAAAGTGTTGTTTAGAAAAATTAGAGATTTTTACAATATTGTGGATAATTTCCATGAATTTTGAATGTAAAGACTTGATGAGAATTGTTTAAACATGTATCAAAGCTTTGAATCAGGGCCAGTGTTGAGTATTTGTGAAACGAGTGATTTTGAGGTAAGAAACCTCATTTAAATTCCACTTGAAAGAGAATTTGAAAATAGTGTTTAAGGAGTACATCGATGGAGTGATATTTTCGAAATGATATAATGATTTTCAAACGACCCATTGAGACATTTTGCCATGTGAAATGAATGCTTTTCCTTGAGGGAAGTGGGGAAGAATAGTGATTGAAACTAAGAAATGAAAGTGAATAATTTTAGTTAATGAATGGGGAAATGAATATCAACTATTGATTTCATTTGTTTAGGAGGTGTGCAAGGAAGTGAATTTGACCCTAACGTGGAAGCTGAACCCTACTATTTCGGTGAGTTTCCATGATTGTTATGTGTTTACGTGAAAATGTTTGCAATTGTGCTTAGTGAAGTGAATGTGAAGTGAAACATGGTTTTCGAACCCTCCGATGGGGTGGTGTGTACTTTATCGCACCTACCCCATTTGAGTGAGAATAATCGTGAAAGTATTTTGAAATGATTGATTGTAAAAGTGTTGTGTAATGACTTATGTGTCTTTGTGAAATGTCGGGAATTCCTGAGACCTATCGGTAAGACTTTCAACTCGAGCTGGAGGCGAGGACTAGGCCGAGGAGAAAGGTCGAGCCATAGGGTTCTTTAAGTGAAATGAAATGTACTCTGAACTTGGCATAAGGATTCGTCCCTAATACTGGAGAGAACACAAACTAAGTGAAGTGAAGTGAAGTGGAGTGTTATAAAGTGTTAAGTGTTTGGTGACGGGACCGGTGGAGGTTTCGGTGGAGTGAAGGAGTAAGTGAAGGTCTACATGGATTACGTATATGAAAGTTGACGGAGTGTCAACTACTCGATTCGTGGACAAGCTTGGTGGAACTTGGCTCCTGAGAGCCCCCGTATCCTACCTTGTTTCGTTAATTGCTTTCATATCTGGTTGAATTCCAAGTGTGATTTATGAAGTGAAATTCCTTATGTGCTAAGTGATTTGCATGTTTTGGAAACTCACAGACTTTTTAGCTCACCCTTTCCTATTTGTTTTCCTTAACAGGAAATGAGATCCCAAGTGAAGGTGCCAACCCTTAGTGTTAGGGTTACTTCTGTTTAATGTTTTTGAGAACTTTGAATTATGGGTATTGAGGGCTTTTGTATTATGGAAACTGAATGTATGGATAAATGCTTTATGTATTTTGGGATTGTAATTTAGAAGTTGTGGATTGTAAGTTATTGTGTATTTTAAAGTTATGTACGGAATTTTAGTTGTTAAGTATTATTATTGATCATTGGAGTGAGTAAGTCCTGGCGAGAGTTAGGCAGACGGCCACTGATACTCTAGGGTACGCTCTAGGGAGAGGTGGGGTCATCACACATTGCATGTAAAATGTATGGTGAAATCGATGGTGCTATGGTAGCTCGTCTAACTAGGGATACTATGTATGAGTTATTTTCCGAGTACAAGAGGCTCAATGCTCCTACTGGGTCGGCTGCCACTTCCCTTTCCTCCACTTCTTCACTTTCTAGTGCATCTCATAGCAGCTCTTCATTTGATGGAGATGCCTCCAATTCCAAGAAGATCACTGATAGGTATAGAATGAAATTTAAGAAAAGAAAAGTTGAAATTGGAGGACAAAATTCTAAATCTGAACTTGATAAATATTTGAGTGAAGATTGTGAGGATGATGATCCGGAGTTGGATATCTTAAATTGGTGGAAGGGCAATAGTCTTTGATTTCCAATCCTTTCTCAAATGGCCCGTGATGTATTGGCTGTCCTAGTGTCCACAGTTTCTTCCGAATCTGCTTTTAGCACTGGAGGACGCGTACTTGATCCATTTAGGAGCTCTTTGACTCCTAGAATTGTGCAAGCTTTGATATGTGCTCAAGATTGGCTTCGAGCATCGGACACCGAGTTGAACGTTGAAGAAAAATTAGAGGACCTTCAAGAATTTGAATATGGTAAATTATCTTCTTTGTTATTTACAAATTTAAAATATTTTTTCTATTCTTCTTAAATGCTATTGAGGTACTTCATTTTTTCCCCTTGCATAATAGGTTTGATTAAGGGAGGTGCCGAACCAAAAATTGTTGATATTTAAGTCCTCCAATGGTGAAAAACAGTTTGGACTTGAAGTTCGAAATCAAATAGGCAGAATGCTAACTCTCATTTCCTTGCAAACTACAATTATAATATATTATTTGATACTTGTTGTGAACCTCCATTTGTGTTAATTCATTTCATCCTTGACATTGATATTTGTCTTTGGATCTAGTTGTGAAATTCTAGTCATGTATGGACTATGGATTGCATGATTGGATGATTGGCTAGTTGTTTATGTTTTTCACTTTTTAGTATACTATGCTATACATTGGCTTTGTTACTGCAGTGATGCAGAATCAGTAGCCTGAGTTGCCTACTTTTGTGTCACATTTGCTGCACCAGAATGTTTACATTTGGCTTTTCCAGCCATGTGTCAATCTTTGTGCCTTCTGGTTTAAAATATTTCTAGAAATGATGATCTATGTGATAATTTCATTGTTGTGTAAATTGGTTGTGGCTCAAATTGAGAAGAAAAAAAGGTTCGTCTTTCTGTGTATTATGATATTTGGTCATGCAAAAGTTGCTTTTCCTTCAACATTTGTACTTTATGTGCCAATTGTTGTGTTTCTGTGTTTGAGCTTGTGGTGAAGATATTGCAGGAAACATAAACTTCTTCTCAATGTTGGTGTTGGTGAGAGTTGTTCTTATAAGTTGTGACTGAAAAGTATGTCTTTCTCCTAGCGGTCTGGTGAGATATTGATTTCTGTTGCACAGTAATGATGGGTAGGCCTGGGATATGTTGTTCATTTAAAACGTTTTGGATATCAAAGAAACTTTTCGAGACTGGTTAATTGGCATGTAGGATAAGCTTAGATGATAGAGAAGTTTGAATGACTTTGTTTCTGAATCATGCATTACTGCTGCACTGCACCCTGGTAACAAATATGGGCTGGCTATCAAAGTGATAATGTTGTCTCTTACTACTGCTTGAGGAGTCATTACCATGCCCGTCTACACCAACTAAATATGGCAAAAAGTATAATGCCTTCGTATAATGATATTACAGATAAAGAAAAATGGAAACAAGAATTAGAACAGAATACTCTGCTTAAGGCTGTACCTTTGGAGTTTTGGGTGGCATGCCCTCATGTGTAAGCAACTGTTAGATAACTGATACTGGAAAAATAAGCATGCTAATAGCATATTCAGGATGTGGTTTTAGCACAGCAATAAGTCCTTATATTCACATTCTTGATTTTTCTTCTGGTGCAAGCTTGTGAAGATATTGTTTCCGAGTTCCAATTCAGCTCATAAAAGTATGATGTTATGTTGTTATATTTTAATAGTCATGACAGTGTTCTTGTAAATTTTGATGCCATTTTGTAGTGCAACAACTTTATTTGCTTGCCTCAAAATTTTAGGGGCCATTTTGTAGGGAATGTGCTTAGCTAAAAGTGGATTTTTTTTCCTTATTTAAGTATTAAGTTTGTTGTGCAATAGGTACAAATTAAGGTCACAGGCCTATCATGTTTTAAATTTCTATGCACATAATAATACGTGTATAGTTGTTGTAATCATAAGGATTCAGCGGTTGTTGATCTCCCGCATATTCCATATTCAGTTCTTACCTGGAAGAAACAATTAGGAGGATATGTGAGTTACTGTATCAGAAAAAGATGAATTTGGTCAATTCGAAAGAATTCGGAAATCCGAATTCCCAATTCCCAATTCATTCTGAATTCGATTTCTGACATGGCAGATGAATTTCGGTCAATTCGGTAAAATTCCGAATTCCGAATTCATTCTGATTTTAAATTGAAATCGGAACTCCCGAAATCGAAAGCGAAATAGGTCAAAAATTTTAGTGCCATTTTTCTGAAAACTTCCAAATTCAAGGTTCCGAATTACCGAATTCGATTCCGATTCACACCCCTGAGTTTCCTATTTATATGCCACATTGTTTTACGATATTTTGAAGAAAAATCTATCAATGCATAACTATCTTTTTAAACTCTTTCTTATCTAGATTGAGTTTTTTTTTTTTTTTGCCTTTTACATTTAGTTTTTTTCCCTTCTGTACAACAAATATTGTTTTTCTTATTTTTTGAAGTTACACTTCTTGATATCTCGCTTTTAAGTCCAATAGAGTAGTAATAGTAAAATAAAAGAAAATTTTACTCCAAAATGATAAAATAGCTTTCAGTTAAATACCCAATGTCATTTTAGTCATTTAATGCCATTTACTAATGGTCAAACTAACCCTTCCTTCTACCATTAGTCAAGGGGGCAAGGTGATCACAACGGATCTTTTGTCCACTCCTTGTGCCACTCTCTATCCCACCTTTTATTATATTGCTATTTCTCCTTCATAAATATCATATTTTATTTCTTTTTTGTTTCCTTACTATCAAATGAAGGAGAATACAGCAACACACAAAATTTAACAAACTCAAAAAATCAAAATACACAAAAAATAAGATTTTTATGAGTTTTCTTCTATATTTTTGAATTTTCTATTATATGATGCTTTTCTGAGATTGCTATATTTATTTTTTAGTGTTAGTAGTGATTTGATAGTAGGGAAATAAAAAAGAAATAAAATATGATATTTATGAAGGAGAAATAGCAATATAATAAAAGGTAGGATAGAGAGTGGCACAGAAAGTAGGACAAAAGATCCGTTGCGCAAAGTGATGATTAAACTTCTACATGGGCAAAGTGAGACAAGGTCCATACTCAGGAGGTAAATGGTAATTAACCCTAACACCTAAGGATGGAACAAGATCTAATTTAATGATTATTAAAACCTAGATTAATTTTATATACACTATCAGCCTTGTGGATTTGACATAAATGAAAACTTCTATTTAAGTTTCAAAAAAAAAAGGAAAAGGAAAAGGAAAAGACCTAAGTTCCAACGCTTAATGGGATTAATTTTCATATATTTTCAATGCAAAAAAATTTTCACACAAGCGGGTTTAAATGAATTCCACATCATCACTGTTCAAATCTTAAATTCACTTTTTGTCCATATATCATATATTTAATCTGTTAATGTAGGAAAATCTTTAAAACTAAAAGTGCACATAACATTAGTCCTTGTTTAATTGATCAATATAGGAGAATTTATAACAGGCGCTTTCTTGCATGAGGTATCAAAGTCTACCTTGCTAGACATACGGATGCGATGTAAAAGCACTATCCTAAATGAAGAAGACACTTGTTCACCAAATATTTTTTCTTCGGTCAGATACACAACGTGATTTAAATAGTTTCTAATTCTTTTAGATTTACAGATTGTCATCTCCATGCTTAACCATAAACAAGAGAAACCCCCCCCCCCACCTCCCCGGGGGTGCCATATTTTCTTCTTATCTCTTAATCACCACGGTGATCATGTACTTAATAAATTTTTCCCCTCAATATTGTAATCCACTTCCGAATAAATGACCTTAGACTTAATGGAATCGAAAGGACAAAAAATGGACAGATTGTTCAATAACGTGATACCAATTTAGAAATCCAATGAATACTTGATCTTGACACCCAGCTACCTCACCGAAAATCCCCATCATAATAATGTATTAACCTTCCAATATAAACAATCTTAGACTTATTGGAATCAAAAGGACAACAAAAATGGACAGATTGTTCAATAACATGATACCAATTTAGAAATCCAATGAATACCTGAACATGACACCTAGCTACCTAACCAAAACTCCCCATCATAATAATGTATTAACCTTCTAATTTGTCTTCAATCTTCTTTAAATCGTGCAGCTTAGATGTCATCGTCCTAATTTGTCACCAACGTGTTTGTCACCATCACAAACACATAGGATATCAAAAAACAAAGAATTATTCTTCCATATATTCTATACTAGTACTAAGTTTAATTTTTGTTCTGTACCTTTATCATGACGTGCCCTCTTATAACCCTCAACATTTTCCCATTTGAAAATTGCTTACATTGAAGAAATCAAGAAATTTCAAACTGACACTTAAAACACAATTACTTAATTACATGATGACCTCATTAGCACTGCATAAATTAGTCACTTTACATCCAAGTGTTCTAACATGATTGCTCATTCATTAATCTAAGCCAAGATAATTATGCGCAACATTACAATACAAAATTATTCAAACATTGAGAATAAGATATTTGTTAACTTGATTAATTATAAAATTAGTAGGTGCAGCCAACACCTTTTTTTTAATTCAATTTCTTGAAAACTGCCGAACCTTCATTTTCTTGGTGAAAGAAACTGAGATAATAAGCGTGCAGCCAAACAGTCGCTTTTACCGTTGGAGGAAGGGCACTGAGTTGGCAACTTTGTGGGTCCAATCCACGTTTCTTTCTTGTGTCCATTGTTCACATGCCATCTGTCAAAATATCTGGCAAATGAACAAGCTAGTCGGACCCTCCACGTGGCTTGCAGAGAATTAGTCCACACAAAATCTGTGATCACGCTTAATTATTCAAATTATTCAACAAAAAGATGATAAAATAGTTTTTTTTTCCTTTTCTTCATAATGAGTAGAGTCAAATGAAACTGAATTATTCTACCAAATGCAAAAGATTGGCTATTTTGTGATTTCTTCGGTGGGATTGACACTTTTTATTTCTTGAAAAGCATCCATATTTAGTCTAGAACTAGCTTGATATCCTATGTTATGCCAGGAACTCTAAATAATTAAAACTAATTTAAAATTTTTTAAATAAATTAATGATTTACACAATTAAATTTTCGTGCACTGCTCTATTTGGATTTGGAGATTTGAATTTAAAAAATGATAACCATTGGATAGCATCAATCAAATTTGTTAAAGATGAAAATAATTCAATAATATTAGAAAATAGCACATGTCAAAATATTAGAAATCTTTTAAGATGCCTCAAAAAGTGAATTTATTTATGTCTGTATGCACACGATGCAGAGTAAATAAATTGTGTTCCTTTTTTCCCTTTATCAAGAATTAATCAAGAAAATGTCATTTGAAAAATAAAAAAAAATAAATTGAGAGGGGGAAAAATCCCTATGTGGCTAACTGACATAGCAGGAAAGGACTTGAGGGTAGTCGCCCCTTTTTGTAATTAACTCTTGTATTATCAAGTGGTTATATAAATGTACTGGTACCATTTGTTGAAAAAAAAAGGAATCTGTGTTTTTTTTTTAAAAAAAATATTCTCCTCCAAAAACGTGTAAAAGATATAAACAAAGGAACTCATTTACTATGTGAAGAGGGTGTCAAAGAACCAAATGGAGATCAATGACATGCAGATATGGTTGCTAAATCTTAATCACTTAATTGCACTTTGAAAGTCAACAAAAGAAAACAAGTGAATAAGCTGAAACTTTCTTCCTTCATTAAAGGAAAAGAAAATAAAGATCGAAAATAAACAAATGGATGTCTCTTTTAAGCTTGTTGAAGATATGTCTCTTCAACTTTTGATATTGCTCAAACAACCCTTTATCTGCATTTGCAAGACAGACAAAAATTTAGACTCAAATAAAAATTTTGTCAACATTCGTAATTAGTGTTGGTAGTTCTGTTCTGAAATAATTATGCTAACCTGTTGTTCTTCAAAATTATTTGATTAGCCAAGAAGCAGTTGTTAAACTGCAGTAAACAAAGTATAGAAGTTAAAAAGGCCGAAAACTCTCCAATTAAAGGTATACCTAGGAAGGCCATTGGGCCGCTACCAGATATTTAAGCCATTGGGTCTAACTACTGGGGTCGCCCCAATAGTCAATGAGAGGTACTTAGAATCTTTGCCGGTGCTAGATTTGGTGCGTTATATAAAACTGAAGTCTGAAAACTGAAATCTAAAATCTGAATTGATTAAGTATTAAATCTAATACATTTAAATGTATATCATGTCCAGTGATAAGTGATTAGCTTATTACTTATTTTTGGAAGCAAGTTTTGCCTAAAAATTCAATGCCACTTAATTCATTCAGATATTCTATTTTTGATTATCAAACAGTCTAAACATATTAAGATCCAAATCTATTAAGTTTAAATGCTGAATCAAGTTATTAAACGGGGCCTTAGAGTTTGAATTCTATGCTTGAGATACAGGAAGAGTATGATGAGGGATGAAAAGGTTTAAAAAAGAAAAAAAAAAGGGAAAAGAGCCATTGGCTCTTCTTCTTCCAAATATCTCCTTGGCAAAATTAAAACATTCCCTTCAAAATTCATTATAGACTTGTTCTTGTTTGCTTTAAATTTTACAAAATTTGAATATCAAAAACAATTATGGAGAATAATCAGAAGTAGTAAAAGCTTTTTTTACCTATTAAAAAATCTGTAATCTCAAAACAAAAACAAACAAGAATATTACAAAAACTGATTATTCAAAATTAGAATCTATAATTAGCTAAGATGATCATTGAGAACAAGCATTATTAATTAACCATCTGTAAGTACAACACAAGAAATGTGGAAACAGCATACTCATCAGCAACAATGATCAAGTCCAACCTTGAAATGTTAGTTAGCCAAACTAATAATCCCTGATAAGAATTTATTCGTTTTGCAGGCTCAATTTCAGAATCTTGACTAATACAACCAGCTAGGTTGCTCCGACCGTAGTAATTGTCTTAAGCAACTGCATTCATGGACCTGGACCATTTGAGAAAATTGAGGTTCAAAGCATAGAATATCATAACTAGCCCAACTGGAACAACAAACAGCAAAGAATATTATCATCTGTAAACTCAATGTAACGAGACTTCTTAAATATTTGATCCTTCAGTCTATTATTTCTGTGACATGTTTAGTGATGTACTTTCTATCATTAGTATAAATCTCATGAATAGAATGATGATTTACATACATATATACATACGTATATGTATATATACATACATGTATATACATATGTATGTAGGTGTTTTTGTTTTCGCAATGAAACCTTTAGAATCTTGAATAAGACTTCTTTAAAGTTTAGTAGAAAAGTGTATGAATAATGTAGACGCGAAAAAAAAATGCTACAAAGGGCAAACTTAGTCAACTAATAATTGTAATCAATTCCGTACCTCTCATTTTCAATCTCCATTCTTCTCTTTTATTTATATAAGTATAATCTCAGAAACCTCGCTTAAGATTTTTTCTAATCACACCTAGCCACCCTAAGATTTTTAAAATCACACCTAGCACCCCTAAAATGACAATATACCCTTCCTAGGAGAGAGAGATAATTTCTTCCAATTTTACCCATCTACAAGTTGATTTTTAAGTTTTAAAAGATGAAAAATAAAAAAAATGAAGATTGTTTTCTAAAAGAACAATTAAGAGTAGCCTCTTTCATTTAAAAGCTTTAGAGCTAGAAAATATGCCTTTTTAAATTTTTATAATTTTGTTTCCAGCTCCTTAACAAAAAAATCAAAAAAATATTAAAAGGAAATCAAAATTTTATTTTAATACTATTGGTTAACTAATTTTTCAATAATTTTATTTATGATAATTAAACACCATTATTTAGGAGTTTTTCCTTTAAAATTTTTAGACTTAGAAAATATGCCTTTTTAAATTTTATAATTTTTGTTCCTACCCCAAACAATAAGCTCAAAAAAATTATCATCTAGGAGAACCAAACGAATGTTTAGTTTCCATTCCCCAATAAAAATCATTTTTTATTTTTTTAAATCTTAGGGTCATTGTTTCTAATTATGCCAAAATTTTAGGTTGAAAAGAAATAAGATTTTATTTTAATACCATTGGTTAATCAATTTTTTAAAAATTTTATTTTTAATAGTTGAACACCATTATAGGTGCATTTAATATATATATATATATATATATATATATATTCACGATTTTAACTGCACCTCAGTCATCTATTAGAGTGAAAAATGTAAGCTAAATGCGGAAATTTTTATTATTTTCTTTTTACATAATTTAGTTTGAGGGTGTTAGGTGTGACTAGAAGAAAACTCTAGGGAGGTTTATGAAATATCTCATAAAAATATCAGGGATAGTATTGTCCCTCCAAAATTTTCTGATGTCATATCATCCTATTAGAGGTGCTAAGTGTGACTTTGAAAACCTTGGAGCTAGATGTGATTAGGAGAAATCTCAAGGAAGGTTTCTAAAATTATCCCTTTGTATAATTATCTTCTAAAGCTTTTTTGTGCTTAAAAAAATTACTGCACCAAAAAAAATACTGCAGGTTTTTTTTTTTTTGGTTTCCCACAATGCCTATGTCACTGAATGATGTAAAGATAACATCCAAAATGGTCGTCCAATCTACAATTGGGCTTCTTGAGGTGACATAAAACAGACTCTAAATCATTTTGCGTGTTGAATTTTTGTTAATGTTTGAACATTCGCTTGTACTGCTTTTGTCATGGATTCCCATAGATTGGGCATTGTCGGTAGAATAAAAGAAAAGTAAGCCAGAAAGAAAACGTCATCATCCCTTTTCTTATCTCCCCAGAATCCCAGAATTTCCTCCTGTGTAAAAGAAATCTATATACAGTTGTATTGTACTGTGTGCCAAAGACTTTCATGCTTGTGAAGGTTACGTTAGGCTATCCTTTATATGACATACAAATTGGTAGTTTCAAAATAGTAATTATTTTAATGAACATAGTGTTCGTGCCGATTTCTGCAATTCACGAACACTTACCGATTTGGAATCGGTTCTAAATGCGCATGCCACCTAATTTGTATGTGAAAAATTAGGAAACCCTGATGTACCGATTGGGCGGTGCCCAACTGTTGGCGCGCCGATTGTCCTGACCTCTAGACGATTGCTATTCGTCCGCCTTGAGTGACCTCAAGGACTTAAATTCCGTGCTGATAAAATTAGAAGGAAAAAAGTACTGAAAAGATGCTGATGAACTAACGAAACTTAGGAAGATACTGAATTAGATTTCTATTGAAGTTGAAAGAAACAAGAAAGGGCATGAGCTGATTAAATATTAAAGAGACCAAAATCAAGAAAACCTATCCAAAAAACTATTACTACTTGCTACTTGATATCAGTTTTTGTTGTTGTTGTTTGATTTGTTGTTGATGCCTCCGTTTGCTGAAACACTTCTCGGTATTTATAGATACCGCTTTGTAACCGTTTTCTCCTAAAATAGTGTGGGTCTTACTCCTCACCCACTTCCCCATTTGCTGCTGATTTCGTGAATAGTGGGGATAGTGCTGTCTACCACTTCCTAGAATATAGGGTCATACTAACCGTCTTATCCCTAGCCATACTCCGCCCTGCCTGTTGAGCTTCCACTTGTCCAGGGTAGTGGGATAGTCGACACCCGTTGAGCGACCCCAATTCCTTCAGTCGCCGAAGCACTCGGTAACCCTGTCCAAATCGGCTCCTTGCGTACCCCATGACCGGCTAATTCACCATCTCGACCTGTGGCTGCTTCTCTCGGCTTATCAGCTGGTCGATTATTTGGACCCAACAGCTGATGACCAACCGATCTCCCATCCTGACATGAGTGAGTCACAAGTCACGCAGCCAACTGGCCAATTCCCTTCCTATCACTCTCTGATGGTTGATTATTTGGTCTCAACACATAGTACAATTGTTCAAGTTATGATCTGTTAGGCAATTGGCCTTTTCTTGGCTATTTTTTTAGGCTGGTTTTCTACTGTGCAGGAATTGATTAATTTTAGTTTTTTTCGATTTAGTAGGAGTTGTGATTAGTTACTACATATCTGAAGAGTGTAGGATTGACACCGAATATATGTTCTTAGAATTTTATTGGAGAACAATAATGTACCTTGTAAATAAGTTGATCCACGGTCTACCAAATGACATGAGAGGAGTACTACAAGTGAGGAACCACATTTAGTCCTAGAGGAAAGATTGTTCTTTGAGAAGGAAGTAAGTATTTTGTTAACCGGTGGGCTTAAGGGATATGCAAGTTAGGGTTCATTTTGTTCGTGGGATGACATAGAATTGAATTACTAATTCCATGTCATCCCATATTTGGTTGTATTTTACACATGGGATGATACATTCTATCCAACTGAATTAATTCCTCATATGAGGGATAAAATAATCCCATGGGGAGAGGTAGTATAAGTTATCCAGGAGTAAGAGATGAGATAATGACTATTGAGACTTATTTACTCCTACAAATAGAATAATGCTTTATTCGAATAAATATAAACTTACTTTCTCTCTATAATATTATCTATGTTTTTGATTAATTTGCCCCCATTAATAATATAATAAAATTTTGGATAAATTTACCCTTACTAATAAAAAATTAATTTTTGGACTAATGATCATATTAATGATATGCCATAATTTTGGACTAATCTGCCTATGCTATTCATAAAACTAAAATTTTTACTCATTTTTCCATATTAATGAAATAACTAAAATGTGGACAAATTTCCCTTACTAATAAAAAATTTTATGTTTTGAACTAAGTTGCCTATTTTATTGAAATTACTAAATTTTGGACTGATTTACCCCTATTATTAATAAATTAAATTTTTATTTAATTTCATCCTACTAAAATTTTAGATTACCACTACTAAAAGCAAAAGTAAATTTTATACTATTTTGACCCAACTAGTTTATTATATAATCATATTTTCTTGGTCAATTCATAAAAGATTAAATATGTAAATTGAAACTTGTGAAGCAATTTAATAAGGTTGAACATAACTCAAAGTAAAAAAACTTATATGCTGGTTTGAATCCAAACCATATAAAACTCCTGCACGCGCACACGCGCCCACGCATGTACACACACATGCGCGTGCACACACACATATGTATATATATTACAATTCAAATTTGGACTTATCAAAATCAAACCATCCCCTAATTATAGGTCTGTCAAAAAGAGTATTTTGGTTTGTAAATAAATAGTCCAATTTTATCATATTTCCAACCAAACACAAGATGAAATTATTTTTTAAGACATCCTATCCAACATAAAACTAACCAAATACCAGATAATAAGATTACTCATTCGAGGACAACTTATCCCAATATGAATAATCCGAAAATAAGTAATCTCCCCTCATCCAGTCCGTGAACTAAATGCAACATTTTTTCTTTTTAATGCTTGGGTCATTGTCAAATAATGTACCCCAATAAATTGGTAATTTGAAGACACGAAAAAAAGAAAATAAAGTGAAAACCCGTGCAGTCCTATGCATGGTGCAATAGCTGGACTTGAAATTCAAGTTGTAATCTTTACTAGTTTTTTACAGGAGGTGAGAGCGTTCTTGACAAGTGATAAATTTCCTAAAAGGATTAGACTTCAATTTCTAGTTCATTTTTTTTTCAGGATTTTTTCTTCTCTCATAATAATGAACCAAGTTTTCTCTTTAGAATTGGTAATTGAGCAGAACCAGCTGCATTTACAAGTCATTCATATTTCTGTGCTATTTCTTGTTTTTCATGTCATTATATTCTTCATTTCTCAAAAGGGTTTATGAGTTTATCTCTTCTGCCACTAAATCCCAACATGATCCATGAAAACAAGATTTTCCCTGAGAACCTCGTCAGTTGGAAGTCAGCTTTTCCTTTCCAGTTTAGTGTTTCCAAAATAGACAGGATGGTTAGAATCTAGATGATGGTATTCCTTGTCTTACAAATATCTTCACAGCATGTGAGATTCCAAGTTTGTTAAGTCCATCAAATATTGTGTCATATGTGTCAAATCCCAACAATAAATTGTACTGCTATTGCTAAACGATGGAGATGGAGAGATTAAACAGCTTTATCCATTCTCATTGCGTCATCCTATGCAGAGGGTGTAGACACCAAATTTTGACTATTTCAGTTGTTTTCTTATGTTTTTATCTATTAATGTTTAGTTATTTATTTTTGAATATTCTAACACATCTTTCTTATTTTGTAGGTTTTTCTTTAAAAAAAAAAAGAGAAAAGTCAAAAACGCGGACCAGTTTCGCGGATAAGTCCGCGTAACCAGTCCGCGTAACTTGATCAGAAGCGAAAAAAATTACGCGCACGTTTATTTCAACCTTTCCTTCCTCATTTCCAGCTGTATTTTTTGTGTCTTTTGCATCAAGTTATCGTTTTAGTTAAATGCCCAAATCACCCTTGATCCTTAAGACACAAATAAAACGCATCCAATGATCAAAATTAACCCAAGAAAACCCTCAAGTATCCAAGCCCTTGGTTGTAGGTTTTAATGCCTATAAATCACCCATGTTAGGGTTTTCTGGAAAGGGTTGAAATCTGAGAGAGAAAAGAGAGAAGAGGGAGGCTAAGAGAGAGAAAAAAGGAGAGAAAAACGATTGAAAATCAAAGAAAAAAAGAAAAGGAGAGAAAAGAAAGAACTAGGGTTTCTTTTTTTAGTGAAGATTTTCTGGATTTTTGGTGATTCCTTGTCGTTCTTCTCAAGCTTCTGAATCAGGTAGTCTTTCTATACTCTATCTATTGTTTTTCCTAGTCGAAAATTGCTAGAAATCAGACCTTTTGGTGGAACCAAGGTCTTGGCTATGTTTTTTGATGTTTTATAATATTTGATGATGTTTATTTGTTGTTATATGAGTATGTTACGTTTAGATAGCATTGGTAAGGCTAGTAGATTTGTTTTTACGTTTAAAATCAGACGTTTGATGCTTACGTGATGATCTTGTTGTGATTTAGAAATTTCTGGAAAAATGTTCTTCACGTTTTGAAGATGTGAAGAAACGCGGACCACTTGAGCGGAATTCTCCGCATAACGCTCCGCGTTTCCTCTTGAATGTTTGAAGATGTGAAGAAAGCTGCATTACCAGCGTAACCTCCCGCGCTTCTAGCCTGACAGTTCTTCCCTTTCCCTTTTTTGTCTATTTGATGATGTCGATGCTTAAGATTTGGCCTTCTTCGGTTTTAGTTTGTTTTGACATGATCTGAATGCTGATGTTTAATGCTTCAAATAGATCCCCTTACCTCTGAAGATTTTGTTTTATGTTATTGTCTGAAAAAACTGGAAGCAATCTTCCTGATATTTTGAAGATGGGAAGAGAGACTGCGGTGAGTCCGCTTTCCGCATTTTCCCTCTAGACTTTGATTTTTGCTTGTAACGCGGACTTAGTTGCGCGGTTCTGCCCGCGTTTCTACTCCGCGTAACCTCTTTGTTTCGTTGATATTTCCGCTCTTTTGTTCCGAATCTTACTCTATTTCCTAGTCTTGTCTATGTTGCTTGCAGAATCTGTTTAGATATCCTTTCTTTGAAATTTTGATTGATCTTTCCTTTAAATTGGTACCTTGATCCCTTTTGTTGACATTGAGTCTTAGATAACCATTCCCCTCACTTAAGGATTCAGTTAAGGCATCACATCAAGGGATGGTAACTTCTTTCTCCTATTTTGTGCTCTTATGTGTTTTTGCATGATCTTTCATGTTTTAAATTAAGTTTTTCCTTTGCTCTTATTCATGCCTAGTCTTTATTTATGTCATTTAATTTTTGGGTAAATCATTTGGAGGCCTTGGATGCCAAGTTGTAATAGATAGGTTTAATTTTGCAAAAAGTGTATTTATTCTAGAAAATGTAATAGTTAGATTATTATTCTGAATTTTTCCCTTTAGAATGTATTTAGGTTCCCCCCAATGTAATAATTAGGTTTTATATGCTTATTTTGCATGCTTGCATGATTATGTGTTTACTTGCTTTCATAGGGTCTTGCATCTAGATATTATGCCTATGTGTTATGTGTTTATGTGTTTTTATGTGTTTATTTGCTTTATTATCATGTCTACATGTTTATTGTGTAAATATATTGACGTCACCACACTAGTCCAACGCTAGTTGTGGCCTTTACTTTCGATTTCTCACTAATCCAATGTTAGTGAGAACTTTTTGACGAGGGCTAGTCCAATGCTAGACGCTTAAATGTCGTTCATGCATTAGATACAAATTTCACACACTTTTCACTTTTAGAGTTTCTTTCCCATTTTTGCATGTTACTATTCTCCCATCCCGTATGCGAAACATGTCATTTAGTTTTCTTTTTCATCAAAAAATATATTAGTGCATTTAAGGCATTACCCTTTGAATTAGGGAAGAAAGTGAGTATGGCCTCTTAGCCTTAGCACGCTTTTATTTCCTTCTATGAAAAGGAAGATTTAAAGTCACGAACTTAGTCCCTCGTACCCATTATGTTGCATTATCCCTCTTTAGGACATACATATGCATTATTCTATCAAAATGTTCTTTCAAAGTCAAGTTTCTTCTTCATGTTTTAGCAATTCAAAGTCAAAAAACCGTTTTTCTTAAAATTGCATCTTTTGAAAATCCAAGTTCCTCTTTGCACTTAAAATTAATCTTTTCAAAAATCCAATTTCTCTTCCTTTGAGATTTTATAAAAATTGCACTTCTTTTTGAAAAACCCTAATTCTCCCGTTTGTTTGAGTCTCATCATTTGCATTCTTCGTGACCTCCTCGAGGGATTAAATTTGGATGACACAATTAATGTGATCAATTCCAATCAAACCTCAAGGAGACATTCTGCCCCTCTCGATCAAACATTAGGTTTAGGTTTTGCATCCATATAGATAACAACCAAATGTGATAAATTTAAAATTAGAATTAGGAAATTTTTAACTAAATCTTGCAACTAGCTTTGGCTAGATTAGAAGGGTGCCTTAGAGACGAGTAACATCGAATCTTTGCCTTCGCTTCTTTCAACTGTGACCCCCGAACCTTTTTCTCTAATTTTCAAAGATCTGGAGTCGTCTAAAAAAGGGTTTCTCTTAGTTTATTTTCATTAATTAAAATTTTTTTGGTGACTTGGTACACCGAAACTCCATACCAAGTGGCGACTCCAAACTTTTCTAAAAACCCTTTTTAGACTTTTGTTTTGGGTCCAAATCATCGCATTTTTGTAGTCCCATGACCCTTTTCCTTTTCTTTTTCAAAAAATCATTCTTCCCTTTTTCATAAAAAATGGGGCGTGACAGAGGGCCCTTTAATTCTTGGCCTCAACAATTCGATATATCCTTTGAGAAATATTCAAACACTGTCATATATGTTTATAGCATGGACATGGAATAGAGAACAAAAAAAGTACTATTGAATTTGTTTTGAGGGGATAAAAGGGGGAAAATAAAGGTTAAAGATTTGGTTGTAGTTTCTTTATAATGAGAAAAATTGAGAGAAACAATCATGAGATTAATATGCTTATATATGCTAAAAGTTGAGAGATCTTTTCACCACATTTCTTTAGGCCTTGTCTGGAATTTTGCTTTAAATATGTGAAAATTTATGTATACAAAATTATTTTTAGGGGCAACCTGATCTTGTGTAGATGCTTCATTTTGGTTACTAAAGTTTTTTGGTCGTAAATTGATAACTAAATCATAAGCGTCACATTATGTGCATTTCTATCCAAGTTCGTGTATTAATTCCATCAACATAAGGCCCATATCTGAACAAAATGCGGCATAATGATTTGAAATAGTTAAGTATATGCGTGAAGCAAAAGGTTCAAAGTGCCCTAAAGCAGATAAATACATTATCTTTATGAACCTTAGTTAATGGAGCTAACGAATTAAATTGGACATTAGGCGCTAGATATGACACATATTGATAGTTTGATGATGAACTTGGCCTCCCCCCCCCAAAAAAAAAAATCCAATGACCAAAGTGAAACTTAAGAAAGGTTGAATCATTCTATCCGACTAGGAAAATGTAAGTCGTAAGTGTATGGCACATTTATACATTCTAGTTATTGTTATTTAAGTAGAACAATTAAACTTAATCTTCTTTAAGCCTGCAAAGCGAATAACAATTTGTTTTTGTTAATAAAAGGAAGTGAGAAAGAAAATGGTGGTTCAAGTGGTTAAAACGCTGCTAAATCATCAAAATGGTAGTTCAAGCAGTTAAAAGCTAGCCAAATTTCCTAAATGGTTTGTTAACTAATCTATATGTATTATTCAAAATCGCAACGTCCAAAAAAAAGAAAAACAGTGCAAAGGACTAATTAGTTATGCTGCAAAATTGAAGGACAAAGTGTTAGGAACTGGGGCATCAGGCACAGCGGAAATATAAAACTTTTAACTCTAGATTCCTACCAGGAATCACCCTAGATTCTACGTATGACTTACAAAGGGGGTCTAGAGGATTACCTTAATCCGTAGATGACGCCTCTGACTTGTCTGAGAAGGCTGAAGATCCCCTGAGCAGCAGTCCAGATGTCCTGCCTCTACAGAAATCCATGCAAGAGTGCTTCTGGATTTTCACCTGATCGTCTCAACGATCTTTGTGTGTGTGTGTGTGAGTCAAGAACAGGTGCTAGCCTTTTCTTTCTCACTCAAACTCTCAGACTATCTGAAACTCTCTCTACGTAAGTTTTCTCTCTGGAGAAATTTTTCTCTCTCTTTTCTGACTATCGGAAGTTCAACTAACTCCCTAGCGTAACATCTGATGTTATTAATAGGAGAGAGAGAGAGAGAGAGAGATAAGAGATAAGAGAGAAAGGGGGAAGGATAGAGTCAGGTGGTTTGATTCAAAATCAAACCACCGTAACATCTTATCTCTCGTCCCTTTCTGTTATCTGACAGATAAGAGATAACCATTTTATCTTATCTGTCAGATGACCCTAGGTTTTATTTATCTTTATAATTAAACCACAGAAGTATTTATTTCCAAGTCCCTATTTGGACACACAATTTAATCCAGAACCTAATCTCTATGCGTGTGATCCAATAGATCCCAAATACACTGGTAATAATTATGAATTATAATTCTTAAAAGAATTAGATAAAATAAACACCTTTATTTCATCATTAACTACAATAATTAATTATTCATAATTATAAATTAAGAGCGGTGTCTAGCAACACATCACAACCACCTAGGTATTCAGAATTGATCAAGGGAATTCCGACCTAACCTTTTCATAGAAAATTACCGTGTAATTATTATCCTTTCACCATCGATATCCAATTAATCAGGGAATAAGGATCAAGTGCCAATTCCCTAATGACTAATTAATTTTCTAGTTCCCGGAATTAACCTTAGATTAGGTTAACTTGAAAACACTCATCAATTAACCTAATGTAGTCGACTACTAAGGTTACATTCCAACTAGTGGCCTTACTGGATATCAGCTCCCACTATCGGAGTGGTGAATCCTCTCTTGATCACTCACTATCTTTCCATGCTTCACACTACCCCCAATTTCTATTCTTTAAGTCACTCCTGGTGAGTAATAAGAAATAGAATCAAAAGGTAGTGATTCACACTCAAGATACTATGGTCTAGGATCACTTACACAATTTTCCATAAGAGATTCAACCATTGGCACTAGATATCCTAATGGGATCTCTGTGTGGATCACTCCAATGAATTAGTACTCTATAATTCATCTACACATTAGCCTAAGTATCCATATACCATGGTTGATGAGAACAACCACTACTTACATTAAGTAAAGGCTAACTGTGTACTAGTCTGTCCGTATTAATGATGTCCTGTCCCATTAATACTATGACTAGGGACATTTAAGAATATTTATTATAAATGTGATTGATATCTCATAGTCAGCAACTCTTGTGACTATCATCACATTAATAAATATTCTAAGGACTTTTACCAGTTATATCATATATTAAAAAGATAAAATTGGAAGTTTATAAAATACAAAAATTTAATTAGGAATGTATTTAAACAATATAATTGTTTTAGGGCATACATTCCAACAAACTCCCACTTGCACTAAAACAATTCATTCATAATTCTCAATCCAAATGAAAGTACATAACTATCATATTTCTTTTGAGATAGTGCCTTAGTAAGAGGATCAGCTATGTTATTCTCAGTGGGGACTCTCTCTATCTTTACGTCATTCTTGGCAATGATTTCCCTAATAAGGTGAAATCTTCTAAGTACATGTTTGGACCGTTGATAAGACCTAGGTTCCTTTGTTTGGGCAATAGCCCCATTGTTATCACAGTACAGAGTTACTGGATTAACAATGCTCGGAACCACACCAAATTCAGACACGAACTTCTTGATCCAAACGGCTTCCTTAGCTGCCTCCGCGGCTGCAATGTACTCAGCCTCTATTGTAGAATCTGCTGTGGTGTCCTGTTTGGAATTCTTCCAGTAGACGGCACCTCCGTTGAGAGTAAAGATGAATCCCGACTGTGACTTACAGTCATCCTTGTCAGATTGAAAGCTTGCATCTGTGTAGCCCTTGACCTCTAATTCACCATTTCCATATATTAAGAACAAATCTTTAGTCCTTCTTAAGTACTTAAGAATATTCTTAACGACTGTCCAGTGACCTTCACCTGGATTAGCCTGAAATCTGCTCGTGACACTCAGAGCATGAGAGACATCTGGTCTTGTACATAACATAGCATACATAATTGATCCAATTGCCGAATCATATGGAATATTATGCATCTTATCAATCTCAACTTGTATCTTAGGACACATGCTCTTAGAAAGGCTTATCCCATGAGTCATAGGTAAGAAGTCTTTCTTAGACTGATCCATGCTAAACCTCTTTAACACTTTATCTATATAAGTAGATTGTGAAAGACCAAACAGCCTTTTAGATCTATCTCTATAGATCTTAATACCCAGTATATAGGCTGCCTCTCCCAAATCTTTCATGGAAAAGTTCTTGGATAACCAACCCTTCATTGATTGTAACATTGAGATATCATTTCCCATTATTAATATGTCATCCACATATAATATAAGGAAAACGATTGAACTCCCACTAACTTTCTTGTATACACAAGGCTCATCCGAATTTTTGAGAAAATCAAACTCTTTGATTGTCTCATCAAAGCGGATGTTCCAGCTCCTGGATGCTTGCTTAAGTCCATAAATGGACCTCTATAGCTTGCATACCTGACTGGAATTTGGCAATGTAAAGCCTTCAGATTGTCTTATATACACATCCTCTTGCAAATTCCCATTAAGGAATACAGTCTTTACATCCATCTGCCAAATTTCGTAATCAAGATATGCTGCTATTGCAAGCAATATCCGAATGGATTTAAGCATAGCCACTGGTGAGAAAGTTTCATTGTAATCGATTCCCTCTTTCTGCTTGTAGCCTTTGGCCACCAGTCTAGCCTTATAGGTAATCACATTACCATCCATGTCGGTTTTCTTCTTGAAAATCCATTTGCACCCTACGGGTTTTACCCCTTCAGGTGGATCAACCAAGGTCCATACTTTGTTGTCATACATAGAATCCATTTCGGAGTTCATGGCCTCTAACCATTTGGAGGAGTCTGGACTGTTCAGAACCTCTTGGTAGGTAGTAGGTTCGTCATCTTGAATGACTAGTACATCATTCCCCTAACTCACAAGAAATTCATAACTCTTAGGAGCGGAGCGTACTCTTACTGACCTACGGGGCTCTTGAACGTCCACAGCTTCCGTTTGTGCCTCATCACTATGTGGCTGAACCCTTTCTTCAACAGGTTGTTCTGTGTTTGTTTGAACATTTTGAACTTCTTCAAGTTCCATGTCAGTTTGAGTGTCTTGAACTTCTTCAAGTTCTATTCTACTCCTACTGCCCCTTTCTAGAATAAACTCTTTTTCTAAAAAGATGGCATGTTTTGAGCCAAACACTTTGTTCTCAGTTGGGTTGTAGAAATAGTATCCAATAGACTCTCTTGGATCCCCCACAAACAAACACTTGTCAGATCTAGTTTCAAACTTATCTGACTCTGCCTTCTTCACATAGGCGGGGCAACCCCAAACCTTCATGTAAGACAGTTTTGGTTTCTTTCATTTTCATATCTCATATGGTGTGGAAGCAACAACCTTATTGGGTACTCTATTAAGAGTATGGGAGGCTGTGTCTAGAACATATCCCCATAACGATTTTGGGGCACTCGAATGGCTCATCATGGACCGTACCATATCTAATAGGGTGCGGTTTCTCCTTTCAGATACACCATTTAGTTGTGGTGTCCCTAGAGGAGTCCATTGTGGAACTATTCCATTGTCCTTTAGATAAAACCGAAATTCATCGTTTAAGTATTCACCACCACGATCAGATCGTAGTGTTTTAATACTTTTACCAGTTTGTTTCTCTACTTCATTTCTGAATTCTTTGAACTTTTCAAAAGATTCAGACTTGTATTTTATTAAATACACATAACCATATCTAGAATGGTCATCTGTGAAGGTAATGAAGTATGAGAATCCACCTCTAACTGTGATTGTCATTAGGCCACATACATCAGTATGTACCAACCCAAGTAAATCACTGGCCCGTTCTCCTTTACCAGTAAAGGGTGTTTTGGTCATTTTTTCAAGTAAACAAGCCTCACATACATCATATGATTCATAATCAAATGAGTCCAAATACTCACCTTTGTGTAATTTGAAAATGCGTTTCTCATTTACATGACCAAACCTACAGTGCCAGAGGTAAGTTTTATTCAGTTTATCTAACTTCATTCTCTTTTCTTGTATATTGAGAATTTGGTTGTCAAGATCTAGAATGTATAAACCATTATTTCAATTTTCAGAACCATAAAACACACCATTCTTTGAGAAAGAACAACATTTATTCTCCTGGGTTATCTTAAACCCATTTAAATCCAAACAGGAAATAGAAATGATGTTCGTTGTAAGTGTTGGAACATAATAACAGTTTGACAATTCTAGAATTAACCCGCTGGGTAAACTAATATAACAAGTCCCTACAGTTAAAGCAGCAACCTTTGCTCCATTGCCCACACGTAGGGTTACTTCTCCTTTACCCAACTTTCTACTATCCCTTAGACCCTGCATAGATGTGCAAATGTGTGAGTCACATCCGGTATCTAATACCTAAGAGTCAGATTTGGAAGTAGAAACATTAATCTCAATCATGTATGTACCTGCTGATGAAGTTTCCCCAAACTTCTTCTGCTTCAGACTCTCCAGATAAGCCTTACAGTTCATCTTTCAATGTCCAGTTTGTCCACAATGGAAGCAGGTTGCCTTGGACTAGTCTGTCTTAGCCTTTTTGGGCTTCTTGGCAGGCTTGTTATTGGGCCTTTTAGGCCCTTTTCCTTGCCTCTTCCTTTTACTGGATGAAGCAACAACAAGTACTCCAGTAGAGTCCTTCACCTTCTTGATTTCGTTCTCAGCAGTTTTCAGCACATTCAACAATTGAAGTAGTGTGTGCTGCAGATTGTTCATCTGATAATTCATAACGAACTGAGAGAAAGAATCTAGCAGAGATTGAAGAACTAAATCAACATTTAGCTCTGGGTCCATCTTGAAGCCCAATTTAGCTAATTTCTCAATGAGCCCAATCATCTTCAAGACGTGTGGAGTAACAGGTGCTCCTTCCGCCATTTTGCACCTAAGCAGTTCCTTGTAGGTGTCATATCTCACCGTCCTAGATTGTTGTTCAAACAACTCTATCAGGTGTTGAACTATTTCATATGCCCCCATGTTCATGTACTGCTATTGCAGTTGGGGAATCATAGAGGCTATCATGATACATGAAGCCGTTCTATTATCATCCCTATGTTTCTTATAAGCATTCTTAACAGTAGCAGGTGCATTAGGTTCAGGTTCATTGGGCATGGGCCCATCAAGTACATACTCGATTTTCTCGTGGGTGAGAACGAGTAGGACATTACGATGCCAGTCGAGAAAATTTGTGTCGTTTAACTTACAATCAGTAAGGATGGTGCGTAGGCTCAAATTATTACTCATTCTATAACAAAATAAAGATAGAGTTTATTAGAAAAAGTTTGTTTGATAAAATGATAAAACTTCCAAAATTATGATTTTATTTCCACTATTTTTCAAATCAATTACCCTCTAAAATTGATCCGAGATTTTCTAAAAATCCATAGTGGCTAGAATCCTGTCTTAATTTATTTTTGACCTTGAGTGAATCCCAACAAATCAAAAATAATTTTAACAGATAGGTACTTTACCAATTACAACTCTTTGTAACTTCTAGATTCGTTAGGTATCAACTCTTGAATTTATATCTTATGTATTAACCTAACCCTTGCCTCTAAAATTCATGGTCTTGAGTGAATCCCAACAAACCATAATTTTAGTTAAATCAAACCCATCATTCTCAATAACATTTCTTATAGTAAAAACATGTAGTAAGTAAGGCAGTCTTGGGTGAATCCCAACAGACTAGCACTTAATAACCACATTTTGTTTTATACTATAATGATGGAAGACAGTCTTGATTTAATATTTAAATTTGAGGGATTTATTTTTCTTTTCCAAAACATTTCTAATTTAATTTGAAATTTTGAAAAAATATTTGACGGTCTCATCAACACTCATACATATAAATATTTCAGAAATAAATATAGCATAAAAGTAAATTGTGGATGGTTGTGAATATTCCTAAATTAATTTCCCCGGCCATTAGAGAAATTAATGGTTGACTAGGGTTAAATCAAATTTCCTCCTGGTTGCACTGCTCCTTTCTTCATCTTCCAATTTACAATTTCTATGCTAAAGAACAATTTCCTATCATCTACTCCTATCTATTGTACATTACAAATAGAATATAAGAAACCCCGAGTTACATTCGGGGGAAGTTAGATGAGGAGAGAAATTACAATCAGAAAAATGAGAAAGGCAGGACACGCAGGCCCTATTTATAAAATTACAACCATTCAACCAATCCACAATCATATTGGGTTTCTATCCACAACCATCCACCATGCATTCATACAAATTTAAACAATTTTAAATTAAATGAAAGTATGGAAAAACAATCATTCATGGATTATTTGGATTTTATATATATCAAGATCCCAAACAAATTTTGAGACCATACATGTGCAGAGAACTTTGGTAAAATAACTTTATTAGGTCATTTTAATTTCCAACAAAATTAGAAAATAATTGGAATATTATTTAAATTAATCAAATTAAATTCAAATTAATTCCTAACCTAATAAAACATGAAATATAAAATTTCACAGCAAATTTTAACAATTAAAATTCGGATCAGTATCAGAAAATTTTCAGAAAGTGAAAACTCAATTTTTCAAAAATTTTATTTCGCAGAATTTCGCCTCCAGAAGGATCCGCGAAGCCAGTTCGCGGATCCATGCTGTGCATATCAGTTTCTGAAGCTTTTGTAAAGGATCCGCGACCCGATCCGCGAGACACAGCGTCGCGGATCCGTGTTGTGACTCGCTGTCGCTGTTCAGTAGCCAACGATTGGCTACTACAGAGAATCCTGCAGAAAAATCATCTGATAACAATTGCACAGACCATTCAAGTGGAAAAACATACCATTGAAACAACAAATTTGCAACATAAGTTTTTCCAGATAGCAAAAATACTTTAATCAAATTAAAGCTACAGTTTTCAATCAAGAATTCTGCACACGTATATATATACATCATCCAAACACCAGTTAATCCATGAATAACAACATAAAGTCATACGTAAACGTTAGAGATGGTTCTGATACCACTGTTAATAATTGGAGTATCAGGCACAGTGAAAATATAAAAATTTCAACCCTAAATTCGTACCAGAAATCACCCTAGGTTCTACGTATGACTTACAAATGGGGTTTAGAGGATTAACCTTAATCCATGAGATGACGCCTCGACTTGTAGAAGGTGAAGATCCCCAGCGGCGGTCGGATGTCACGCCTCTACAGAAATCCACGCGAGAGTGCTTCTGGATTTTCACCTTGTGTGTGTGTGTGAGTCAAGAACAGGTGCTAGCCTTTTCTTTCTCACTCAAGCTCTCTGACTATCTGAAACTCTCTCTACGTAAGTTTTCTCTCTGGAGAAAATTTTCTCTCTCTTTTCTGACTATCAGAAGTTCAACTAACTCCCTATCGTAACATCTAATGTTATTAATAGGAGAGAGAGAGAGAGATAAGAGATAAGAGAGAAAGGGGGAAGGATAGAGTCAGGTGGTTTGATTCAAAATCAAACCACTGTAACATCTTATCTCTCATCCCTTTCTGTTATCTGACAGATAAGAGATAACCATTTTATCTTATCTGTCAGATTACCCCAAGTTTTATTTATCTTTATAATTAAACCCCAGAAGTATTTATTTCCAAATCCCTACTTGGACACACAATTTAATCCAGAACCCAGTCTTTATGCGTGTGATCCAATAGGTCCCAAATACACTGGTAATAATTATGAATTACAATTCTTAAAAGAATTAGATAAAATAAACACCTTTATTTCATCATTAATTACAATAATTAATTATTCATAATTATAAATTGTGAGCGGTGTCTAACAACACATCACAACCACCCCGGTATTCAGAATTGATCAAGGGAATTCCGACCTAACCTTTTCATGGAAAATTACCGTGTAATTATTATCCTTTCATCATCGATATCCAATTAGTCAGGGAATAAGGAACAAGTGCCAATTCCCTAATGACTAATTAATTTTCTAGTTCCCGGAATTAACCTTAGATTAGGTTAACTTGAAGACACTCTTCAATTAACCTAATGTAGTTGACTACTAAGGTTACATTCCAACTAGTGGCCTTACTGGATATCAGCTCCCACTATCGGAGTGGTGAATCCTCTCTTGATCACTCACTATCTTTCCATGCTTCACACTACCCCCAATTTCTATTCTTTAAGTCACTCCTGGTGAGTAACAAGAAATAGAATCAAAAGGTAGTGATTCACACTCAAGATACTATAGTGATCTCAAGTCTAGGATCACTTACACAATTTTCCATAAGAGATTCAACCATTGGTACTAGATATCCTAATGGATCACTCCAATGAATTAGTACTCTACAATTCATCTACACATTAGCCTAGGTATCCCTATACCATGGTTGATAAGCTAACTGTGTACTAGTCTGTCCGTATTAATGATGTCATGTATCATTAATACTATGACTAGGGCCATTTAAAAATATTTATTATAAATGTGATTGATATCTCATAGTCAGCAACTCTTGTGACTATCATCACATTAATAAATATTCTAAGGACTTTTACCAGTTATATCATATATTAAACAGATAAAATTGAAAATTCATAAAATACAAAACTTTAATTAGGAATGTATTTAAACAATATAATTGTTTTAGGGCATACATTCCAACACAAAGTTGGTGAAGATTCAAAACACAAGGAACTTAATTGGTTTTGCAAAATTTCAAGAAACAAAATTGGTCTACACCCAAACAATAAGGTGCTAATTTAGCAATAATCTCATGAACCCTTTTAGTAAAACTGACTCCAAAACACAAAGACGTAAACCATACTGTAACGGACGAAATGGCTATGTAAGTGATTAAATCAGTTTAGTCACAACTTAGGAACTAGTTTCATAAAATTTCATAATATGCAGATGGCGTAATTTTACTAATATACTTGTACTTGCTGTAAATTAACCTAATTTTACTAATATACTTGTACTTGGTGACTCTAGCTTCTTTTTTCTTTTTTCTGTTCTAATTTTCAGTGTATATCTGAATGACCCTGCTTTCATTTGTCATTGAGAGGATTACCGTGGCCAGCACTACACTTAGGATTTGTTTGGTTCGAATTCTACAATTACTATTACCATCGGAATCATAAAATGGTCAATGATAATAGGTTTTAATGAAAATTTATAGTGTGTTTATTAATCTGGAATGAATTTTACAATTTAATATTTTTCTTTTTCATTATTTCTTTTTTCTTTTCTTTTTTTTTCCCTTTGTTGAAACAGTGGCATTTTATTTTCTTATTTTCATATTTAATAAGAATAAAAGGGTAATTAAGATGATTTAAGGACAATAAGACAAGTAATTAAGATAATTCCCTAGTAACAGGTATTTAATCAGAAAACCCATAGAAGAATTCCATCATTCCCATTAACTCCAAACAAACATTTTATATGGACATAATTGAATTTAAAACCCATAGCGAAGGTCGAATCCCATTTACCAAACACTCCCTTAATTTGTTCTACCAATCTTCTGCTGCAATTATTTCTCATGAGCATTCCCATTCTTCACGCAAGAGACAAAACAAGAAGGGTACTGGAATTTTTTATTTTTATTTTTTGGTGTTGTTTTGGTAGATTACAAGCACCTATACGAGGTAGTTTAGAATTTACAACTTTTACTAACGGTAGAAATTTGAACTAGACATTTCAAATTACTAACAGGACATATAAGCTGCAAATAAGGCCCCAAGAACTAACTGGAACCTTCAAGGACATAACCAGCCACTTCCTTTCTACAACATAAATTAACAAGCTGGTAACAAAATGTTACACACTTTGTTGATTTCACTGATGATCTGTGAAATTTGCCTCCAAATTTGTGACACTAAATGTCAAATATGAGATACTTAATACTCTTTAAAGTTTGCTAACTGTCTTTGAAGCTGCAAACAAAGGTTTGACACGCCAGAGAGCAACTTGTGTATTTCATCGTGCGATATTGATGACTCTGATGTTGCGGATGGTCTAGGGTCCTTTAACAATTGTTGAAGTTGAGAAAATAGCATGAACGATTTCTGATCATTATGGCATGACTTACCAATTAACTGAAGCAATTTACAGTTCTGGTCCATGGGTGCTGATACTCGAGGTGGGACTGGGGGAACTAGAAAAGGATGTTGAAGCAATTGAGGGATTCTCCATCTCTGATTCCGGTCCCAGGCAAGGCATTTCTTCATAATATCCAAAAGCCAAGGATTTTGAACTGTTTCATATGCAATTTCATGGTTTGGATCTGTAATCACTTTGAACTTTGCCCAAAAAGTTTTGTATTCAGAAAAAGGTGTTCTTCCATAAACCATTTGGTAAAGGATACACCCAAGAGACCAGATATCGGATGGGCGACCACATTTAATTGTGTTACCGTTTGCATCTGTCTCATTGCACATAAAGGCCTCTGGAGACATGTAACTAAGAGTACCAACCTGCAAAAGTACAATTAGAGGGCATATTAGAAAATGCAAAACCATTTGCTACCAAAAGCACATGCAGGATTGACTCCAAAACCAATTCTTGTACTTGGGGTCATCGATAATCTGTCCTTAGTGTACTGTGAACTGCCAAATGTCAGTCAACCAGAGACATATCCAATTCGAAGAACATTCAGATTTCCACTCTGCAAAATTGCAGTTTGTAAGAAGAAAAGGAGACGTAGTAACCTGCGAATCCCGTTGAATGTTGGTTGTGTCACTCATAATGGCTTTTGCTATGCCAAAATCAATCAATTTAAGAGAACCACTCACAAGAAGAAAATTAGCTGGCTTCAAGTCTGAGTGCACAATTCGCTCCTCATGTATGGTGTTGACAGCCAAAAGTATTTGCTGCAGCGTATTTAAAATGGTTACATATTGAGAATTATTGAATATTAAATATGGTTACTTGGACTAAAAATTCACATGCATCATTATATCCACACAGGTCTGGCACTACCTCATTCAACACAGCGCTTGCATTGCAAATAAGAAAAGAAATCCAGTAAGCTTCAATTGAACATTAAAATTGTTGCAATTTCAAAATATTAAATGCTTCAAGAAATCCTACATATTCCAATTTCAAGCATCCCACAGAATGCAAAAATCTTGAGAAGAATAAGACCAGATGCAGCAATGGTACGTACAAAGTCACACTTTGCTATAAAACTTCTTCCTAAGCCATATAATCAAATCCCCTGCACACAATGCTTAAGTTGCTGGTTGAAACAAAACAAGTTGCTCCAAAAGATGAATTAAAAATAAAAAATTGAAAAGCTAACAAAATAATGTAAGAAACAAAAGTACTTTAATCAAGGGCAGGGAATAGACTCTACTAAATTTCAGCAAAACTCAGTAATCCACTGGATGAAATTTTGCCACCTGACCCATCAGGGATCCATGTTCTTTGTTGCTATAGATTTGAATGGGAAACATTGCAAGATCTTGAGCACTGAACGAGAGAATGTGGGACAAGTAGTTTAGAGAATTTAAAGCAACCAACAGGTAGAGTGGAACACATGATAGAATAACAAGAAACTGCAACTTGTTAATTATATACTGCATGTCTTTTTCTAAACTATAGCTCAATCTCAAGATACAGCAAACTCTATCCTAGAATGATGTGATAGCGAATGAGTCCAGTCTAATAACCTTAAATGAATGTGAGTTTATGTTAAGATTTAGAGGCTTAGTACAGCAGAAACATGCCATATTTTTCTCCCCTCAGGAAGATTGACCAGTTGTTGCTCCAAACACTTTAATGTGGTCCAACCCCTTCTGTATAGCTTTCTGGTTATATCTAACTGTTACCCTAGCATATCCAACAAACATGGCATTCTCACAGTAGCCAAATAGTTATTTCTAGTTGAGATGAGTTCCTAATTTCAGATGGCATGTATATAATCTAATTGACCAAATCAAGTTGAAACATTTGCTCGTAGGCTTAGTGCCTACACGAGTAGCATTATTCTACAGCATTTCTTAAAAGACACAGAAGCTTTGATAAAAATATGATCAGGAGTGCTTCTAATGCCAAATCAGTTTTTATATCAGGCAAGCAAGGTGCCATCTTTGATAGAAAATTTCCAAGGCAGGACCTTCTTGAAAACAGCTGCAGTCATCCACCAGTGCAACCAGACTTACTGATGCTTGTGGGAAGATCAAAAATAAAACACATAAAAACCTTGCTTAAAGCATTTGGAGAAAGAAACTAACACAGAAAAAACACTAAACAAAAGATTGTAAACTCAATTAGCAATTAAGTAAGGCTGACAGCATAAAAGAAATTGGGATTCATCTGAGAAAAACAATGAGAAACAAATAAGCTATAATCCTAAGGTTTTATAAAATAAGGTACTTGCTTAAGTAGACAGCAGAAAAAGAGATGTGAAACCTGCCAGTAAAATCGGAGCCAGTTCTCATCTATGGTTGAACTAGAGCTGTCCAGCTCTTTCCACTTCTGGGAGAGCATGTGAGCCAAATCAATTTCACCATACTCAAGAACCATGTATATATAACCATCTTCCTTTACTCTGCCATCTTTGTTACTCGTTGTACCACTAGTAACTTCTTTGAGTAATGCTTTATCTGTCACCTGAGAAGGAAAGAGATGTTAACAGGTTCTTGAAGTATGACTTGTACAGAATACCACACCCTAGATAACTTGTAGTAAGACAAAGTTGTAACATGCAACATCAAAAACTGAGTCAATCAAGGTAGAATGCTCAATATAATGGGTCTAAACTGATCATAACCATACATCTACTGCGATAGTTAGAGAGGCATACAAGTCTTCCAGAAGCCGCACACTATGCCTTTCAAGAGCAGCAGAGATGATTCAAAAGATGAAACAAGCACTAAATTACAGGTAGAGCAGAAATATGCAAGTGTTCTCAATTCAGATAATATTTCATAATCACCTACGAGGTCTTAAGAAGTCTGAAGATTAAAAAGTTTCAAATCTTAGACAACTCAAAAACTCTCTGCCTCCCTTTGTTGAATAACTTTTGAAGGGTAAGCTGGAGTTACAAGACATAAGATGTGATAATGGAAGAAAGTGAACTTCCAAAAAGTCAATGGCACACGCTAGTAACAACCTTGGAGAGAGGGAGTAGATATTAATTTGCTAATCCTAATAGACGTTGGCATTTTAACTGATTAATCAGAAACCACACAAGATTCACATTGCTCCCACACATGTTTCTGAAAAAGCCAAATACATTTTTTTAGTTAACTTATATCTCCAATTCACATTTACCCCCCAAAAAAAAATTGCTACAGTAGTTTTCTTTTGCTAACAACATTTCCCAAAGCAACTATCCAAATGAAGCCATTTCAGCATAAGAAGTACTCTGAAAAGTGTAGGCTTAATCAGTATTTTCAATCTGGAGTTTTGTTAGTCATGTAGTTTGTTTTCAACACATAAATGCTTTTTTTTACTTTTCTATTTGAATTTCTCTGTAGAAGAAATTGGAGGTCCAACATCTTCCCAAAGGTAATGAACAGCAACATATATCAAATGCACTACATAATACTTCTACTGCAGATAATTTTCGAATCTTCACAGCTTAAAATTAGCTATAAGTAGCTCATTTGAAATTGAAAGAGAAGTGAATTTAAAAGACTGATTAACATTCAAGCTTTTGAAGAAAGTTAAAAACCGTTTCTGAGAGCGACTTAAAGGCTGTCTTACAAGATGAGCTCTTACAATTTCAAATGAGCTGCTTATAATTTATTTTAGCTGTTGAGAACAAGCCCTAATAAGCATTCAAAAATTTAAGAGAGAGAAAGAGAGGAAACAGTGGTCATAGCCATGCTGAAGTCAGAAATCACACTTTGACCTAGAATCACCATGTAATCCTTCCCAAAAAAAAAAAAAAGAATTAAAAAAAAAAGGAAAATTACAAAGAAAAGGGGAAAAAGCTAATACTTCCATCCTCTCAACTCTCATACCTCAGCCCAACTGCAACCACTCCCTCCCTCTCTCCACCTCACCCCTAACACCCTTCAACATTCTGGGGCTTCCACCAAAGGACACCTTCCCCACTGTGCTGCAGTGCTAAGTGTGTCTGAAGATCAAACATACTTTGATGAAAGTGGAAAAGAAGAGGGAAAGAGAAAGAAAAAGACGGCTAGCAATGCCAGCCAGAAATGGTGGATAGCTATTGCTGACAAGTGACATCCCTAAATTCACTTGAGAAGTTTTGTGAATAGCACAAATAGTGTTATGAATAAAATTAGTGAGAAGAGAAGAAACATTAGAATACTAAAGGCATAGAAGAAATCAGCAGGGCATATACAGGGGCCCATTACTATTTTTTCCAGTAGGGTTTTATCTACTCACTTTTGCAGCATGTCAAGCAAATATCATTCAACTAATGAATTCCGATCAAAATTATCAGCTTTCCCATAAAGTAATATCACAACAATGTTATGTCAGAAAGATCATGTTGCACATGAAATCTAACTTATGATGAGAAAAGCAGAACCATCATTAGTTTTTATGTCCTTTATCTACAATGAAAATTCATTATACATTATTTTTAAAACAACCCATCTATTTTACAATGGTAAATTTTCTAGTTAAGATGGATGAATATTTGAAACAAGCAAAAGTACAGTAGGGTAAATTCATGATCGCTTATATTCGGTACATAGAAGCTTAGCTTATCAAGATGGATAAAAGAATGCAAAAAATAAATAAATAAAGATAAACTTCGTAGCAATTCTTTTACATTGACATAATTGCTATGAGTTTTGTCAATCACAAAAATTCCGAAAGTGAACCAGTTCATGTCAAACATCAAAATCAGGAGAAACAGGGTGGAGAGCGAGGGGGCTGGAGAAACAGGGTTTGAATCAGTCATTAGGATTTTCCTATTTCTAGGTTCTTTGTAACTTACTTCCTAGTCATACTAATTGAATTGAAAACTGATCCTCAATTCCCCAAGTCATTGTTACAAGACTGGTTACTAACAATGATATTAAAATCGGCATAAACAGAGATCAAGGAGAAAAGGAAAAAAAAATTTACAAGCTCCATAGCCTGACAATTCTAATAAAACAATTCAAACTTGAACAATAAATTGGCTTTTCCTTTTTTCCCTTAGATTTTTATCCATGTAATATCCAAAGGTAATAAGCAGCTAGAGTAATATTTTAGAGAGAAGATTAGAGAGCTGTTAATTCTAAATGTTAGAATTAAAATCTTCCAATTGGAGTGTCCCTAGGTTGCAGAATCGAAATCTATTTGGTATTATCATGATAATGCATCAATGCGTTTGATGGATTCCTAAGTGTATCTCACTTCATGATTCCTACTTTCAGCTTTAGGCCCTACATTGGCCTTGCATCAAATGAAATGAAATTGCATAACGTGACATGAAGAGATTATAGTTATTGATTCCGAATGATAGAATTAAAATCTTCCATTGGAGTGTTGCCAGGGAGGAGAATCTTAGAAGAATCAGCATAATCATGTATCTATCTCTTTGATAGATTCCAAATTGTTTTTCTTATTTAGTCATTCCTACTTTCAGCTTTAGGTCCCACTTTTGTAGATACATCAATTGAAATGAAATAAAAATCATCACAATTCCTATTCCATGAGAACCTTCAGCTACATTTATCAGTTAGACAGATAAAGCTTACGCGCATTTGATCGAGTAATTACTTCCACCTAAAATTATCATTCCTCAGAACAATTGATGTGCCATGATTCGGATGCACTTAAGCTTGGAGATAACTACACTTGTTTAGTATTCCTAACAGGAGGGTTCAAAACTAGAATTTCCATGGATGGGTTAACATGAGATGAAAATTGAAATACATGGCCAAAATCCACAAAATATGGTGAAGTATCAATACAAGTAACTTACCTCATAGTCAACAAGCTGAATGATGTTCTTTTTTCCCTTCAATTTGTTGAGATATTCAATTTCCTGACAAAATCCATATGCAGTACCATACTCACGACCTTTAAGCTTAATCTTTTTCAGGGCATAAATGGTGCAATCTGATGAAATGACCTTGTGAACCTCACTGCTACCTCCACTACCTATCTTACCAAGCCTTTGGTAAAGCTTCCCATTGACTTTGAAAAACAAGTCCGCATCATAGCTCTTTTTTCGTGATGCTGAAGTTGCTTTAGCACCTACACCTTTTTCTGGTTTTCCAGATTTGTCAGGTTCTAACTTCACATCTAATGCCTGAACTTTAGAGGAGGCGGGGTCAGGATGTACAGCTCTATGACTCTCCATAGCAGAGGTGCGACCATGAGTTCGAGGATTTTGAGAATTATCACCCTCCTCTGGCACAATGCACTCTTTCTCATTAGGCACGATACAGTTCTTAGCTTCCAGATTGGCTTCTGGAGCACTGATGGACACCTGGGCAGCAGTAGCAGGCTGGTGACCTAACACTGTGCTAGTACACTTAGCTGGAGGATCCAAGAGCAGTAATTTAGGTTGTTTAATTTCCATGTCACCCGTGCTCTCTAGACCTAATTTAGACCCGCTTGTTTGATGAGTTTGCGAACAATAGGTAGTTGAATTAAGAATGGAAGCAGAGCCAGGGTTAATCAATGTTGTGGTAGCGCAGGACATTCCAACAACTGAAGATTGGGTCATTGGCTGACTTATATCATTCTGCATGAAGTTTCCAAATTGATGAAGCTGATCAGTAACTCCTAAGTTTCTAGCCAGTGAAGAAGAAATCCGGCCCTCAGGATCGACTTCTTCACTTTGGATAATCTGGTGCTGCAATCCATGACTGAGGGTTGTGGGAGCCTCTGTTTGGTTACTTCCATCCCATTCCATTTCTGTAAATGCAAGTGAATCCAAATGAGACAACAAATCTTCTAATCCAGTGGCCATTGAGTCATCGGCCCCTGCAGATAAAATTTGCAGCTGTACTATAATTTGCAAACAGTTAAATCTTTCAACCAATCTGGTTAATTAAGTGGATACCAAACTGTTGTGACACCACCAAACTACAGACGCAATTTATACTATCAAAGTCGACTGTACTGCACACAAAATAAGGGGAAAGAAATCAAGAAACAACTATTACCCTGGAACCTGGAATGATTGTTTGTGGCAAAATGAACCCTTTTTGTCCCATCAACTAAAGGAACATGCTCAGATTCCATGATGGAGGCAACTGTATCATTAGTTCTGTGACCAGCATAGGATCTGGCTTGCTCAGAGTTACCATCAAACTTTTTATAACTTTCATCATGAGTATTTACAGTAGAACCCCACTCTGTAGGCGCAATTATCGATGCATAGTCCTGAGTTTCACCAACAACAGAGACCATATCCTTTGACCGTGATACACAATCCCTTAATCTTTGACTTAATAAGCCTTCATCTTCCATCTTCTTTGTATCAAATGTAGATCCTGTAGTTTTACTGGAACCTTTTGGAGCTCCACGGTGAGGAACCAACATCCTCCTTGGTTGTATATTGTTTGAGGGCATCATACCTATGCGTTATGAAGAGTATACAGAAAAAAGTTCAGAAGGATCTCCAACATAAATCACGAATTTACTTAGCTTTACTCACTATATTATGAGAAAATTCCAAAGAAAAGCACCATCACACAATTTTAGAAGGAGACAACTAGGGAAAGCTTTCAAGGAGCAACAATTTGGGAGTTTCAGGAGGGAAGAAATGAAATTAAAGAAGAAGAGAAAATTCAGCCAAAAAGTTATCTCCAAAATGGAAAGGATTGGAGAGAAAAATTTAGCCAAGAAAAGCTTTCAGTATTACCAACTGTAACCAAGTAGTAGTTAAAGAAATGGAGATAAAAACATAATGACTAATAAATCCTAAATCATCCAAATTTATCCCCTAACTTACAAACAAGCAGGGCATGTTTTTACTTTTTATATTTTCTTTCCTGACTTATGTTCTATTATATTTTCTTTTCTGTCCTTAACTCCTTAGCTAGGCCAAAGAGACCAAAAACATTATGCCTTCAACCAAAAACAACCTACCTGGTGTGAAGTGAACAAAGAATTCTTTTGAAGCTCAGCCAAAACATAATAATCCTAAGTTTCATAAGCTCATTGAAAATAACAAACGAATGTACAACCACCGCTCAGCTAATATAATAACATCCTTATAGTCAAGTTTATGTGCTTTTACGCAAGAATATGCAATTTTTTTGTACATTCTTTTCCTTTCGGCTCCATTAACTGATATTACTCATCACACTATAATTTCAAAGAACTCAATTCAGCTAGGCAAAATCAGCTTCTTCCGTGGCAGTTACACGAATATGAAATTAAGAAAATCGAATGAGCCCTATTTAACTATTTATACCCCATTTCCAAGTATAAACAAATTGGCACCATAATCGCAGCTTTACTTCCATTACAATCACAAAAAAAAAAAAGCGTAAATTAAGCAAAACCCTAGCCCCAAATTCGAAGAAGGAGGTGGGGGAGAAGGAGTTCAAATTTTAAAAACTAAATCAGATTGAACAGACTAGAACAATGGCATCACAAAATTGGAATCTTGAATCAAAACTCCAAATGGCAGCCAAAACGCGGTCGTAGCAGTGGAAAAGGTGTAGAAACGAAAAAACCACTTACTGAGAGGGCGATGGCGCTTGAACACGGCTTGAACGTTCCGGAAGAAAGCGTCATTGGACGACGAAGAAGACGATGAGGAAGTCGACGTCGTCGAAGTGGAAGTCGAAGTGAAGTCAAGATTTATAGAATTTTGGAGGAAAGTGGAATTGGTTGACAACGGCGGAGGTGGTGGTCCTGCTGCTGCTGGTGGGGCCGCCGGAAGGTTAGCCTCCTCCCCTTCCATTGATGAATCCTTGGAGCATTTCTAATCTGTAATCTCTTCTACTCGGCTGTGAATCGATCGAGGAATCAGGGCAGCTCGGAGGAGCGGATCCATGATTTTTGTTGGGTTTATTTGGCGTTGCTTTTCTGGGGGGAGTGTGGGAAGAAAGGGAGATTTCGCAAGTTTAAAATGTTTTATTGGCGCTCTCGACTCTCCAAGTCTTAACCAATGTTCTAAAACTCGGATTGGGCAACGAACCGGTACAGGTGGCGGTTCGAGGTTCGACCGGTTCATGTTTTTTTTTTTTTCTGTTTCTTCCTTCCCTCCTCTCCTCCCCTCCCTTTCCCTCCCAACCCATCCCGTCCTGGTCAACCGGTCAGTCTGGGAGAGAGGGAGGGAGAGGGAGGGGAGGGAGGGGGAGGGGGAGGAGGGAGGGAGGGAGGAGGAGGGAGGAGGAGGAAGAAGAAAGAAAGGAAAGGGAAAAGAAAAGGAACAGAAAAGAAAAGGAAAAGGAAAAAGAAAAGGAAAAAAAAGGAAAAGGAAAAATTAAATCTATAAAAATTTTACACATCCAAAATAAATTCTATAAATTTCTACTCAGAGGTTACAAGAAAGTTTTCTATAAACACCCAAAAACTCATTACCAAACGGCCTATGAAAATTGAACAAAATTTTCTGAAATTTGATAAATGTAATTTCTTTCAACCATACAAAAAAAAAGAAAAATTTGAAATATTAGATACATTTTAACCGAAAATTGGGAAAACAAAAAAAAGAAAACCAATATCAATAAATGAAAAGAATTCTAATTTTCAAATTTTTGTACTCATCTAACTTCAAAAATACTTGTTGGTGTGGTGGTTAAGACACTTGTATCTTATATATGAGGTCCCAAGATCAAATCTCACTATCACCACATTTTATATTTTCAAAAAATGAAAAAAGTCAAAAAACCGCCGGTTCGACCGGTTCTTGACGGTTTTTGACCATTTTCGGCTTTTAAAGAGAACCGGACCGGTGGCATGGCCGATTCGCGGTCCAACCGGTGGTTTATTTTTACTTCCGCAGCTATTTTTGCATTAAATAATAAAATTATCCCTCTTATGCTTAACTTACCTTTGCACTTGAGAAGGGTAATTTATTTTTTCATATGAAAATAAGTGTGAAAGTAAAAATTGAGTTGTGGAACTAACAGCAGCTCTCATTAGTAATGTTGGGGAAAAAGACATAAACCGGAGTGGGGGCGAAGTAAGCTTGAATTGTTTTAGTGATGGTAACGGGTTTTTCCCTGCCGCGGGGGGGGGGGGGGGGGGAAGGGAAATAAGTTTGAACTATCTTTAGTGATGGTAGTGGGGCAGGAAAATCCCTCCCCCAACCCCCACTCTAAAATCTCTCCCCACCCTCGTCTTGTCGCCCACTTTTTCTACCTTGCCATTTGCTCCATGTCCTCGTAGATGCCCCCACATTTGTTTAATTATATTTTTATTTTTTATTTTAACATTTTACATGTGTGTGTCTATATATATATATAATACCAATAACAATATTGTAAATCACCTTTTTAGATTTTTAGGTAAATTCAATATAAAATTAAGTTTAAAAATCACTTTGATCTTTGGGATAATCTCAGAAACCTCTCTTGAGGTTTTTTCTAACCACACCTGATTCCCCTAAAGTTTTTAAAATCACACTAAGCACCCTTGATAGGATGATGTGACATCAGAAAATTTTGAAAGGACAATATTCACGAGTGCAGTGCATACAAAATTAAGTTTAATCCACAATCAATTTTTACATTTATAAGTTCCTAAATACCTTATATGCTATGTTCTGCAACTATACAAGTCGATATTGAATACAATGTATTAAGGGTCGAACTCACAGGGAAGAATGGATAATTACCAGCACTATTTAAGATTCTCTATTATTTAGACAACTAACAAATTGAAGGCAACAAAACTAAGGGTGCATTTTATAAAACTGAAGTTTGAAAACTGAAGTCTGAAATCTGAAGTTTGAAATCTGAATTCATTAAATCACTGAATTATTAAGTGGTGAATCTAACGCAACTTTTATCTGAATCTAAACACTGAACGTGTTATCTCTGTTTGATAATCATAGATAACTGAATGCTGAATTTCCTATAATTTTACAATTTTGTCCTTATATTAATTTATTTATAAATGATGATATTATATTGGTATATTTTACTAGTAGCACATATGAGTAAATTTTATTTAAATAAGAATTATTTATTAGAAAAAAGAACTAAAAATGAAAATAAAATTATAATATAACAAATTTATTTGACAAAATTTAAATGGTAGTCTATCAAATGCTATGAATATAATTAATCTAAAATGCTAAAAATGTTGATTTTTAATTTGCTCATGTAAGTTGATCATAAAAAGTTGATCAGCATGTCAAGATCCTCCTCCTTGTTTTGTATTTTCTGTGTTGTTTTCGATATGTTGCTCATTTTGTACCATAATTTCTTCATTCTCAAAATCATGAAACCAAGTACCACAATTCTTCATTCTCATTTTGTATCAAAATTATGAGCATGAGGAGAAGAAAATACAGCCCCAAATCCAGTTAATTTGTTAAATAACGTAATTTGCAGCTTGGAAATGGCAAGGTTCTTCTTTGAAGAACAAGTTTTTAGTTACAAAAATTGTACAGCAAATTTATCGACAATAATGAGTTATAAACAATGGAATGTTAAAAGTTCCAACAAAACCATTCTAACTGGGAAAAACACCCAATGTTCAAATAATCGTATATATCTGATCGTGGGAAGTCTGAGCAAATTATGCTCCAATTACATTTACCCCTCGTTTGGTGCGATGGAAAGGCCTGGAATGAAAAGGGTTTTCCACCCAGAATTTTTTTCCTGCTAGAATGGAGAGGAAAAAATTTATCATTCCAGTGTTTGGTAACCAAGTCAGAATGGAATGTTAATTTCTTTTAACATGTCTGGTATGATCATATTGAGAAGTCAGAATGGAATGGTAAAAACTACTATATTGACTTAATTGCCCTTATATATAACATTCTATACACATCTTGATTTAGAGACAAATGAATTATTAATTAATAAATAACTTTTTAATAGCATAAAATCACAATAACTTATTAAGTGAAAACATAACTTTTTAATAGCACACAATTACAATAAGTGAATATTAACTGTAATACAATTGTAATAGGTAAATACTAGTTGTAACTAAAATTTTAAATTACATGTATGTTAAATCCCGTGTATTTTTTATACATGTTAAATCCGTCATTCATGCATGTTAAATTCTTTACCCTTGATTTGCTTTTGGATGGTTTTAAGAACTATTTGTAAATAGGAAAATGTAATTGTGCCTTAATAGATAATCTAGTATGTTTACTCTTTTTTTTAAAATTTTTTTGATTTCATATGAATGCATTTTGGCATGTTGTTGTTTGTTTAAATTAACAAATGTTATCATATAATCTAATATTGTGAATAAAAATATATTAAAAATGTCAACTGAATATTCTATTTCAAAGTAAAAAGAAAGAAAAGTCATTAAATAGAATTAAAATTTTTCCTAAGTAAAAAAGTAGTAGACTTATTAACTAAACTCACAAAATAGACCTAATATTTGACAAAATAAATGACAAATTAATATATATATATATATATATATATAAAAGATAAATAGGTACACAGGAACTAGAGATATAAAATATAGAAGGATAATCTTGACTCCTATAATTTAGATATTTATTGGATAGATTTGGAATGGCATTTCCCTAAATTTTTGTGAGGAATGGGATTCCAGAAAAAAGTTGGAATAAGTTTTCTAGGAGGAAACGGCTTTCTAGGGGAAAGGGCCATACCAAACACTAGAATAGAATGAAGAAGTTAGAAAGGCCTTTCCATTCTAGACCTTTCCAGCGTACCAAATGAGGGGTTAGCTCATCCCAGTAACACTCTTTCTACATTGTGTAGAGAGTCCTTGCATCACCAGCCGAGAAAATCACATACTAGAGGATTGCAATGAGGATTCAAGATGACGAATTCTTAAGCATGAACACGCTGAAAATTCAGGTCTCTGATATTTCTCCACTTAAATAATATTTGCGTGCCATCTTTCTGTAATCTGCAAAACAGGTTTCGACATATAACATGTTTCTCAGAAGAGAATGCCCAATAGTGTTACCCCCAAATTGTCTGAAGAACACTTCCCATTTCATCATTGCAATTCAGAGAGGCAAATTATGAAGGTCATGCTGTTCTATCTCAGCTTGAACGTTAACAGCATTTGTTTGATTTGGAACAGAAAAGTAGATGAAAATCCAAATGTAATTCTGAATACTTAAAAGATGGGGTCAGAGCATGTTGATTTGCATTTTAGCCTGTGCAAACTTGACGATATCAAAGTACCATAGTCAGGAACAACATTTTCTGTTTTAAGAAGTGAATAATATAATAGTAAATCTTTTATAACCAGCACATTCTGTATAAGGGATTTTAAATACTTTGTTGATGAATGTTTGGACTACAGAACCTACATAAAAGGTGAGAGACTATTTGAAACTGAAAGTAGTCAAACTAATGAATTAGCTTGTGCCTCACAAAATACGGGCTCATAAAATTCTTAATAAGAAGAATAGCATTCTTGCTTCTACCCTAATCAGTATATTAGACATAATACGGGATAATTCCGATGCAAGAGGCAAGCTAATCAAGAATCCAAATGGCCGCAACCCAGCCCCCGCTCCCCAAAAAATTGCTTTTTCCCTACCTCAATTTCACCCAAGGAATGTAGCAATCAACGAAGAAATTCAATTGAGATTGATGGTCACCAATTAGAAGAGTAAAATTCATCTTTTGGCATAGACCACAATTCATTCAAACTCAAGAAAAAATTCACTAGAAGGCCGATATATTAAAGTATTTGCTTGACACCTAGTATCTTTTACACCCAAAAAATGGCGATAACAATTTCTGAGATTTACTAGTAATATTTCGCATACAATTCATAAAAATATTAAAAAATAAAAACAGAAGAGGACACGGAGAAAAAATCTACCCCAGTAAGAAGAGATCCTTGATTTAGAGTTGACGGAGTGGGGAGTTGGTGGAGGTTGTCGAGATAGATTTCCGGTGTCCTCCGAAGATTTCTGGTAGAGATTTCTTTGCTTCAAGGACTTGCGGACTACCAAAACAAGATTTTCCGGAGTCTTTTCAAGCCTAGACGGCGTAGGAGGCAAAGCTGATGGGGAAGAAAGAGGAGAGGGAGAAAACAGACGGCAAAAGAATGAGAAAGATGAAAAAGAAAGGTGATAGTGTTTTATTTGGCAAAGGGTATTTATGGTCTAAAAACTATACTTAAACCCTAACATGTGAGCGTACTTTTTATTCAGTGATGATGAGTGATAAGATTATCACTTATTTTTCGGACTCCATTTTGTCTAACTGATCCAGACCCACTTAACCAATTAAGATGCAGTATTTTTTGTTATCAAACAGTCTTAACACAATTAAGATTTGAAGTCATTAAGATTAAGTCCTGAATGGAGTTATCAAACAGGGCCTAAGCCAAAATATATAAGAAAATAGCAAATAAAAACTCCTTAGACCATGGAATCCCTTACTACGAATGTAAATGCAATTCTCAGATCAATGAACACTACTATATCTTTGTTAGTCATGGCACAATTTCCTTATATATGTGAAATCTACTATTATAGTGAATCAACTATACCTATAACCAATATATACCTACTCTCGTGGTTATGAAATTAGTTATAAGTTCATTTTCTCTATGAAATTACATGGAACAAAATTACAAAATCTACAAATGTGCAACTCTACTCTCGTGAGTGTACTCCTAGGTCTAGCACTTCCTTAAACTAGTGTTAATTTCCAATTTTCATTACAAATCCAACACCTTTAGATCATCAAAATCAATGACTAGTCAATCATGATTATAAGAAAAAAATGCTAAATAAATTGCTCAATATAATAGCATCAAATAGCCAAAAACTAACACAAACAATCATAGAGAGTTCAACCAAAACTCAAGGCATAAACTTTAGAAACACATGATAAATAGAAAATCTAAACTTGTATTATAACTAAACAAGAAATCCAAAACAAAAGAGAAAGTGATAGGAGATATATCACTCTTGACACGTGAGATCAAACCCTCCATTTTTGGTCCTCAATTTTCATCCAGATCTAACTATAAACAATAGAGGATAAAACTATACTACACTACATAAACTAAACTAGTCTAAACTTAAGAAAGTAGAAGAGCAACATTTTGGTGGTGTTTTCTTCTCCTCCAAAAGCTCCTTGGAAATGTCTTGAAGGCCTTTGTTTATAGAGAAATCAATCTCCAAAACAATGATGTTAAAGTTGTTCAATAATGCCAAAAGGTTGCTTCTCCAAGTTTCCATGCTTTTCTTGGGCAGAACCACATGAAATCACCGTAATTAGTCAAAAGGCTTGTGTGAAAAGGTCACAACTTACTCTGCAAATTGTAGAGTTGAAATATGGATTTGAGGGTGGATTCGACCTTGGATTTGCCCCTTGGATCAGATCCGAGATTGGATCTGCATGGATCCAAGTTTGGATCCGCATAGATCCAAGTTTGGATCCTGCTGCTCTATTTTTTTCTTTGAACATTTAACTTCGTTTTCTCATACATAACTTAGATCTTTCTTTTCTCATTTAAAATCATTCAACTCCAAATAAGTGAATTGTGCATCATTTTGATCTAAGGGTGCGTTTGATAAAACTAAAGTTTGAAAACTGAAATCTGAAATCTGAATCTATTAAATGGTTGAATTATTTAGTACTAAATCTAATATATTTGAATGTATATCACATTAAATGATAAATGAATAGTTTATCACTTAATTTTGGGAGCAAGTTTTGCCTAAACAATTCAATGCCACTTAATTAATTCAAACATTCTATTTTCGGTTACCAAATAGTCTGAATGTGTTAAGATCTGAATCCATTAAATTTAAGTGCTAAATTGGGCTATCAGACGGGGCTCAAGTTGATATCCAATTAGCCAAAACCTACAAAAGCACAATATATTATGCATTAAACCATTAATTTATATGTTTTGGCAATAAATTGATTTTTGAAGAAGTAACCACCAAAAATGGAGCCAAAAGTCCACTTAAATCCTAAAAATTCACCAAAACTAAATAATTAAACACACTAAAAAATAAGTAAAATAAACCTTTATGAAATTCTCCCACACTTGAATCATTGCTTGTCCTCAATCAATAACAAATACAATCCAAAAAAATGATTCAAACATTACTGCCAAATGAATTCAACCTTTCTCAACTAGGTAAACAATCGTTATGCGATCATTTGATTTACCTCAAATACTCATAATATCAAACAAAAGAGAAGCCACCATACCTTAATTCCACATGTCTAACTTAATCTCTCACCCTAACCTAATCTCACAAACAAGCAACTCATATAGTCAATGCATAGCTTTTCTCATCTACAATCTCCTCAATCTCAAATTTAAAGAGGGATTTTATTTGTTGTTACTAATCCTTCAGACTTAAATTGTGAACACGTCTTTTGACACAAACATTGATGCTTTTAGGTGAAAACTCTCAGTTACTCAATACTTCACTTATTTGAATTGTTTTGCATACTCTTAATTCAAGCACTTTATGACGGGAAAGTTAACATTTGTAGATGCCAACCCCCGGTTACTTAGTACAAGAATCATTGGAGTAGAATAAAAACTCTTATTCTTTTTTTTTTCACTTCTCCTTTTTTTTCAACTTTAATTTTTCTTTTTTTCTTTTCTTCTTCTTCTTCTTCTTCTTCTCCTTCTCTCTCTCTCTCTGTCTCTGTCTCTCTCTAATTTATCCCTCTCAAAGTAATGAACACAAGGAGAGAATTGCTTTTTGTGATTATATTAATAACTTGTTTGTAAAATTAAGTAAAGAAGAGAAATCTCATTTAATATGTAGAATATACGCATAATGATCTCCATTTCACAAAATATACTTAGTAAATGCAAGTATTCTAATCACATAATAACTATTTCCTAATCAATTGAGGAATTCATTTTCCAAAGCACATATAGATTTTCAACATTTGGCAGAATTAAAACACATAAGGTTAGAATAAATTGGTCCTTTTAAAGTAAAATAGCAAAACTTTCAAAAAAAATTTGGCTCTAGTGAAATTTTGGAAAAGATTTTGAAAAATTTTTGATAGAGTTCCCTCTTATAATTGAATGAAACTCCCATCCAACAATCCAATTAAATTTACTTGAGTTCGATGAGCTGATCAAGTTGGATCTCGAGCTCGAGAACTCGAAATGGTAAAGATTGTTATATTTTAAACTAACAAGGCTAAAATGATAAATTAATAAATATAATATATTAATTTTAAATTAAATTTTATAGAGTCAAGTAGCTCGACGAGTACTCGATTGATGTATTCTCCGACTCGAGATCGACTCGGTAGCTCGAGCTCGACTTCGATCGAGCTCGAGTCGAGCTCGAAATCAAGCTACTCGAATAATCAAGTCAAGTAACTCGAAAAAATTTCACCCCTAGTCAACAAATTGCCTAAAGCTTGGAATTTAAACAAGTTTAATGAAGCCAATAAGCACAATGGAACTTCCTAACATCAACAAATATCATCACATATTCACCATTGAAGATTTGATAGAAAACTCAAGAACATGACAATGGCGAAATCTTTAATAGATAATAAAGTTAAGAAAATGTACCGCCAATGTGTAGAGTGATGCTAGAGGATCCAAATGATATAAATAACTAGAAGAAAAAGCCCTAAAATCGACCTAAAATGACAAATTTTAGTTTGGCTCTATTCTTGTTCCTGAACAAAAATCCCTCCAAAAATCCATTTTTGATGTGAAATTCTTGAGGGATTTTGATCACAAGTTGTTTTGGATGATTTGATGGTGAAAAATGGAAGACAAACGGTTAAAAGATAAGAATAAATGAAGGGGTTTAGGGTTTATTGATGTATGAAGTGAAAAAGAAGAAAACATTTAAAAAAATGTTGCCGAACTTTGTTTTAAATAGTTGCCCGAAAGGATTCAAGGACCGGATCCAAGGTTGGATCTAGTCCACCCCTTGGATCAAATCCGAGGATTGGATTTGAGAATGGATCCACCCTTGGACCCATCCTCTGATATTAGAACTTGATCTAAGGCTCGGATCCAAGGGCTTCTTGACTGATCCGAGCTCGGATCCCTTTGTTTCTGCACTTTTGACAGAAAAATTTTCAATTTCCAATTTTGAAAATCAAATTCCTCAATTTCCAAACTACACTTGAGGTCGAATTTTTCAAGAGTTTAACACCTCACATAAGTGCAAAATACCCTAAACACAAATTTCAATCCCTTATAACAAATCAAATTCAACTATAATGCAAAATGAGTGGTGAGGTTGTTCGATCAAATTGTAGTCTCGACACTCAAAATGCACTTCTTGGTGCTCAAATAGCTCAAATGAGTATCAAATGATCAAATTAACACTTTAACATTCAAACTCAATTTAAAATCATGCAAATGCAATATTTAACCTCATACTAGAAAATTTAAGCAATTAAAACACAAAATGAAGATTAAACGTCCCTTTTTCACATTTGAACTTCCAAGTTTTATAGTGGCATCTTCTTCCAACTTGCAAACCCTACAATACAAAACCAACAAAATAAACACACTCCAAAATAGACATTGAACATGGAAACATAGTAAAATGAATTAAAGTAACACAAACATAGGGTTGTCTCCCAAAGCACATCTTTATAGTTATTAGCTTGACTATTAAACCTCTTTATCAAGGAGGTCTTGTCAAAAAATAATCCACCAATTTGGGACGTGGCAGATTAACGAATAGTGGCTCAATTTCATGAGTCCTATATTCATATGATTTGAGAGTTGGAAGTGGCTTACAAATCTCAAGCAATTCACAGGTAATACCTTGAATGTGCAATATTTGAGATGATATCAAAGGAATGTCTACACAAGTTTCTTGGGTGATAATGCCTTTCGAACCTACACTTTCAAGACACTCCTCATGAGGGGTTAAATGTACATCATTCATGCTTGCCTCTTGAGGTTCATAATCCAATTCAATGACATTATCTTGTGAAATGGATAATTCCTCATTAAGACAACAATTATTATCATCATTTTCATCAAAATAATCCACTTTCACATACAACATCCTCACCATTCATAATAGGGTCAACTTGCATATCACTAGAAGAAATAACTTCCACAAATCACTAAATTGGACTTATATTCTACCAAAGTGTAAGGATAATTCATCTAATCTATCCTCTATAAGAGCAATACGGTTAGATATCACATCGGTTAGCTTTTCAATCACTAACTCCCAAGTTTGTTTAGATCCATAAGCTACTCTTTAAATAACTAATTTCCACGATGGCTTAGTTTCATGTTGGACATATTAGGGCTGAAAGTCATCATAAAAACATAAAAAATCATTATAAGCACATTGGTTATCCCAACCACAAACATGAGAATTATCACAATTAGGATCATATTTGTCGCGCCCCATTTTTTTTGGAAAAGGGAAAATTGATTTTTTGAAAAAAGAAAGGGAAATGGGTCATGGGACTACAAAAATGCGACGATTTGGACCCAAAACAAAAGTCTAGAAAAAGGGTTTTTAGAAAAGTTTGGAGTCGCCACTTGGTATGGAGTTTAGGTGTACCAAGTCACCTAAAAATTTTAATTAATGAAAATAAACTAGGAAAACCCTTTTTTAGACGACTCCAGGTCTTTGAAAAACTAGAGAAAAAGGTTCGGGGGTCACGGTTGAAAGAAGGGAAGGCAAAGATTCGATGTTACTCGTCTCTAAGGCACCCTTCTAACCTAGCCAAAGCTAGTTGCAAGATTTAGTTAAAAATTTCCTAATTCTAACTTCAAATTTATCACATTTGGATGTTATCTATATGGATGCAAAAACCTAAATCTAATGTTGGATCGAGAGGGGCAAAATGTCTCCTTGAGGTTTGATTGGAATTGATCACATTAGTTGTGTCATCCAAGTTTGATCCCTCGAGGAGGTCACGAAAAATGCAAATGATGAAACTCGGAAAAGACGGGAGAACTAGGGTTTTCAAAAGAAGTGCAATTTTTATAAAATCTCAAGGGAAAAAGAAATTGGTTTTTTTTTTGAAAAGATCAATTTTAAGTGCAAAGAGGAATTTTCAAAAGATGCAATTTTAAGAAAAACAGTTTTTCTTGACTTTGAATCGCTAAAATATGAAGAAGAAACTTGACTTTTAAAGAATGATTTTAATAGAATTTAAAATAATGCACATGTATGTCCTAAAGAGGGATAATGCAACCTAATGGGTGCGGGGGACTAAGTTCGTGACTTTAAATCTTCCTTTTCATAGAAGGAAATAAAAGCGTGCTAAGGCTAAGAAGCCATACTCGCTCTTTTCCCTAATTCAAAGAGTAATGCCCTAAATGCACTAATCTATTTTTTTGACGAAAAAGAAAACTAAATAACATGTTTCGCATACGGGATGGGAGAAAAGTAGCATGCAAAATGGGAAAGAAACTCTAAAAGTGAAAAGTGTGTGAAATTTGTATCTAATGCATGAACGGCATTAAGGGTCTAGCATTGGACTAGCCCTCATTTAAAAGTTCTCACTAACATTGGATTAGTGAGAAATCGAAAGGAAAGACCACAACTAGCGTTGGACTAGTGTGGGGACGTCAATACATTTACACAATAAACATGTAGACATGATAATAAAGCAAGTAAACACATAAAACACATAAACACATAACACATAGGCATAATATCTAGATGCAAGATCCTAGGAAAGAAAGTAAACACATAATCATGCAAGCATGCAAACTAAGCATATAAAACCTAATTATTATATTGGGGAAACCTAAATACATTCCAAGGAGAAAAAATTCGGAATAATAATCTAACTATTACATTTTCTAGAATAAATACACTTTTTGCAAAATTAAACCTATCTATTATAACTTGGCAGCCTCCAAATGATTTACCCAAAAATTAAACGACATAAATAAAGACTAGACATGAATAAAAGCAAAGGAAAAACTTAATTTAAAACATGCAAGATCATGCAAAAACACATAAAAGCACATAATAGGGGAAAGAAGTTACCATCCCTTGATGTGATGCCTTAATTGAATCTTTAAATGAGGGGAATGGTTATCTAAGACTCAATGTCAACAAAAGGGATCAAGGTACCAATTTAAAGGAAAAATCAATCAAAACTTCAAAGAAAAGGTATCAAAGCAGATTCTGCAAGCAACATGGACAAGATTAGGAAATACGAATAATAGAGTAAGATTCTGGAACAAAAGAGCAGGAAATAGCAACAAAACTGAGGAACAGAGAGGTTACGCGGAGAAGAAACGCGGATGAAGCCGCGCAACTAGGTCCACGTTACATGCAAAATGTAAAGTTCAGAAGGGAAACGCGGACTAGAAACGCGGACTCAGCCGCGTAACAGTCCGCGTCTCTTCCCATCTTCAAAATATCAGGAAGATTGCTTCCAATTTTTTAGACAATAACACAAACAAAATCTTCAGAGGCAAAGGGATCTATTTAAAGCATTAAACATCATCATTCAGATCATGTCAAAACAAGCTAAAACCGAAGAAGGCCAAATCTTAAACATCAACATCATCAAATAGACAGAAAGGGGGAAGAGGAGAACTGTCAGGCTAGAAACCCGGGAGGTTACGTGGACTGGCCTGCGTAACAACCCCGCGTTTCTTCACATCTTCAAATATTCAAGAAGAAACACGGATCGTTACGCGAACGAAACCGTGCAAGGACCCCGCGTTTCTTCACATCTTCAAACATTCAAATAGAAACGCAGAGGGTTATGCGGAGCATCTCGCGTAAGAACCCCGCGTTTCTTCACATCTTCAAAGCATGAAGAACATTTTTCCAGAAATTTTGTAAAAAACCCAACAGAATCATCACAGAAGCATCAAACGTCTGATTTTAAACGTAAAAACAAATCTATTAGCCTTACCAAGGCTATCTAAACGTAACATACTCATATAACAACAAATAAACATCATCAACTATTATAAAACATCAAAAAACATAGTCAAGACCTTGGTTCCACCAAAAGGTCACATTTTCAGCAAGATTCACGTTCAAAAAAATAGGGATAAGAAAGAGAATCACCTGAGCCTCTTGATCTCAAAACAAAAGGGGGAAGTTTCGGATTTGAAGATGGTTTCCTTCTCTTCCCAAAGCAAAACCCTAGAATTCTTTTCTTTCTTTTTTTCTCCTCTTTTCCTCTCATTTTTCTGTCTTTTCTTTTCTTTCTTTTTTTCTCCTCTTTTCCTCTCATTTTTCTGTCTTTTCTTTTCTTTCTCAGCCTCCCTCTTCTCTCTTTCTCCTAACCTCTCAAAACCCTCTCATAAGCTATTTATAGCCACAAAACCTAGCATGAAGGGTTTGGATAGTTTGGGATGAGTTGGGTTGATTTTGAACGTTAGATGAATTGTTAAGGGATTAAGGGTGAGTTCGGTATTATCTAAATTGATTTCTTGATGCTCAAGGCGCAGAAAATACAGCTGGAAATGAGGAGAAAAAAGGCTAAAAAAAATGCATGCATATTTTTTTCGCTCGATCGTTACGGACCTATCCAGAATGGTCCATGCTTTTGACTTTCTTTTTTTCTTTTTTTAAAGAAAACCTACAAAATAAGAAAGATGTGTTAGAATATTCAAAAATAAATAACTAAACATTAATAGATAAAAACATAAGAAAACAAATGAGATAGTCAAAATTTGGTGTCTGACTTCTCTTTGTCCGAAGTTTCAAAAAACTCTAGACAAAGACGTAGACACCAAATACTTACCTGGTTTCGCTGGTTGTATCTGAACCATTGTAAACAACAGAAATGTTAGATTGCCAATTTTCAAACTACAAAAGCATAATGTGACCGAACTCGTGTAGAGTTGCCTACGTATCTCGACATAAGAATCAGGTCAAACGTAGTTCCAATGCAAATGAACTATGATGAAATGAATACTGAATCTTGTAAAATTTGAGAACGGGAGATAGAAGGGTGCCCGGCGGAGGTTGAGACTCATCAACAGGAATTTGAAATATCAAGAAGGGGAGGTAGAAGGGTGCCCGGCGGAGGTTGAGACTCACCAACAGGAATTTAAAATATCAAGAAGGGAGATAGAAGGGTACCCGGCGGAGGTTGAGACTCACCAACAGAAATTTAAAATATCAAGAAGGGGGATAGAAGGGTGCCCGGCGGAGATTGAGACTCACCAACAGAAATTTAAAATATCAAGAAGGGGGATAGAAGGGTACCCGGCGGAGGCTGAGACTCACCAACAGAAATTTAAATTTGAAGAAGGGGATAGAAGGGTGGCAGAGGTGAGACAAAGAACCAACGTAAATTTAAATTGAAGTAGGGGATAGAAGGGTGCCGGAGGTGAGACAAAGAACCAACAGAAATTTAAATTGAAGCGGGGATAGAAGGGTGCGGAGGTTGAGACAAAGAACCAACAAATTTAAATTACTTTTCCAAATTTAGACTATTCAGTGGGATTGGACCCAAGCCTGAATGACTAGATGGGAAAATGCAAATATGCCCTAGGTCTAAATTGCTGGTGGGATTGGATCCAAATCTAGACACTAGCGGGAGAGTGAAACATAAATTCTGGATTGCCAGATTTTGAAAAATAAAACACAAGCTGTTCAACATGATAAATGTGAAACGCAAGTAATGATGCACTCAGTGAAATGTTGCATTTCTGATTTTTGCTTTTCTTGTCTCGAAAAGGAAGTGATTGATAGGAACAATGACTTTTTTTCTTTTCTTTCTTTTCCTTTTTTTTTTTCAAGTATCGATGGATTTTGAAAATTTGAAGAGTGTAACTGAAACCTTTCCTCTCCAGGGTTGCAACAAATACACATATGTTGCCATCCTCTTGATCTGCAAACTTTTTCCGGCAAAAATTAATTTTGAATGCATTATCCAAAATTGGAGATCACTTCTCTCAAAACAAAATTGCCCCAGTGTCAAATGGATCGTTAATCCTGCAGAAGTCATGAAATATTAACCAATTAGTCCATGGCAATTCAATTTTTTCTTCTCTTTTTTTTTATTATTATTATTTTTTTATTATTATTTTTTAATCATAAAGTGCAAATTCTCTCGGGATCACAACTGTTAGCCATTAAAATGACTAAAATGTATCAGAACCATGCGATAAAATGCATTCATGAGATATTTATGTTCATGAAACATTGCTTGTTCTCAAGTGGTAGGAAGTATTCATCAAAAACAAGTTATGGGATTGAAATAAACCATGCGATCTTAGAAATCCAAATCCTCATAAACCAGGCAAAACATCATTATGCAATTATTCAATTTGCATCAAGTACTCATAATATCAAGTAAAAGAGAGACAATTATACCTCAATTTTAACAATTCAAGCTTGATTTCTCACTTTCACCAGATTTTGCAATCAAACGACTCATATAGTCAATTCAAGCTTGCTTTTTCCACAGTTTTCTCAGATTTTACTACTAAAAAGGATTTACTGAAACACATCTTCTTATTCAAATTGCAACAATGTCTTTTACCGCGAAAATCAACACTTTTGGGTGAAGATTCCCGGTTATTCGACATATGCCTTCTTGTTCAAATAGTAAAAATGTCTTTTGACGCGAAAATCAACACTTTTAGGTGAAGATTCCCGGTTACTCAATATTTTACTTGTTCGAACTGCTTTGCATACTCGTAATTCAAGCACCGTTTTATGAAAGTTAACATTTGTAGATGCTAAACCTCCGATTATTTAGTACTAGAATCATTGGAATAGAATTTTAATTCTCACTTTGCTACTTTTCTTTTCCTCTCTTTTTTTCTTTTTTTTTTCTTTTCTCTTTTTTTTTCTTTTTTCTTTTTTTTAGCATATCAATTGAAAAAGGATCATTTGCCAACTGTATCAATCATTTTCTTGTAAAATCCAATAAAAGAAGAAATCTCATTCAATAGGGAAAAAAAACTGAGGCATAATTTTCCCTATTTTACAAAACATACTTTCTAAAATGCCAATGTCATAATCACATAATAATTATTTTCGAGTAAAATGAAAAATGGATTTTTCAAATCGCACGGGCTTTTATTTTAGCAGGATGAAAGCAATTGCAATCAAAATTGAACATTTGCACCCTTTTTGAATCAAATTTTGAAAAACAAATCAATTTGTGGGGCAAATGTGCAATTTAGATAAAGGTTTTTTTTTTAAACACATACAAGCACATAAGAGCCAAATTTAAACAAATATATACATCCTGATGCAGCAATTTAACCAAAAATATTTCTAACAGTTAAACCTATATCTAACAAACAGAACGCATGATCAAACATAAGAAGTGAAATAAAGAAAGAATGGAATAAACTGCAAATCAGGGGGCGGATCTATTGACCCCCTCAGCTCCACCATCACCTTCGGTGGCCTCTGGGATAGGCTGCTCAGGCGGAATGTTGAGGCATGCCGCGTTTCAGAAGAAAAGAATTTGAAAAGAACTGTGGGTTATAACACCTAGTAGTGTGCGTATGAAACCCCGTTTCCAAATTTTTCCGAAAAGGCGCTTTTCCTTCCTTAATTTTGCAATTAATCAATCTTCAAAATGATTTAATCATACAGTCTAAACATGACTCAAAATAAAGCTGGTCTCCTCGATTGGACCGATCAGTCACTTGTCCCCCTCTCGCAAAAGAAAAGAAATGATGAAAAGTAATAACGCCGCCACCGCTTGATCCTTTTATCTTGAGCATCCCGTAAACATGAGTTTTGGACGCCGAGCGGTGTCCTGAATCTCTTTGTTTCAGGTGCGGACTGCTCGTCCCGCTTGCTTCTGAACCCATATCACCTATACCTTCATGTTAATCTAAGAGGATTGTCCTTTGATGAAAATGCCCTTTTGATGAAAATATGTGCGAAAGTTTGTGCAAAGAAACAATTTTATTTTAAAATGCCATCATGACCATAGAATGAATGCTAAACATGACATTTTAAATCAATAATAGCCAAATGTCAGGAAAACTATTTAAAACAAAAGCGTCGCACTTGACCCCTTTGAATATCGTCTCCTTGGAATTTACTGACGGTAAGAGAGTGCTTGACATAAGGTAAACCCTGATAAACATAATCACCGGCTTCCTTTGTCCTATGAACTTTTCCTTTCTGCTTGCACTGTTGCTTTTCAAAACTTGCCTTAGTACCCTTTCAGATTTGCACTGAAATTGATTGATAAGGTAGCATAATAAAATAGACAGACTTAACCCCCAATTTTGTCAATTTAAACATGTTTATTAAAATGGTGGCATCAGTGAGACAATCCATTCTGACAAGATTTAGAGGGAATGTATTTGCATCATTTGCCTTTTGATTGAGAAAGTTCCTTCAGAATTTTTGCAAAAAGGGTGGAAGTCTGTAACACTAGGGTTTTGCAAAGGGGGTTTAGGTGTGGTGTAGGGGCAAGTTTTAAACTCGAACGCAAAATTTTTTTTTTTTTTGAAAAATCTGCCCCAGTTTGGTCATTTTCTTCTTTTCCCTTTCTCTTTTTTTTTTTCAAAAATACAAAAATTGCCCCAGTGTGGGGTTTGTGATTCTCAAGGGGGTTTGCTAAATAATTAACTGTTCTTTTATAGGTTCAAACAGGAGAACTGGGGGGTTGAAGTGTTTAAACGAAAAGGAAGAATGTCGGCTTTTCAGACCACCTTTTTGCGACAACTTCTAAAGAAACCTTGCTCAATCATATGAAAAATCTTTTACACATGTCTGAATTGATTGGTTAAGGAAAAGTCTGTCCGTCCATCTCCATGAGAACATATGCTCCTCCAGGTAGCACCTTTTGAATAATGAACGGCCCTTGCCAATTCGGAGTGAATTTCCCCTTAGCCTCTTCTTGTATCGGAAGGATTTGCTTCAAAACCTTGTCCCTCACTTCGAACATGCGAGGTCTGACTTTCTTGTTATAAGCCCGAGCCATCCTCTGCTGGTAACATTGCCCATGACAAATGGCATTCAACCTTCTTTTATTGATCGAAGACAGTTGCTCGTGACGTTGCTTGGTCCAGTCAGCTTCTTCCAACTGAGCTTCCATTAGAATGCGCAAAGATGGGATTTCAATTTCAGCAGGTAATACCGCTTCCGTCCCATACATGAGAGAGTAAGATGTTGCCCCAGTAGGAATCCTGATTGCAATTCTACATGCCAAAAAGGTAGTTTCTCAAGCCAATCTCGGTGTGTTTCAATCATCTTACAAATGATGACATCCAAGTTCATGAGATATCAGAATTTTTGTCCACCAAATTCCAAAATGGCGACATCCAAGGGTCAAAGGTTTTTATTTGTGGTCATCTAAGAGCAAATAAAATAAATGTGCGAAAGTAAAATGAGTGAAACATAACTGAAGGACAAAAGAGAAATTTCATTTCATTTGACAAAGAGCAAGATGACAGATGGTACAGTGGAAGCATAATTAAAGGCATAATTTTAAACAAGCAAAAAGTAAAATAACAAGTGCATTATTTTTGAAGACATGATTGATATTAAAGCATGATCCATTTTTTAAGGACAATCCCCTCAGATTTACCGAAACCTCCTCCGAGCAGGCAGACAATTGGTAGCCCAATTTTGTATGGCCTCTTGAGGAATCAAAGGAAACTCCACATTCTCCGCAAGACCGGTGTTAAAGATGGCCCTGACAAACAGCTGAGATAACTCCGTCTCTATATCATCATCAGACATTTCCTTAAATGGTCCACCACCATCACCTCATCTTCTTCCTTAATGAACTGAGCATGGTCAACAAATTCCTCCTCCACATTGATCACTCCAACGACGTTTTTATGTTCCGGGAGAGGTTTCTATTGACGTTCGGCCCTTGCTCATTCTTTCTTTTCAGAATTATGTCCCCGGCATCCACCATGTCTTGAATTTTATGCTTCAAGGTCCAACAATTAATCGTCGAATGTCCCGAGTTTCCAGAATGGTAAGTCAAGATAGCATGGGGATCATACCCAGTAGGGAGTTCTCGGGGATACAGTTTGGGAGGGACAGTGCCGATTTTTCCAGCGGCCTTCAACTGCTCATACAACTGGTCAATGGGGCGGCCCAAATTGGTGAAAGTCCAAAAGGTTTTCTGATTTTGCATTTCATTATGCTGAAAAGAATTTTGGACAGGATTTTGTGGGGCAGGTCTAGGAGTATAGTTCTGACGGGGGTGGGAGATAGGTTGGGAAGTTGAAAACAAAGGTTGGGGGTCCAAATGAATAGGTCGGGGGTGAGGCATCTGGGCGGCAGTGTGATAAACAGGCTGATGGTAAGGATAAGGTAAGTATGAGCTTGAATTGGTGGGGTGACTCCGAACTCTAGGCCTGAGAGGTGGGCTCTGATCCCACACAAAAGCAGTTTCTCCTTCATTTTTTTAAAATGGGAGTTTTCTCCCACTACCATTTTGCCCTTGCAATGCTTCCAATTGCTGCTTTCAGAGCGGTCACATTGACAAATTTTCTGATTTTAACAAACTCATCATACTCCTCCAACTTATTGACAATTGCAGCAAAAGAACTTCCAGTCATGCAAAAATTTTTTTCAAAATAAGGTGGGTCATGTGTCTTGATGAAAGTACGAACAATATCTTCTTCAGTCATAAGAGGCTCCACCCTTGCAGCTAATTTTCTCCAACGCTTGGCATATGTCTTGTGATCTTCTGAGGGTCTCCTTTTGATTCCTTCCAATGTTGTTCGTGTCGGTGCCAACTCACAATTGAATTCCTACTGCTTCACAAAAGCTGTTGACAAATCCAACCAAGTTTTAATCTCTTGAGATTTCAGGTTTGAGTACCAATCCAAAGCATCCCCTTCTAGGCTCTCGGGGAACAGACGCATAGGCAAGTTCTCATCATCCACTGATTTACCAAGTTTGTTGGCAAACATTTTAAGGTGCGTCTTAGGGTTCCCAGTACCATCATACTTGCTGAATTTAGGGGTCTTGAAACCCATAGGTAGTTGGACGTCAGGAAATAGGCACAGATCATCGTAATCTAATCCACCATGTCGGTTCAGACCTTGGCTCTTCTTTATAAACTCCTCAAACCTATCCAATCTTTTCATCAGATCTTTGTCGACTGGCATGACAGGCTCATCCGTCTCTGGCTTTCCTTGGGAGGCAATGTCCCATACAAAGGGTTTCGTGGTATGAAGATGAGGTTTGGTATGACTGGAAGGTATGTTTAAGGTGAACTGGGGTTGAGTATAATGGTTTGTCTTTTTGGTTGGGCTCAGCAAGATATAGTCAGGGTGAGTGTATGGAAAATCGGTGTTGTGGTGAGAAAAAGCAATCTCATGAAGGTTAGGAATAGGTGAAACAAGAGTGGTTTGAATATTGGTCGAGAAAAGGGGTGGATTACTTGTCAGCGGGAGAATGCTAACAACACGTTCATGATCATTCGAGGTACCACCTCCACTACTGTTGGCCACCAATTGATCAACTACACGCCTTTGAGCGGTCATCTCGGCGCTCATCTCATTAAACTTTCCTAGTACTTCACTTAACTGAGCTCCCAAAGCAGTAAAGTCGGGCGAAATAACCAAAGTATTCCTATCTGAGCCTTCTGGTGCAGAACTCATGCTTACGAGCTGCTTTGAGCTTTTGCTTTGAGATCGGTAACGATGGGGCTTCTGCGTGAAGCTATTTTTAAAAGTACCTGAGTGGGAAAAGAAACACACTTTAGGAGCTTATTTCCAAAGGGGAGCTGCGGAGATTTATTTGAAAGAAAAAAAAGGAAAAGAACGAAGTTAGTGATTGCTTATATAATTCGGATGCATGTCCTAGAGGGGGGCCCTTTTATGCCAAGGGTAGGCCTAACATGATGCCATTCCTTCGGAGTAAAATTCCAATTTCAAACCTGGAAGTGAATTTTGAAAAACAATGTCTGAACCACAAATTTTCATTAGTCATCAATAAACTTAATCATTCTTTATAGCATCATTGATGATTTGTGTAACCATTCTTACAAAATTCTCATGCCTCACTAAACGAGTGTGCTGAGATTCTCTAGAACTCCCCATGCTAAGCTTCCGAATTCCCTCTTGAATTTTATCTAGCGCCTCCAAGGTCTGCTCTAACTTTTCAGTCTTTCTTGCTTCTTTCTTCAATTGTGATTCGACATTACTCAAAGCATGATCGGCCACTATAAGCTGTAATTGATGATCTTCCAATTCCCTCTTCAACTCATTTATCTGTTCTTCAGGACTGATAGGAGTAGACTCTGATTTCCCCATCTTCCGTTGTACTTGTTGCTTAATCTATTTATCATATTCTGAAGTGATTTTAGGCTCTGATTTGTTCACCTGATCCAAACAAAGGTCTTTTAGATTCCGAAGATTTCCCCAAGCTTCCAATACCATGCTCCGACTCTCATTGATTGTGCAAAATTTGATCTCCTCAATTCCTTGTACTATCGGCACCCTCTGTGGATACCCAAATTGCCTCATGACTCTTTGTGGAATATAGGCGACCAATCTATTAGTACCTGCCAAAGGGATGAAACTATGTTTGGCAGTCTTGAATGCTGGCTCTCTAACTTTTGTCCAATCTAAGACCCATCGCACTTTGTCAGATGTCAAACTATCAAACTCTTGCATGAATCGGTTAGGAGACGCTATTCGGTAGTACTTCAAAACTCTTTCTCGATGTGATCCAATCCAATCTTCTGTTGGAAGACAAGACCCTAAAGGATTGAGCATTCTCTTTGTTAAATGTTCCATCGCCCATATCTGGAGTATCAAATTAGAAGCAAAAAAGAACCCCCCTTTCTCCTGGCAATCGGTAGCGGCTATAAAAATATTTGCAATGATAATCGGAACTAAAGTGGGCGTCTTTCCTTTTATTCCCAAGAAGATATTCTGAATCATATTGATAGTTGAGAAAGTAACTTTTCCATGCCTTTGCGGGAACAGTAACAGATTGATTAGAGCTAAGATGAATGCATAGACGCGTATCCCTTCCCATTGATTCTTGCTTATAAAGAAATCAGTATGATATTGTTCATAGGACTCCCTTTTCCCAAATCGCTTATACAAGAAATCTAGAGGGCATGATCTTGCATCTGGATGTTGGTCTAGACTTTTCTGCTTTAGTTCTAGGAATTTGCAAAACTGCTCTTTCGTCCATCCACTTGGATACAGCACAGGATGCCCTTTCCCTGGTACTTGCAACAAACCTTCAATCTCTTCTAAAGTCAATGTGAGCTCACATTCTCCAAATCGAAAAACTGAACATTCTGGATCCCAATACTTGAGTAGAGCTCGGATGATTGCAATGTTCGGTGTCACGTTTAAGAGGCTTGGCAAACATTCCACATACTTGAATGATTTTTCCACTATGCCTGGCGTATTGTTTTTCCACTATGCCTGGCGTATTGTTTTTCCAGTTGATCAGCTCTTGAGGTATCTCATTCAACACTCTGCAGGTAGCCTTCTGAGCAGAAATTCACTTTTAGTACCTTACCTTGGAAATTTTACTCCTTAGGATAGTACGAAAACATAAACATGCAAGTCTCATTGGATTATATATCCGAGACACAAGGGTGGTTTATTCCTAACATGGGATTCCCTATGTGGCATTCCCTCTATGACTTATGCATGATACCAGTTTATTAACGCAAGTAAGGGTGCAAAATGAAACATGGCCTATAGGAGCCCCATTTGAATGCTGGGGTAAGCCTAAAAGTGATATGCAATTACAACTTAAATGTAATAGATATAAATTCAAATGTGCAATAGCCTATCTAGAAGGATGGCTTGTCTTAAAAGAGTGCCAAGACTTTTATTTTCTAGAGTTTGTGAAATGCAAGAAAAGGGAAGACAACAAAATGTTAGTTTAATCAACAGATATCACATAACACATTGGAGCAACAAATTGCATAAGAATAAAGAGGGGTGGAATCCCTCCTCTCGTGTCTAGTGATCCTTAATAGGGTAAGGTAGATTCTACCCTAGACAATTCTAATATGGATGCATGAGGTTAAGCTCACTAATGCATCTAGACTCGACAAAGGTTACAGGTCTCCAAACCTTCAGACCAAAGACAAAGGGTCATCAATTCCAATGTCTTAAGTCGGTGGCTCGAATGATCCCTTAGGTACCGCTATGGGCGCAAAGCACACCATCCGCATACCCAAGGCAATCGATCCTAATCCTACAAGGGAGGTGGGATAGCGCCCACGAAAAAACAAAAAGGGTAAAATTATGCATGCACGTATGAAGTGCTTCCTTTGAGAGGAGGAATGAATACCAATATAAAAGAATGAAGGCTTCTAAGGTGATCACTTCCCCCACCCCAAATGCAAAGCGTAATACAAGTAAATATCAATATAAATAAACAAATAATTCATTCATCATGTACGCGATATGTAAGGAGCGATTGCACGGAAAAAATCCTAAAAAGGAAAAGGAAAAGAAAAAGGAATGCAACCTAAAACATCCAAATGTGATATATAAGAAAGTTAGAAAAACGAAATAATCAACTAAATCAAGTGCTCGGACCCTCTTAGGAAGATCCCCAGTAGAGTCACCAAGCTGTCGCGCCCCGTTTTTTGGAAAAGGGAAAATTGATTTTTTGAAAAAAGAAAGGGAAATGGGTCATGGGACTACAAAAATGCGACGATTTGGACCCAAAACAAAAGTCTAGAAAAAGGGTTTTTAGAAAAGTTTGGAGTCGCCACTTGGTATGGAGTTTAGGTGTACCAAGTCACCCAAAAATTTTAATTAATGAAAATAAACTAGCAAAACCCTTTTTTAGACGACTCCAGGTCTTTGAAAAACTAGAGAAAAAGGTTCGGGGGTCACGGTTGAAAGAAGGGAAGGCAAAGATTCGATGTTACTCGTCTCTAAGGTACCCTTCTAACCTAGCCAAAACTAGTTGCAAGATTTAGTTAAAAATTTCCTAATTCCAACTTTAAAATTTATCACATTTGGATGTTATCTATATGGATGCAAAAACCTAAATCTATTGTTGGATCGAGAGGGGAAAAAATGTCTCCTTGAGGTTTGATTGGAATTGATCACATTAGTTGTGTCATCCAACTTTGATCTCTCGAGGAGGTCACGAAAAAAATGCAAATGATGAGATTCGAAAAAATCGGGAGAACTAGGGTTTTCAAAAGAAGTGCAATTTTTATAAAATCTCAAGGGAAAAAGAAATTGGTTTTTTGAAAAGATCAATTTTAAGTGCAAAGAGGAACTTGAATTTTCAAAAGATGCAATTTTAAGAAAAACGGTTTTTTTGACTTTGAATTGCTAAAATATGAAGAAGAAACTTGACTTTTAAAGAATGATTTTGATAGAATTTAAAATAATGCACATGTATGTCCTAAAGAGGGATAATGCAACCTAATGGGTGCGGGGGACTAAGTTCGTGACTTTAAATCTTCCTTTTCATAGAAGGAAATAAAAGCGTGCTAAGGCTAAGAAACCATACTCGCTCTTTTCCCTAATTCAAAGGGTAATGCCCTAAATGCACTAATCTATTTTTTTGACGAAAAAGAAAACTAAATGAGATGTTTCGCATACGGGATGGGAGAAAAATAACATGCAGGAATGGAAAAGAAATCCTAAAAGTGAAGAGTGTGTGAAATTTGTATCTAATGCATGAACGACATTTAAGGGTCTAGCATTGGACTAGCCCTCGTCAAAAAGTTCTCACTAACATTGGATTAGTGAGAAATTAAAAGGAAAGGCCACAACTAGCGTTGGACTAGTGTGGTGACATCAATATATTTACACAATAAACATGTAGACATGATACTAAAGCAAGTAAACACATAAAACACATAAACACATAACATATAGGCATAATATCTAGATGCAAGACCCTAGGAAAGCAAGTAAACACATAATCATGCAAGCATGCAAAATAAGCATATAAAACCTAATTATTACATTGGGGAATCTAAATACATTCTAAGGGGTAAAAATTCGGAATAATAATCTAACTATTACATTTTCTAGAATAAATACACTTTTTGCAAAATTAAACCTATCTATTACAACTTGGCAGCCTCCAAATGATTTACCCAAAAATTAAATGACATAAATAAAGACTAGACATGAATAAAAGCAAAGGAAAAACTTAATTTAAAACATGCAAGATCATGCAAAAACACATAAAAGCACATAATAGGGGAAGAAGTTACCATCCCTTGATGTGATGCCTTAATTGAATCTTTAAATGAGGGGAATGGTTATCTAAGACTCAATGTCAACAAAAGGGATCAAGGTACCAATTTAAAGGAAAAATCAATCAAAAATTCAAAGAAAAGGTATCAAAGCAGATTCTGCAAGCAACATGGACAAGATTAGGAAATACGAATAATAGAGTAAGATTCTGGAACAAAAGAGCAGGAAATAGCAAAAAAACTGAGGAACAGAGAGGTTACGCGGAGAAGAAACGCGGATGAAGCCGCGCAACTAGGTCCGCGTTACGCGTTACATGCAAAATGTAAAGTTCAGAGGGGAAACGCGGACTCAGCAGCGTAACAGTCCGCGTTTCTTCCAATCTTCAAAATATCAGGAAGATTGCTTCCAGTTTTTCAAACAATAATACAAACAAAATCTTCAGAGGCAAGGGGATCTATTTAAAGCATTAAACATCATCATTCAGATCATGTCAAAACAAGCTAAAACCGAAGAAGGCCAAATCTTAAGCATCAACATCATCAAATAGACAAAAAGGGGGAAGAGGAGAACTGTCAGGCTAGAAACCCGGGAGGTTACGCAGACTGGCCTGCGTAACAACCCCGCGTTTCTTCACATCTTCAAATATTCAAAAAGAAACGCGGATCGTTACGCGAACGAAACCGTGCAAGGACCCCGCGTTTCTTCACATCTTCAAACATTCAAATAGAAACGCGGAGGGTTACGCAGAGCATCTCGTGTAAGAACCCAGCGTTTCTTCACATCTTCAAAGCGTGAAGAACATTTTTCCAGAAATTTTGCAGAAAACCCAACAGAATCATCATAGAAGCATCAAACGTCTGATTTTAAACGTAAAAACAAATCTATTAGCCTTACCAAGGCTATCTAAACGTAACATACTCATATAACAACAAATAAACATCATCAACTATTATAAAACATCAAAAAACATAGTCAAGACTTTGGTTCCACCAAAAGGTCACATTTTCAGCAAGATTCACGTTCAGAAAAATAGGGATGAGAAAGAGAATCACCTGAGCCTCTTGATCTCAAAACAAAAGGGGGAAGTTCCGGATTTGAAGATGGTTTCCTTCTCTTCCCAAAGCAAAACCCTAGAATCCTTTTCTTTCTTTTTTTCCTCCTCTTTTCCTCTCGTTTTTCTGTCTTTTCTTTTCTCTCTCAGCCTCCCTCTTCTCTCTTTCTCTCTCAGCTTCCAACCTCTCTCAGAAAACCCTCTCATAAGCTATTTATAGCCACAAAAACCTAGCATGAAGGGTTTGGATAGTTTGGGGTGAGGTGGGTTGATTTTGAACGTTAGATGAATTGTTAAGGGATTAAGGGTGAGTTGGGTATTATCTAAATTGATTTCTTGATGCTCAAGGCGCAGAAAATACAACTAGAAATGAGGAGAAAAAAGGCTGGAAAAAATGCGCGCATATTTTTTTTTTCGCTTCTGATCAGGTTACGCGGACTAGTTACACGGACCCATCCGTGTAACTGGTCCGCATTTTTGACTTTCTTTTTTTCTTTTTTTTTTTAAGAAAAACCTACAAAAATAAGAAAGATGTGTTAGAATATTCAAAAATAAATAACTAAACATTAATAGATAAAAATATAAGAAAACAATTGAGATAGTCAAAATTTGGTGTCTACAATATTGATCAAAGTGAGGATTGCAATGCTCAAATTCATCATAATAATCCATATTTTGTGCTTGCCTACATTCATAAGTTGCATGATAGTCTTCACACAAGTCACAAATCGTATGACTAGGATTAAAAGCATTAAGATTCCTCTTTTGTTAAAGCACATTGGTACTGGTGTCCAATTGCACTTTTAGTGTTATAGAACCAACTTTAACTTTTATGCTTCTTAAGCCATCTTCAAATGACATAACTTTGGACTCCTCTTGGTTACCTTTATTCATGGACCTTTGCATGTGGTAAGGGTCCATTTCCAAAATTCCATTTCCCATGCAGTGTCTTCTAAAATGGCCTACCCTTCTCATTTCCTACAAATGGCTTCAAGCATCTCAAAAGCAAAATTATTGAGGAAAGATAGGAACTAAGACACTAACACAAGAACTAAACATAAAACACACAAGACTCAACAAACATATAAGAAAATTAGATACAACAAACACAACAAAACAAGTAAAATGTCTAAATTAATAAAGTTGCTCTTCACGCTAATATTGCCACAAATCTTTCCCAACAATGGTACCAAAAACTTAACGAGCGCGGGGCATGCATACAAAATTAAACTCAATCCACAATCAAGTTTTATATTTATAAGTTCCTAAATACTCCACACATGATTTTTAGTAAGTATATAGGTCGATATTGAGTATAGGGTATTAAAGGTTGTCCACAGGGAAGAATGGATAACTACTGGCACTATTAAAATTTCTCTATTATTTAGACAGTTAACAAATTGAAGGAAATAAAACTAAGTCAAAATATGCAAGAAAATAGCAAATAAAAACTCCTTAGATCATGGAATCCCTTACTATTCATGCAAGTGCAATTCTTGGATCAATGAACACTACTATCTTAGCTAGTCGTGGCATAATTTCCTTATATATGTAAAACCTACTATCATAGTGAATCAACTATACCTATTACAAATCCATATATACTCTCATGATTATGAAATTAGCTACAAGCTTTTTCTCTATGAAATTACATGGAACAAAGCCACAAAATTCACAAAAAGTGCATCTTCACTCTCGTGAGTATACCCCCTAGGTCCAACACTTCCTTGAACTAGTGTTAAATTCCAATTCTCATTGCAAATCCAAAACCTTTAGATTATCACAATCAATGACTAGTCAATTATGATTATAAGAACAAAAGTGCTAAATAACTTGCTCAATATAATAGCATCAAATAGCCAAAAAATTAACACAAACAATCATAGAAAGTTCAACCAAAACCCAAGGCATAAACTTTAGAAACACATGGTAAATAGAAAATCCAGACTTGTATTATAACCAATAAGAAATCCAATATAAAAGAGAAACTAATAGGAGAAATCTCACCCTTGTCACATGAGATGAAGCCCTCCATCTTTACTTCTCAATCTTCATCCAAATCTAACTATTAACAAGAGAGGATAAAACTATACTATACTACCTAATCTATACTAAACTAGTCCAAACCAAAGAAAGTAGAAGAGCTACATTTTGCTGGTGTTCTCTTCTCCTTTAAAAGCTCTTAGAAATGTCTTGAAGGCCTCTATTTATAGAGAAATTAATCCCCAAAACAATAACATTAAAGTTGTTCAATAATGCCAAAATGTTGCTTCTCCAAATTTCCATGCTTTCCTTGGGCAGAACCAGTCAAAATCTTTCACCATAATTAGTCCAAGAACTTGTGTAAAAAGGTCACAACTTGATTTGCAAATTGCAGAGCCAAAATATGGATCCGATGAGCTTGGATCTGCCTCTTGGATTAGATCCAAGTTTGGATCTACATGGATCCAAGTTTGGATCCTATTGACCTGTTCTTTTTCTTGAACATTTAACTTCATTTTCTTGCACATAACTTCGATCTTTCTCTTCTCATTTAAAATCATTCAACTCCAAATAAGTGAATTGTGCAACATTTGATCCAAATTGATATCCAATTAGCCAAAACCTACAAAAACACAAGATATTAAGTGTTAAACCATTCATTTGCATGTTTTGGTAATAAATTGATTCTTGAAGAAACAACCACTAAAATCGAGTCAAAAGTCTACTTTAAATCATAAAAACATATCAAAACTAAATAATTAAACATACCAAAAAATAAGTAAAATAAACCTTTATCAAATTACCCCTGATATTTTCATGAGATAATTTCAAAAACCTCTCTTGAGCCTTCTGCTAATTACACCTAACACCCTCAAACTAAATTATATAAAAAGAAAATAATAAAAATGCCATAAAAATTACACACATTTGGGCTGCCTTTTGTACTGCAAATTTTTCTTTTTATCTTGACTAATCGAGAAGAGGTAAGGGAAAAAATAGGCCAAAATCATTTTCTAGGAAAGGAGATGGCTGAGGTGTAGTTGAAATAGTGAAAAAAATGCATATTAAATGTACTTAAAATGGTGTCCAACTATTAAAAATAAAATTTTTGAAAAATTGATTAACAAACGGTATTAAAATAAAAATCTTATTTCTGTTCAATCTAAAATTTTGGCACAGTTAGGCAAAATAACACCTTCCTAGAGATTTAAAAAAAAAGAAAAATGCTTTTGATGTCTTAAAATTTTAGTGAATGAAAACTAAACATTCGTCTGGTTCTCTCAAATGGTAACTTTTTTTTTTGAGCTTGTTGTTAAGTGGTAGGAATAAAAATTATAAAATTTAAAAAGGCATATTTTCTAACTTTAAAAGCTTTAAAGGAAATACATTACTCCTAAATGGTAGTGTTCAATTATCAAAAAAAAAATCTTTGAAAAATTAGTTAACTAGCAGTATTAAAATAAAAATCTTTTTCTTTTTAATCAATTTTTTTGAGTTTTTTTGTTAAGGAGTTAGAAAAAAATTATAAATTTAAAAAGGATATTTTCTAGTTCTAAAGGTTTTAAAGGGAAAAATAACTCCTAATTTTTCTTTTAGAAAACAATCTTCATTTGTTTTTAATTTTCAACTTCTAAAACTCAAAAATCAACTTGTAGAAGGGCAAAATTGAAAGAAATAGTCTCTCTCTCCTAGGAAAGGTGCCAATGTTATAGTGATTGTCATTTTAAGAATACTAGGTATGATTTTAAAAATCTCAGAGAAGTCAGGTGTGATTAGGAAAAGTCTTAGGGAAGGTTTCTGAGATTATCCCTTGATCTTTTTTAATTCGTTTCTCTACTTTTAATAGCAAATCTAAATTTATAATCATCATGTTACTATATATAAAGTCAGAGAAAGGGGTTGGTGTTAACAAAATCTTTCATTTAATGTTTTGCCAATTGTACCTTATTTTTTAAAGTAACTACATGCTTTAACTACTCACATCCCAACACTACTCCATGTCTTTACCATTGTTGATTTGACATTTTCCAAAACAAACTATCACTTTTTTTTCCCCTCAAATAAGTCAAACTTTATTCCAGAACAACGTAAAAGTACATAACAAGAGCTACCATAGAGCTGATCCCACAAAAGGATAGCATCCAGAAGCACAGAGCAGATAACAGCGTATTTGTATTGCTGCAGAGATTTCCTTTTGGTTTACTGACGTTAGGTTTGAGCATCAGCAACCTCCTGATCAACATCTTCAGCAAAACAAACTAAAACAAACTATCACTTTAGAATACTTTTTTGACATAACTAAACCCTTTTAAACTACTAGTTTATACTTTCTAACAAAAATAATTCTATTCACTTTAATATATTTTATTTAGTTGCACACACATTGTGTGTGCCCTAAAGCACTAGTAGTTATTTAAACAACTTACCATATGTATAAAAAAAATTAAAGTAAACTAAAAATAACCAAATCATCATTTTATCTAAAAATTATGATTTTTTACTTCTCAAATTATAATATATATATATGTGTGTGTGTGTATTTATATTATTGATGTGTAGTTGTAATGTTTATAGCAAATCTAAACTCGCAAACGTCATATTTATTTTTATTTTTTGATAAATAACTTACAATATGTAAAAAATTTAAATAAACTAAAAATAATCAAATAATCATTTTATCATACAAATTAGAGATAATTTCAGAAACCTCTGTTTTCTAACAACACCTGACTCCCTTAAGTTTTCAAAATCACACTTAGTGCCCCTAATAGGATGATGTAATATCAAAAAATTTTGAAAGGATAATACTACTCCTAATATTTTCATTAGATAATTTCATAAACCTCTCTTGAGTTTTCTCCTAGTCACACCTAGTACGCTCAAACTAAATTATGTAAAAAGAAAATAATAAAAATTGCCACATTTATGTTACTTATTCTACTCCAATTTTCTCTTTTTATCTTGATTAATCGGGAAGAGCTGAGGGGAAAATATGTCAAAATCATTCATTATGTAAAGAAGATGGTTGAGGTGCAGTTGAAATCATGAAAAAAATGCATATTAAATGTACCTATAATGGTGTTCAACTATTAAAAATAAAATTTTTAAGAAATTGATTAACCAATGGTAATAAATAATTCTTTTCAATTTAAAATTTTGGTATAGTTACAAACAATGACCCCCTCCTAGAGATTTAAAAAAATAAAAAATGATTTTTATTGCTTAAAAATTTGGAGAATGGAAAGTAAACATTCATTTGGTTCTCCTAGATAATAGTTTTTTGAGTTATTTTTAAGGGCTAGGAACAAAAATTATAAAATTTAAAAATGCATATTTTCTAGCTCTAAAAGTTTTAAAGGAAAAAAATTACTCTTAAATAATGTTATTTAATTATAAAAAATAAAATTTCTAAAAAATTAGTTAAGTAATAGTATTAAGATAAAAATTTTATTTCCTTTTAATTTTTTTTGAGTTTTTTGTTAAAGAGTTGGAAACAAAATTACAAAATTTAAAAAGACATATTTTCTAGTTCTAAAGGTTTTAAAGGAAAGAAATTACTCCTAATTGTTCTTCTAAAAAGTAATCTTCATTTGTTTTTATTTTTCATCTTCTAAAACTCAAAAATCAACTTGTAGAAGGGTAAAATTGGAAGAAATTATCTCTCTCTCCTAGGAGGGGTACCAATGTTATAGAGGTTGTCATTCTAAGGGTACTAAGTGTGATTTTGAAAATCTCGAGGGAACTAGGTGTGATTACGAAAAACCTTAGGGGAGGTTTCTGAGATTATCCCTACAAATTATGATATATTTATACAGTATTAATATGTAGTTATAATGTGTATATGTATATATTTAGAAAACTATATATAAATATTTATTATTTTTAACTTTATAATAGTACGCGGAACATGGCGAGGGATGTGGAAGAAGTATTCTCTCTAGTCCCCCGCCCCACTTAAAACGGGGAAAGAAAAATCCCCTCACCCTCGTACCCACTCTGCCCATACCTAGTCCCATGACTCCCCTTGGGGACACGCGTCTCTCTTGCCATCCCTATTTTTCTTCCTTTTTTAACCATTTTCTTTTTTGTTTTTTACATACTAGATTTCCTAGTAGTTTTGTAGATCAAGTGGTGGTTTTTTTTGAAACCGTAAGCTTTTGTAAAATAGAGGAAGATTGTTAGGATAATGTTCTTGGGGTGTTTTTAGAGAATTTCTATTGTAACAATTTCATTTGATAGTAATTTTCTAGATATTTATATAAAATTTTACTATAAAATTTATAGAAAAACTTTTGTGTAATTTTCTTTTTCCTTTTCCTTTTATTTTCTTATTTTCTTTCTTTTTTTTTCCTTTCTTATTCCTCCTCCCCACACCACCTTTGCATTTCCTCATCCTTTTCTTCCCATCATCATCACCACTGCACCCCCCCTTTCCTTTTTTGTTCTTCTCTCTCTCCTCCCCCTATCTCCTTCTCCTTGTCCTCCTCCTCTTTCTTTCTCTTCCTCTGTAGTTAGTCGCATGATTAGGAGAATGACTATGCAACTAGCAGAGTGACTCAAGTAGCTAGTTGCATGATCAGAGGAGGAGGGAAGGGGAGATAGAAGAGAACGGGAGAGAGGAGAGGAGAGAGAGGAGGAGATAGGAGAGAGGGAGAAGGAGAGAAAGGGAAGAGGAGAGGAAGAAACGAAAAGGCACCGGCGGAGCAGAGGGCTATCAGCGCAGTGCCAGCCGATGGCGAGAGGTTGAGGTGGGGAGGGGGAAGGAGAAGAAGGAAAAGAAAAAAAATTGTGTGTTTTTTGATATTTTAAAATCTGTATATTAAAAACTTGATAGTGTTTTTAGAGGGTTAGCTTAGATAAAGTTGTAAAAAAAATGTATCTATTAAAAACAGGGCGAAAAGCTCCTTTCCTAAACAGAGTTTCATTATTAGAGAATAGTGATTGTATTCTCATCAAATGTTTTTCCGGGTATCTTTAGAGAATATTCTAGTATCTGTAAATGGATTTTTTTAACCATCAATTAAACTATGATAATTAAACAACAACTGCATATTAAAAAATTGCACATTTCCTTCCTATACTACGACTTAGTTGGATTTTAATTCCAATTTTAACCTACCACATTACAAGTGCAAAACTTTTCATTGTCATCCAGTTGTGCTAATTATTTTCCTTAGTACAATTACCTTGTACAACATGGCATTGCGCTTAGTATTCTCATTATTGATGAACTTAAGAGCAAGTTGCCTTCAAAAACCTAAATTGAACTACACTTTCTAAGAACATGATCAAATAGCCCAAAAAAAAAAAAGAAAAAAGAACATGATCAAATAATTCTGTAGTTATGAAATGGTAGATCATATTTTGATGAATATACATGTCATAAACCTGTCGATGTTCTTTAACAGAACAATTATCATCCCACAGTAGTTCATTAACTTCATCATGTGTCGCCTGCAATCTCATCCGATTACATGTAGAACATATTTAAGCCAAGTATAGCATAGGAATATTGTCAATAAAATATTAGAACTATGACAACAGCTACGGCAGCCAATACGTAAAATATCAACAACTATAGGAATCCAAGCTCTAACAACTCAAAACTCTTACATGTAATTATTGGCATATTATGGACAATTGCATACTACTTGGACGTTTCAAATTGAAGTTGTCCTTATACTCTCTCAAAAATCCAAACTTCAGAGCCTGATCCTTCATAAAGTTCAATTTTGAAGAAGAATTTGGTCAATATATGACACTAATTCACATAACACTTCCTATATTTCATTTTGTTTAAGTGCAATTCAAGCAATAGGGGATGTGGATTACCACTAGACATGCATTCTTAATTCCATCCTTTATTATTCTTCCCCTATTGAGTCAAATATTGTAACTACTTTTTATACCATATAAACTACAGTCATGTACTAATGATTGTTCTCTTACGTTGGGAAGTATATCCATTTCCTAACTACTAGGGATGCAAAAGGATCAGATTATTCGATATGTGAGCTATGTTGCTAATCTTATTGCCATTTTGCAAATAAAAAAAATTTACTATATATTATATATATTGTGACATCCTCACCTCTCCTTAGGGCATACCATAGGGTTTAGCAGACCACCTGCCTGCCTCTCACTAGAACTCATGCCAGTCACTCCCAAAATAACATTTACTCTATCAAGGCACCCAAGATAATCAACTTATATACAAACCTGGGGTAAAGTAACGATTGATCCATTAAATCTCATAGTACATATTTGTCTTCAAAAAAATAGCGTTCATTCTATCGAACCATCTGGAACAATCTTACTTAGATACGGATCCAAAGGATTTAGGTACCTATGATCTACTAGTACTGATAGTACAACTTTCATCTCCAAAATAAGAGAAAGTACAAGATAGCACTTCAAGATCAAGCTATCACTAATCTTGACGTCGTTCACCCTCATATCCTATAAGGAAAATAAACTAGAGGGATGAGTTTACACCCAGGGGTCCCAATCAAATAATGCACATTCAATATATATCATTCATATTTTTCAAAGAAATAAATCAATCAATTCAAAGGATACGGTTTGCTCCATAAGCCATTTCACTGGCAGTGCACACTCTGCCATTCTCCTCCTTATACTCTCCAAAATAATAAACAATAACTGATAGTACATTTCATTTCATTTTTGGTGATCATCTCACTTGGTGGTAATACTTGAGTATACCGATCATTACCCAAAATTATTGACAAAAGTCAACCGACAATGAGTTTTGGACGCCAGTTCAACCGATATGGTAAAGTATACATTCGGCTTACAATCATGCACATTCATTCCAAAATTTAGATCATAAAATCTCATTTCAATACTTGTTTTAGGGAAAATACACCATGCATTATATAAAACTTCAGATGAAACATATACTATAAATTCTCAACAATTTCTCCATCAAATTTTCAAAGGAAAGCTTTTAAAAAATCAAAGGTCTGTTTGGATTCTTGTTTTTGGCACCTGTTTTTGAAAAATTATTTTTCACACCCTAAATGCTACAGTAATACACTAACTAAAAACAATTCCAAAAACACCAATCCAAACAAATATTTCAAAAACACTTATACATACAAAAATAAAAAAATTATCCCTTCTTCTTTCACCCCAACCGCACCACCCATCACGACCTACCACCACCATCACCCACCACCACCTCCTCCCACCCTCCCTCCCTCCCCCCTCCACCTTCCCTCTCTCTCACCCTTCCCCTCTCTCTTTCTCCCCTTCTCTCTTTCTCCCTTCCTCCCTTCCTCACTCCCCTCCCTGCAGCTCCCTTCCCATTCAAATTAAAAATTTATTTGAGGTATTTTTTGAGCATTTTTTAAATTAAAAATTTTATTTGAGGTAATTCTTTGGGGTATTTTTTGAGGCATTTTTAAAATTAAAAATTTATTTGAGATAATTTTTTGGGGCATTTTTAAAAATAAAAATTTATTTGGACCATTTTTAAAATTAAAAATTTATTTGGGGTAATTTTGGGCATTTTTAAAATTAAAAATTTATTTGGGGTAATTTTGTGGGGCATTTTTAAAATTAAAAATTTATTTAGGGTAATTTTGGGGCATCTTTAAAATTAAATTTTGATTTCAAATAATTTTTGGGGCATTTTTAAAATTAAAAATTTATTTCGAATATTTTTAGGGCATTTTTAAAATTAAAAATTTATTTACAATAATTTTTTGGGGCATTTTTAAAATTAAAAATTTATTTAGAATAAATTTTTGGGGCATTTTCAATATTAAAAATTTATTTGGGGTACTTTTGGGGCATTTTCAAAATTATAAATTTATTTGGGGTAATTTTTGGGGCATTTTTAAAATTAAAAATTTATTTGGGGTAATTTTTTGGGGCATTTTTAAAATTAAAAATTTATTTGGGACAATTTTTCGGGCATTTTTAAAATTCAAAATTTAGTTGAGGTATTTTTAGGGCATTTTTAAAATTAAAAATTTATTTGGGGTAATTTTTTTGGGCATCTTTAAAATAAAAAATTTATTTGAGATATTTTTGATATAATTTATTTGAGGTATTTTTTTTAAATTAACCCACTCGCACCACCACCTATCAAATAAATTTTAATTTTAAAAATACCTCAAATAAATTTTTAATTTCAAAAATCCCCCAAAAATACCTATAATTAATTTTTAATTTTAAAAATGCCCCAAAAAATTATCCTAAATAAATTTTTAATTGTAAAAATGCCACAAAAAATTGACCCAAATAAATTTTTACTTTTAAAAATACCACAAAAAATTATCCCAAAAACACCCTTAAAAAGTTTTTGAAGGACAGTTACAGTAGTTTTTGAAAGACAGTTACAGTAGTTTTTTACATTCCAAATGCTACAGTGCTGATTTTGAAAAACAACCCCAAAACAACTAATCCAAACAGACATCAAGTCTTTAGCTCAACACCAAATCTGGAATTTTTCCAGAAAATTTTCAGCTTGGAAAATGAAACTTTTCACCAACGAAACTCCATTTTCTTGACTCAAAATCAACATGTAGGTCATTATCAAAGTACTAACAGGTATATAGGGTGATTATAGACCAAAATCTTGCTTAAAATTTTGAATAAAAAGAGTTAAACATCATGAACTTGCTCGCAACTCAAGGCTGGAAATTTTCAGCAACCATTCAACAACAACAACACATTTTCATCAACAAAAATCAAGATTTTCCACTAAAAATTGACATGCAACCTCTATATATACAAGGCACAACACTATGTAACAAGAGCATCTCCAAATATCAACCAAATTTTCCAGGTTATAAGCTTAATAATTCAATCCTTTGGATCCAGTTACAATCTACCAATTTTCTCAGCATTTATTTCTCATAATTCTTCATGAAAACCAGCAACTTTTCTTGTTCCAGTCAAGAGATATCTTACATGCATGTCAAGGTTAAGCTACTCGAAGGTGTTTTGAGCAGAAATACAACAATTTACAGCTTCAAATTTTTAAAACAAACCAAAAGAATTCATCTTTCTTCATCAGAACTCAACCAGAAATTTTCCAGCAAGTTTCACCAAGTTCTCCACAAGTTACTCACTCTTTTTTCTTTCTTTTTATTACGTGATTCAAAGATAACCAAGTAATATATGATGATTCACAAATACAACAAGTGTTTTAACAACAATCCACCTCAATTTTTTTGAAATTTAAAGCTATATAACAATCCATAACCAAAGTTGTTTCACATCACCCTTAACAGCCTAGAAACACAACTTTCTTCAACCAAAATTCATGAAACTCCACTTAAATTCAACATGCAATGAATACACTTAACTTTTTCAAGAAATTAAAGGTGTTTCATGGTAAAATTTTACCTTTTTAGATAACAGTAGAAGCTGGAAATCGAGAAATAGCGTGCTCTCTTCTCCAACCAGATTGTAAGTTGATTTAGCACCTTATTTAAGTTGAAATTAGTCCTCAAACAACCTGATTCTAAGCTGAAATTTGTTTCCTCAGTCCTAGCTCTCTCTCAAATCTAGCTCAAGAATACAAGGAGCGTTTCTCTCACCTATTTCCCTACTTCTCTATTTAGATAGCAAAAGGCAAAGACAAGAGGAAATGAGATGAATTTTGGGGTTTTTGTTTCTTGTAGCCTTGCATGAAATGAACTTGAAAAATGGCTTAAGGAAATCAACAAGTGTCATTTGGTTCTCATGCAACAAAATGTCTTAGGGTGCGTTTGATAAAATTGAAATCTGAAAACTGAAGTCTGAAATCTGAAATCTGAATTCATTAAGTGATTGAATTGTTAAATACTAAATCTAATACATTTGAATGTATATCACATTCAGTGATAAGTGAATAGCAAGTTTTGTCTAGAAAATTCAGTGTCACTTAATTGATTCAGATATTCTATTTTCGATTATCAAACGGTCTGAATATGTTAAGGTTTGAATCTATTAAGTTTAAGTGCTGAATTGGGTTATCAAACGGGGCTTTAATCTTATTGAGACCATACATTTATACATGATCATATTATTACCCCACCGAATTGTTATTCTAGTTAATATGATTTTTCTAAGGCTCGAATAACAAAATTTTAAAGTACATTTATTTACTTAAATGAAGCAAAGAAAAAATACACATATATTATTCAATAATTTAGAAATTATCACACGAAAAGAAGAAAGAAAATAAATTTCTAGGTAATTTATGAAATATTAGGTGGTAAGTTTTTCAGTCCTCACGTATATATAACATTTATGCTTCCAAATATTTATAAGGGATAATTTTAGAGACCTCCCTTGAGGTTTTCCCTAATCACACTTGGCTTCCCCAAAGTTTTCAAAATCACGCTTAGCACCCCTGATAGGATTATATGGCATCAGAAAATTTTAAAAGGATAATATTACCCCTAATATTTTCATGAGATAGTTTGAAAAACCTCCCTTGAGTTTTCCCCTAGTCACACCTAGCACCCTCACACTAAATTATGTAAAAAGAAAATAATAAAAATGCCATAAAAATTGCACACATTTGGGCTACCTTTCTTACTCCAATTTTTTCTTTTGATATTGGTTAATTGGGAAGAGGTAAGGGGAAAAAAAATAGGCTAGAATCATTGATTTGATAAAGGAGATGGCTGGTGTGTAGTTGAAATCATGAAAAAAATGTATATTAAATACACCTATAATAGTGTTCAACTATTAAAAATAAAATATTTGAAAAATTGGTTAACCAACAGTATTAAAATAAAAATCTTATTTTTTTAATCTAAAATTTTGACATAGTTAGAAACGATGACCTCTTCCTAAAGATTTAAACAAAAAGGAAAAAAATTATTTTTATCTCTTAACAAATTAGGGAATGGAAATGAAACATTTGTTGGTTCTCCCAGATGATTTTTTTTGAGCTTGTTGTTAAGGGTTAGGAACAAAAATTATAAAATTTAAAATGGATATTTTCTAGGTCTAAAAGTTTTAAAGGAAAAAAATTATTCCTAAGTAATGGTGTTCGGTTATTGAAAACAAAATTTTTGAAAAATTAGTTAATCAATAGTATTAAGATAAAAATCTTATTTCTTTTCAATCTTTTTTTCAGGTTTTTGGTTATGGATTTGGAAACAAAATTATAAAATTTAAAAAGGCATATTTTCTAACTCTAAATGTTTTAAAAGAAAAAATTACTTCTAATTATTATTCTAGAAACTAATCTTTATTTGTTTTTACTTTTCATCTTCTAAAACTCAAAAATAAACTTATTGAAGGGCAAAATTGGAAGAAATTATCTCTCTTTTCTAGAAGGGGTGCGTTGTCATTCTAAAGGTTCTAGGTGTAGTTCTAAAAATCTTGAGAGAGTTAGGTGTGATTAGGAAAAATCTCAGGGGAGGTTTCTGAGATTTTCCCTATTTATAATTAATGAATAAAAAATGTGGATATGATGATATCTGATCTTTATTCGAAAACTTAAGATATAACTTGCAATCCAGATTGTATAAATTCACTAATTGCAATACTTAAAAAATAAGAATGACAACTAAATCTACAATGATAAGAGTAGAGTTTTTCCTCTTAAATTTGAACATGAAAAGAATAGATAGATCAACATCAAAGAATATCACAAAAGCAACAAAAAATAAAAAAGGTGCAGACTCTGTACTTCTAGATTTTCCTAATTAATAAAAAATTATGAAATAGAGGGCATCATTAATAGTTTGCTGAAATAGTACTACATGCAAGCATGATCTGTTAAAGCTCATCAACAAACAACACCAACCTGTAGAGGAATTTTATCATAAATTTTATATTTCAAAATTGATAGGCATATAGATATCTCGCTCTATTTCACACAAACACACACACATATATATAGCTACTTCAAAATTGCCACCATCCAAAATTGATACTACTAGCCATATATGAGAAAGTCAAAGTCATAGATAGAGCAGAGCCATTTAGAATTGAATGTGGATAATTGTCCCCTTTCCACTCTTAACTTCTAAAAAATATCCTTAGAATAGTATAAAATTTCATGCAAGTTTCATGCTTGCCTCGTCTCCTAAAATAAAAGAAATGGAGAGAAAACACGTATAATAAATATATATTTTGCTACAAGCATTATTAACAAGAGAAAATGAAGTGTCCAAACTGTGTTTACACACTAGTAAAAGTCAAATGTTAGTAAATAAATGAAGAATAACTCTTTTCTACTCAATATAAAATCATTTTTGTTCTAATTGTTGACCATATTGTGGCACGTCATTTGATAACCTGTGTAGCATTTGGGGGAGGTTTGGGTTAGGTGATAAGGTGGGGAGGATTGTAGCATTTAACAAGTTTAACACATAATAAAAAGGTAAGTACACTAACTAGATCTTGTCATTGATTCTTTTTAACCCATGGTTCATTTTTTTATGATAAACTCCATATAGGGGTTGCGATAACAGATCGAATTTTATTAATAATAAAAAAATACAAAAGATGGAGACGTTAATACCTTCCAAGAGTACATGAATAGTTGAAAGCAATAATAAACTACAAATGAAACCTATTACAAAACTACTGGAACATTCCTAATATAGGGAAAACCAAATCTTTCCAAATTAACATACCCCTAACTAACTAAGGAAGATCTTGAAAGCCGTTGAAAACCATATTCAAAATCAATTGCAGCCCAAAGTTTGATAAGGAATCTGCTAGCTGATTCACCTCTGTGTAACAGTGAGATCTTGAAGCAAGATTAGGCTTATAAGTTAATAACTCGTTAATATCCCACTGGATTGACCATGTAATTTTGTATTATCCCTGGAGTGTTCTAACCAAAATCAATGAGTCAGCTTCAACTTGAAACTTTTAAAATCTCTTGGCAATACAAGGTCTAACCCCTTTAAGAAGAGCTTTTATTTGTACTTGCAACCTGCAATTGACTTACAAATGGATCAGAAAAACCTTATCATCTTCAATCTCAAGCCAGTACTAATTTATCAATGGAAAAGAAAATCCTTAATGCCTCCAATCACATCGTTCAACGATTGAGTTTGTTTATAGCTAACCTTCATCTTCTTTTGACTCCTTACAAAGAATTTCAAAGTCCCATTGAATATATAGAAGGGAAACGCCTAAAGCCTACAAAAAGAAATATGAAAAAAATGAAGAAAATTGAATAAATCACTTCGTTGTGTTAAAACCTAAAGGCATTACTTTGTTACTACTAATACTAAAACATTTATGTTGTGTGATGATGTTCTTGATATTTGCTACAATTTCTGAAATATCATCAATAAGGATGTGAGAAAAAAGAGTTAGATGTTTGATAAACAATGCATTTATGAGAGATTAACCAGTATAAATTTCTATGAGAGATTGGATTACTATAAAACTCCATAATTTGGTAATGGGTGAAGAAAATTTTTGTTAATTTGTAATTCTACTTTCTGATAATTTGATACTTGTGGTTGTAACTACTGGGTAAAGGATGCAGCAGGTTATCAGGATTCACTAAGTTGTGCATAAAATAATGAACTGTAAAAATAAATTTAACAGTAATAGTAAAACTAATCATTGGTAATCTTTAGTATCTAATACTTGAAGTCACCTGAAATTGTCTCTTCCTAGTTTTTAGAAAAAATATTAAGTAAAAAGTAACTAATAATAATAAAAATAATGTGTGGATCCTACTCTAGTTTTTAGATAAAGTTAAGGAACAACTAAGTAGTAGGAAAAATGAAAGTATTTTAAAATTCTAAGAAATGGACTTAAGTTAAAGTTATCAAGAAATAAATAACTTCACACTCAATTAAAGCATCTCTTACGATATTTTTATCCCCCATAAGAAGAATAAAATACTCTGAAATATTTCCTAAAACATCTTCATCGAAAAAAACAATGATTGTATGAGCAGTGTAGAGAGGCATAACAAAGTCAGTAATTTTTTTTCATTTTAAACAATTCTTCTACAAGTCACCCAGTTAGCGAAACTACTAATTGTTGTAAAATAGGGCCGAGTAATGTTAACAAGAATAATAGAAATAAACGGAAAGTAGGACACGCTTGAGTCGTGCTAGGTAGCACTGTCCTAAAAAACTATTTCCAGATATTGAAAATGTTTCCCCAGGATTAAACAAGCCTTCTTCTTTATATCAAGAAGGAAAGTATCAGCAAAATCTCAATATATCCGGCAGAGAATCGAGGGAAGAAGAAAGTGAAGAGAGAAAGTAGGAGAGGAAGAGAGATCAGATAGGAAGGTGTCACACTACTGAGAAGGAATGCAGCTATTTATAGGAAAAGTTTAACAAAAGATCCGTTGGTCCATTAAATGCTGCAGAGAATGTTTCTGTAACATAAAAGGTAAAAATTCAATGCAATAAATCATGGCATGATTTTAGGAAGGAAACGTTTGGAAATTAATCTGTCAGATTTCAATGCCATAAAATCATAGGACGGAAACGTTAGGAAATTAATCTGTCAGACTTAATACCATAAACATTCAATCTGTCGGATTTAATACCATAAACACGATTTTAGGAAGCGTATTTGCAGATATTATTTTCTACTGTTTTCAGTCAAGGCGTTTATGATAACGTTAAAACGTTTCGGTCAAAACTTTAATGAGTCGCGTTTAACCCACGCGCAGGGGGGGGGGGAATCTGACCGTTTGAACTAAATTAGCCCAATTCAACTTCCCCTCATGCGCGCGAGCCCATGCTAACTCTCAACTCATCACAAGCCCAATGGAGAGTTAGACAATATAAAGTGTTTAAAACACTCCTTGGTTTTCCAATGTGGGACAAAGTCTTTTGAAATACAATATCTACAATACTAATCATTATATATTGTTATTGTTATAGTGATGAAGGAGTTAAAGCTGTCCAAACAAACGAGTTCAAGTGATGAGCTTGTGGTTCCAAGTAGTCCTATCACTAGGAGTCATGCTAAGAAGCTCAAAGAAGCGATGCAAGCTTTGGTTTGTGGTGTTCAGGAGCAAGTTGGCAATCCAAGTGAAAATCTAAGACTTGTTACCCTTCTCCAAGTTGAAGATGAAGATGAAGAACCTTAGTAGTTGCTCGGCTTTGCTTAAGCTTCAAGTCTTCAATTCGGTTTCTCTTCACATTGTCCCAATCGGTTTCTTAGTTGTTAGTCATTTGATTTCTTGTCATTTGAGTCGTTTGAGTGTTAGTTGTTTGAATAATCAATTCACCTAGCTTAACTCTTGAAGGGCGAATGTTTTTCTTTCAAGTTAATTAGTTTTAGTTAAGTTATTTGATTGAATAAAGTTGGTCATGTTGACCATTAGTTAACCGATTAGGGTAAGTCTTAGCTAGGGTTTAGTTGATCACATTAAGTGAATCCAACTAGGGTTAGGATTTTTGTGTCATTATAAGGCTTTAAATAGCCACTTAAAGGTCTGAATTTATTAGCTTGTTTTTTTGAAATAAAGAATTTTTCCAGCAAAACCTTGTGTTTGCAACATCTCTTTCTAAGAGATCCCTTCTTAAATACTTGAGAGATTAGTTTGAATGTTTTTGGACTTATCAATCAAGAATCGCACTTGATTGTGGCATTATCTACCAAATCCCTGGTTCTCTTAATCAAAAATCGTGGGTTGAGATTAAGTTCATAGGTTTGTGATTCATTGGTTTGGAAAGTTAAGGATTTTCTGCATCTTAATTTAATTCTTCATCTAGATCCGGGGCTGTGTGGGATATGAGTTCAGGCCTTCTAGGTGGGTTCATATCAGCTTGGCTGTTAGAACTAGTTGACGGTATCAAGTATATCCCTTTTGTGTCTTGGTTGTTTCGTATTTTATCCCTTGGTCAAATCTGTCCGTGTATTGTTTGTGTTGTCGTTCTTGCTTTTTCTGTTTAGGGTTCTTGTTGTGTCTTGCTGTCCGTTTATTCCTTGTTTGTTCCATTCAGATTTTGTGTTGTTCGTCTAGTAATCCGTGTCTTGTTGAAGTTTGTCCATTCGAAGTCAAAAAAAAAAAAAAAGAAAGAGTCCGTAAGTTGTTTTCTTGTTTCTGTCCGAAATCTTCAAAGCTGTCCGAGTGTTATTGCTGCTATCCGAAGTTGTTCTTGTGCTGTCCGAAGTCCTTGATTAAGTTTCTTGAGAATTCTTGAACTTAGTCTTGAGTTTCTTGAGTTTTCTTGGGCCAAAACAGATTCTTGAAGTTAGTTTCTTGAGTTCTTGAATTTCTTGGCAAAGTTTTCTTGAAATCTTGAACCAAAAGTTGAACATACCAAAGGATCTTGAAATTCTTGTGCTTACCAAACTTGATTCTTGGGAAATTGGGCAATCGGCTGAAGTGAAAAAACAAAGAAAACCGGAAATCTGTTGATCCTTGTTCTTGATCATCCGAGTCCAGCCAGAAAAGGAAACAATCTGATTGGTCTTCTAATCCTTGTCAAAACAGAACTTGGAAGTTTCCTAAAATTAATCTAGGCCGAATCCATTCTTGATTCCAAAAAGTCCAACCACCGAATTGTGGTCAGTTTTGGAAACAAATCTAGTCAGCCATTTCATAACTCATTCTTGGAATCTTGAGTCAACAAACATCATCCAAATCTGTCCAAGAATCAGCTTTATAACCGACTTCACCAGTCTTGACCTTATCAAGAATCTTAGTTTTCCTAAATTGAGTCTTTTTTTGAGTCAAAAGTCAAGAAAGTTGGGGCGACATTTCTTGTTCCAGCAGATTTATAGCGTTCTTTCCAGCAGAATATTACAACAATTAAGTCATAGAAATTTGGTCAGAAAAATTGAGCTCCAAAACAGTCCAAAACAGTCGTCTTCAAGAACAAAATTTCAAGGGTTTTGAGTTAATTTGGGAAGTCCGAACCTGGTCCTTAAATCTGAGTTTTCAGATCTGATTCGAGTCCTAAATTGTTGATTTCCAGCGTCTTCTAGCATCTCAAGTCACCCAAAAATTGTCTTAGTTCGAGTCAAATCTCAACCGCAAGTGAACTTTCCTTTAACACCACATTCTTGTGAAATTATTGTGAGGTAAGTCTTGAACATTTTGAGCAATTTCTGATTTCTTCAAGAGAGGAAATCAAGGATATAGAGAGTTGCTTGGTGAGACCATTAGAGTGTTTAAAACACTTGAGTGATACACGAGGGTGAGAGAAACACGTAAGGGAGAGTGTGAGGCTTTTACTACTAATGTTTGCTAATTTTGCAGGTTTGAAACATGGCTAACGGAGATGAAATGACCATTGCTCAACTTGCCTTCTGAATGCAAGCCATGTTTACCGAATCCCAAAGGAAATTTGAGCAAAAGCTTGAGTCTGTTCATGAACGCATTGACGATCTAGAATCTTCAAGGAGTTCCTCTAAGAAATCTAAGGGGAAAACTATATTGAATGAGTCTAATGACTCAAATGTGGACACCAAGCAAGATGAATTTGAGCAAAGATCAAGAGAAAGGAAACCTAGATCTAAGCCTGAGGATGATACCATCAAAGGAGTAAAGCTGAAAATTCCTTCTTTTCATGGTAAATCGGATCCCGAATCTTACTTGGAGTGGAAAAGAAAGATTGAAATGGTCTTTGACTGTCACCATTACTCCGAGTTGCAAAAAGTGAAGCTTGCTATGGTAGAATTCACCGACTATGTGACAATTTGGTTTGATCAACTTAGGGCCCGACAAAGGAGGAATGAGGAGCCATCCATCCAAACTTGGGATGCCCTTAAACGAGTCATGAGAAAGCATTTCATACCAGCTTACTATCATAGAGATTTGCACAACAAATTGCAAACTCTCACTCAAGGTAGTATGATGGTGGAAGACTACTACAAGGAGATGGAGATAGCGATGACGAGGGCTGACATTCATGAGGAAGCTACTATGGCACGATTTTTGAGAGGTTTAAGGTCTGATATTGCTGATATTGTTGAGCTACAACATTACCTTGACATGGGAGAATTGTTGGAAAAAGCTGTCAAGATGGAGAGGAAGCTCAAGGGGAGGGGTACAACTCATTCCAACTCCAACTTCCAATCTGAAAATTGGAGAAATCAGACCATGAGGAGGGAAGAGAGAGCCACCACATCACCTAATGGTGGCAAAACAGCCCCATCTTTCATTGGAGGCTCAAAACCGAATGTAAGTTCCTTGAAACCGAGTGAAGAGGCTTCAAAATTCAATGCCAAAGGAGGTTTCAAACAAAATGCAGAGGGAAATAAGCCAAGGAATAGGGATATTAAATGTTTCAAATGCCAAGGGTTTGGCCCCATTGCATCCCAATGTTCGAACCAAAGAACTATGCTAGTTATGCAAAGTGGTGAAATCATGACCGACGAAGAAGAGGATGAGTATGAGGGAATGCCAACTCATATTGAAGAGGAGGAAGAGGAGGTTATGGAGGAAGAGCTGACACATGACAAGTTGGCTATAGTGGCTCGAAGAGCATTAGCTACACAAATGAGCTTGGAAGCGCAACAACGAGAGAACATCTTCTACACTAGATGTCACATCCAAGAGAAGTGTGCAGCTTGGTGATTGATCCAGGGAGTTGCACTAATGTTGCTAGTGCTATCATCGTAGATAAGCTGAAATTGCCGACAACTAACCATCCACATCCATACAAGCTGCAATGTCTCAACAATAGTGGAGAGGTACGTATACTTAAACAAGTACTTGTTTCTTTCCGCATTGGTCGATTCATAGATGAAGTTCTATGTGATGTAGTACCTATGCAAGTTGCTCATATCATTCTTGGTCGTCCATGGCAATTTGATAGGAAGGTTAGTTGGGATGGATTCACCAATAAGTATTCTTTCTCTTATTGTAATAAGAAGGATATCCTTGTACCTCTAACACCACAACAAGTGCATGAGGATCAAGCTAGCCTTCAAAAGGAATTTGAACTTGAACTTGAAAGGAAAAAGGAGAGAGAAAGCCGTGAGTTAGTGAAAGAAAGAGGAAGCCGTGAGATTGAGAGGAAAAATCAGAATCAAATTGAGCGAAAAAGAAGTGAGTTGGCCAAGGCAAAATTTACAAAACAAGGCAAAGAAGGCTCGGCTATTGAGGTAATAAAAGAGAGAAAATAAGTGATGATTGCAAAAGCCAAAGTTGCGAGGAAAGCCTTGTTTTCTACTCAACCTCTTCTACTACTTGTTTGTAAAGAGGTACTTGAAACTAACCAACTTGATGTTTCCTTGCCTAGTTGTATTGCTAACCTTTTGCAGGAATATCAAGATGTGTTCTCTGAGGATATACCTAGTGGTTTACCCCCTTAAGAGGAATCGAGCATCAAATTGACCTCATTCCTGGGGCTTCATTGCCAAATAAACCACCGTATAGGACCAATCCTAAGGAAACTAAGGAGTTGGAGCGCCAAGTAGGTGAACTTTTGACCAAAGAATGGCTGCGTGAATTACTTAGTCCTTATACTATACCAGTCCTACTTGTGCCCAAGAAAGATGGAACATGGAGGATGTGCACTGACTGTCACGCAATAAATGCTATAACAGTTAAGTATCGCCCCTATACCTCGTTTAGATGATATGCTTGATGAATTGCATGGTGCTGTTATATTTACAAAAATTGATCTTAAAAGTGGATATCATCAAATTAGAACAAAAGAAGGTGATGAATGGAACACTACATTTAAGACTAAGCATGGTTCAAATGAATGGTTAGTTATGCCTTTTGGTTTGACTAACGCACCTAGTACCTTCACGCGTCTAATGAATCATGTCTTACGAGCATTCTTGGGTAAAATTGTTGTTGTCTACTTTGATGATATACTTATCTATAGTAAGAGCTTAGAAGAGCATGTCATGCATGTACAAGCTGTTTTAGAAATTCTTAGAAAGGAGCACTTGTATGTTAATCTTAAAAAGTGTACTTTTCGCACTAATGAGATTGTGTTCCTAGGATATGTTGTAAGAATGCAGGGTATACATGTTGATCAAGGCAAAGTGAATGCCATTCTTGATTGGCCGATTCCTACTTCAGTAAGTGAAGTGAGAAGTTTTCATGGTTTAGCTAGTTTTTATCATCGCTTTGTTAAGGATTTTTCTACAATTGTTGCACCACTTACATCCATCATCAAGAAGAACCAAGCTTTCCATTGGGGAGATGAACAAGCTAAGTCTTTCCAATTACTTAAACACAAACTCACACATGCACCTGTACTTAGTTTACCTAATTTTGATAGAACTTTTGAAGTTGAATGTGATACTTCTGGTATAGGCGTTGGGGCTGTGTTACTTCAAGAAAGCAAGCTAATTGCATACTTTAGCGAGAAGCTCAATGGTGCTTCATTGAACTACTCAATGTATGACAAAGAGCTCTATGGACTAGTTAGAGCTTTGCAAACTTGGCAGCACTATCTAAGGCCTAAGGAGTTTGTATTGCATAGTGATACCGACTCGCTTAAGCATCTTAAGTCTCAAACGAAGTTGAGCAAGTAACATGCAAGATGGGTAGCATTCATTGATACTTTTTCCTTTGTGATCAAGTACAAAGCTGGCAAGAGTAATATAGTGGCTGATGCTTATCGAGAAGGTATCCTCTTATCAGTACTCTTGAAGCTAAATTGCTAGGTTTTGAATTGATTAAGAGTTCTTACCCTAATGATCTAGATTTTTGAGAAATCTTTGTGTCTCTTCCATGACAAGGTCGTGAGAACTTTACTTTGTCCCAGGGATATTTGTACTATAAAGAAAAGATGTGCATTCCTAGTTGTTCTTTGCGTGAGTTACTTGTCAAGGAAGTACATGGTGGAGGGTTAATAGGACACTTTGGAGTTGCTAAGACATTGTCTAAACTCCAAGAGCACTTTCAGTGGCCAAAGATGAGGCAAGGTGTGGAGAGAGCTATACAAAGGTGTGTGACTTGTCATCTTGCCAAGTCTAAGGTAAATCCCTATGGACTTTACACTCCATTGCCTATTCCTAGTCTTCCTTGGGTAGATCTTCCTATGGATTTTGTACTTGGTTTACCTAGGACTAGATATGGCCATGATTCAATCTATGTGGTTGTTGATCGATTCTCTAAGATGGCACATTTTATTTCATGTCATAAATCTGATGATGCCAAGCATGTTTGATAGGGATTTTCTTTACTCCTCAAATTTTAAAAAACCTTTATAACCCTATATCACCGCAAGTATACGGATCGTTTATTGAGTATAGGGAAATATAGGTGTCGATCCCACGAGGAACTATGGTTTTGGAAACACTAAAATTTAATCACTTGCTTCATTATCTAGATAGACAATTATAGGAAGGCGAATAAAGTAAAGAAAGCTAGATAAAAGGGAGAAGGCGGTAAACCGACCTAAGGAAGAGGGATAAAGCAATTAAAACCAACCGTTAGGTGTCAAAGACATCCAATTGGTGGTAGACAAGAAATAAGAAAGCAAGTAAAGAAATTAGAGAATTAGGTTAGAGAGAGTTTTTAAGATCAAATTGGAGGAATCCTAGAGCTTTAGAATCCCTTGTTAAGTTAAGATTAAAAGTTAGTCAAGTTTATTATGTCCTTTCTCCAATGAGTCGCTAAGGTATAACTTCCTTTTGTATGCCACCACTTTCGTTAATGGTCATGTGTAGTGCAAGTTCTCGTTTAAGATGAACTAGTCACTCGGAATTGCTTTCGCCAATTCCTTAACTTCTTGGAATCTTCCTTGACCTATTTTCATAGAGAAAAGAGAGAAACAAGTTAAATAAGCTCAATGAAGTTATAGTATAAAATCAAAACCAACCAACTATATTCACTACTTTCGTGAGAGTATAAGTTAGTGCTTAAGAACTTAGATCTTGTTGAAGGCAAGTTTTTCATTACTCATCAACATCAAATCAATTATAGTTGGTAGCTAATCAACCATAAAGCATAAGTACAAGTCTTAAACTAACAAAATCATGGAGGACATAAATCACTTAACTACTTCATAATCACAACTAAAACAAGTTCATCCTAACTCTAGGATTAAAGAGGCTTAGCTAGACATCATATTAAGAACATTTAAGCATAAACAAACTTGCACAAAGCCATGAAATTAAGGCACAAGAGATAAGTAAGGAAGAAGGAATCTTATTCAATGTCTTGAAGTTGAATCCATAAACTTCTTCACAAGTTGATCTCCCAAATACAAAGTGCAAGATTCCTCACAACTTTCACTTTTACTCTCTTTAGAAACTACAAACTAAGAACTAGAACTAATCTAATGAACTAGAGCTATTCTCTAGTCTTTTGGAATACTTATGGAGTTCTTATGGAATGGAATGGAATGGAATACAAAAGGCCCTATTTATAGAAGATTTCAACCATATGAATCCAAAATTATGTCATGTGAATACAAGACAGATTGGCCTTCAAAAGTCAAGGAAAATGGCTTCTTAAATTTCTTTGTCTTCATGCATTTGAATCCTTTGAATTTCAATCCCAAATGAGTTGTAATGTTGAAGCAAATTGTGTTTTGAATTAGCAATGAGTTGTTTCTTCAACTTCACACAATTCTTCACGTAGCCTTCATTGAAATTCTTCTGAAAATTGAGCTGGAAGTGAGCTGAAAAACTGGAATTCGGCTGCAACTTGCAGCTGTCATTTTCTGAGGATCCGCGAAGTGGATCCGCGATGCAGAGGATCGTGGATCACATTGCGGATCTGCTTCCCCTGTCTTCTGTGAGAGGGATTCGCGAGCTAATTAAAATTTCCACTTGTTGGTTCGAGTATTGACTCTCGACTCCACTTGAAACTTGCAATTTTCGAGCTTTTTGTCATGAAATTGGCGTGTTAATTGCTCCGACTTTTATCCCTTTGATTCCTCATTGATTGAATTGCAATTTACATTTTCCAATTTTTCTTCCAAGCTTCTTGGCAAATATCCACATTTTCATCTCATTTGATAATTGAACAAGCAATCCTACAAAAACATGAAAATTTCACCACATTAATCCACAAAAATGCATTTTTCTATTTAAACCACAAAATGTAGAATTTCAATAGAAACCCTAGTTCATTAGCCATTAAACTGACAAAAACATACAAAAACTACATAATTAATCTTACTAAAAACATGCAAAATATTGACTTATCAATGTTGCTGCCTTGTTCATTAGAGAAATTGTTAGATTGCATGGAATGCCTCGTACCATTGTTTTTGATAGAGATGTTAAGTTCCTTAGTTATTCTTGGAAGTCTTTATGGAGTAAACTAGGAACTAAACTCTTAGTCTCTACTTCTAGTCATTCCCAAACCGATGGTCAAATTGAGGTAGTTAACAGGACACTCTCTACCTTATTACGTGCTCTAATAAAAAAGAATATTAAACATTGGGAAGATTGCTTGCCACATGTTGAATTTGCTTACAATCGCACAGTTCATAGTGCCAAACACTACTCACCTTTTGAAGTTGACTATGGTTTTAATCCGCTTACACCATTGGATTTGTTTTCTTTACTTTACCTCAACAAACTAACATGGATGGTCTAAATCGAGTTGAATTCATTTGAGAGTTACATGCAAAGGTAAGAGGTAATATCGACAAGAGGACACTTCAATATGTCCGAAGCGCAAACAAAGGTCGTCGAAAGATGGTCTTTGAACCAGGTGATTGGGTATGGTTGCATATGCGCAACGAGATGTTCCCTAAGCAAAGATGTAATAAGTTGATGCCTCAAGGAGATGGTCCATTCCAAGTTGTGGAGTGCATCAATGACAATGTCTATAAGCTAGATTCACCAGGTGAATATGGTGTGCATGCCACTTTCAATGTTGCGACTTGAGTCCTTATCTTGCAGGTGATGAGCTTGATTTGGGGGCAAATAGCCTTCAAGAGGAGGGGAATGATGAAGGAGTTAAAGCTGTCCAAACAAGTTCAAGTGATGAGCTTGTGGTTCCAAGTGGTCCTATCACTAGGAGTCGCGCTAAGAAGCTCAAAGAAGCGATGCAAGCTTTGGTTCGTGGTGTTCAGGAAAAAATTGGCAATCCAAGTGAAGATCCAAGACTTGTTACTCTTCTCCAAGTTGAAGACGAAGATGAAGAACCTTAGTAGTTGCTCGGCTTTGCTTAAGCTTCAAGTCTTCAATTCGGTTTCTCTTCACATTGTCCCAATCGGTTTCTTAGTTGTTAGTCACTTGATTTCTTGTCATTTGAGTCGTTTGAGTGTTAGTTGTTTGAATAATCAATTCGGCCAGCTTAACTCTTGAAGGCTGAATGTTTTTCTTTCAAGTTAATTAGTTTTAGTTAAGTTATTTGATTGAATAAAGTTGGTCATGTTGACCATTAGTTAACCGATTAGGGTTAAGTCTTAACTAGGGTTTAGTTGATCACCTTAAGGGAATCCAACTAGGATTATGATTTTTGTGTCATTGTAAGGCTACAAATAGCCACTTAAAGGTCTGAATTTATGAGCTTGTTTTTTTGAAATAAAGAAGTTTTCTAGCAAAACCTTGTGTTTGCAATATCTCTTTCTAAGAGATCCCTTCTTAAATACTTGAGAGATTAGTTTGAGTGTTCTTGGACTTATCAATCAAGAATTGCACTTGATTGTGGTGTCATCTACCAAATCCCTGGTTCTCCTAATCAAAAATTGTGGGTTGAGATTAAGTTCATAGGTTCGCGATTCATTGGTTTGGAAAGTTAAGGATTTTTCGCACCTTAACTTGATTTTTCATCTGAATCTGGGGCTGTGTGGGATACGAGTTTAGACCTTCTAGGTAGGTTCGTATCATTTAGACTTTTTTTTTTATATGTGGGAGATCTTGTGATAACCCCGTCTTCCCCTAGGGCGTACCTTAGGGGTTAGCAGACCGCCTGTCTGACTCTCGTTAGGATTCACTAATCCATCTCCAGCAACATTTAAGATTCAAAGTATTTCATCCCATTCAATATCATTGTGTAAACTTATATAAAACCCAAAAGGATACAAAAGATACATGATCCGTTTCATTCAGCGTTATAATTTAGAGATTTACATAGAACATCAAAACAAGCACCACGCTCCTCCTACTTGCCTTGATCGCTGTCTGGATCAACTCTTATAAATAAAGTCCCTTAAAAAGGTAAGCTTCATGCACAATGAGGTTCCCGATAACACAATCAGCAATTGAAACACAATCAAGATATGTTAAACACGATATCAAGTAGTGAACATTCAATTCAAAGGATACGGGTACTTTATAAGCCACTACACTGGCACTGCCCACTCTACCCTTCTCCTCCTTATATCCTTCAAAATAATAAACAATACTCGATACTACGCTTTTTTTCAACTTTGATGATTACTACAGTAGGCTACTCGAGCATATCAATACGGTACCCTAGTGCACCGTCCCATCCAACTAAACCCTTTTGCCGACTCGAATAGTCCGTTGACTAGAGGGGTTTTGGGACCTAGTTCAACCGATGTGATAAAGTACACGTATGTCTTACAGTCATACACATTCATTTCAATCATTTGAAAACAGTAGGCTAGGTCAACTGCTATATAGTACACACTCGACTATAACATTAAACGTTCAACAAGTCACATTATACATGGAACAAGAATAACTTTCATATCACTCAATGATTCAATCACCAATTGCATATCAAGAACACTTACACAAAATTAGCTATGGTCTACTCTTCTGTACTTGGTTTCTTCTCCGGATATCTCCAAGCCCCTGGATGATCGTCAATTTATTAAATTATTTGTTAACGTTTCTAAAATGATGATTAAATGGGATATGCAATAATGCATTATGAGGTGATATAATTTAGCAACTATGTGTGTTATGTATATAGGTATATGGAGTTTTATGACATTGATCCTAATGATTTAGAACTGGATATAAAAGCTAAGACCTTCATATTATGGACTCCTAGAAATAACTCATTAGATATTTCTAAAAGGACTCACTCTTTAACTTGGTTGGAATTTATTGGACTGGTTAAGAACAACGACTACTATAGTTACTGCAATGCTTAATCTAACTAATGTAATCTAGGTTATACCCATCAAAAAATTGTAAAATTACACCTTTAGAAACTAGACTTAGAGGACCACAAATTCTCAGACGACACTATCCCACGATTCAAACCCTAAATGGATTGAAATCCCATTGCAACCTGCTGCAATTCCTGTCCTATGCTGTGTAGGGTTGCAGGGTTGATTTTTAGTCAAATTTCTAAAGCTTCTGTTATTCATAGCCAAAAAACCAGTATGGGAGATTTATACCACTAGAATCCTTATCGAGTCTAGTTTTAAACACCATTAACGGCACCTTAATTAGACATTCCTACACCAAGTTATGACCTGTGTACCAACGCTGCACAGGCAAGACTGTCAAGGATGCGAAACTGGTGCTTATTTTCTGCTCGTTATCATCTTAATTTCGACTGTCCAGTTCACTTAATCATAATATTTACAGCAAAGAATCACATTTAAGGTGTTATAGATCATGTGAAAGGGTCAAGTCTGAACTAGAAGCAAATTTACAGGAAAACGGTTAAGAACAAGACGCATAATAACTAGAAATCAAACCGTTTCATCCAAACCTATGTTAAGCTAATTTCCTAAACAAACCTTCAATCTTTACTGAAATTTCCCTTCATACTTCACCTCTTTTTTTTAATTAGATTACTCTAAAACCATGATGGACAAAAGCAAAAAGAAAATGGAAGGGGAAACTAGTACTTAAAGCTAATACTTACCCTCAGTACCTCATAGTTTGTTTGACAGCTTCTACTTCCTTCGAACTTCAAGTTTTTCCCATCCACAAGTATTGGAGTTTCTTGATTTTTCTTTGGTTCTCTCTTGCTCTCTTTCTCTCGGCCAGTTTCAAGTAAATCTATTGGTTGTTTTGGATAAGAAAATGCTGCGTAACAAGGTTTGGTGACTAAACAAAATAGATGACTAAGTATAGGTGGGTGACTAAGCAAGAAATAGGTGACTAAGTTTGAGTAGGTGACTAAGCTGGTTTGGTCCTAGATTAGTTTATGTTATTTGGTTACCTTGTTTCTTTGTCTTTTTTTTTTAATATTTTGGTTTTCCTAATCAAGGAAAAGGTTAACTAAATTTGAGTGTAAGAACTAGTTGGTGCTAAGATTTGACATACATAAAATTTTAGCCTCTCACACTCTCTCCCCCTTAAAAGAATTTCAATTTCGAAATTCATACCTTTGCTGACAAAGAGCTTGGGGTACTTCTTTTGCATCTGTTCTTCCGATTCACAGGTTACTTCTTCTAATCTGTGATGTATCCATAGAATCTTGACTACGGGAATTTGTTTATTTCTTAACTCTTTCACCTTTCAATCCAAGAGTTGTAGGGGTTGTTCCTCATAGGTCAACGATTCATCCAATTCAATGTCCCCAGATAGGAGTATATGAGTTGGATCAGGATGATATTTTTTCAACCATGAAACGTGAAAAATATTATGAATTCTAGACAAGTCTACAGGTAGTTCTAATCGGTAAGACAACTTGCCTATCCTCTGGAGGATCTTAAAGGGTCCTACATATCTTGATTTGAGCTTCCTGCCTTTCTAGATTTGAGATTTTCTCTTGAGGAAGTAACTCTTAAGAATACCATATCCCTAATATCAAATTCCAGGCTTTTCCTCCGGTTGTCGGCATAACTTCTTTGTCAATCTTGTGCTGTTTGAATACATTGTTGAATTAACTTCAATTTTTCATATGCCTTCTCAACCCATGGTATCTTTTTTGGTTCCAGAATTTTTCTTTCCCCAACTTCCTCCCAATAAACCGGTGATCTACATTTCCTGTCATATAGAACTTCATAAGGGGCCATTTGAATGGAGGAATAGTAACTGTTGTTGTAGATAAACTCTATCAAAATCAAGTGTCGGTCCTAACTTCCACCGAAATCTAGTACACAGGCTCTTAGAATATCTCAAGGGTTTGGATGGTTCTTTTTGACTGACCATAGGTCTGGAGGTGATAAGTTGTACTAAAACTGAGTTTGGTACCTAGAGTACTTTGCATTTGCTGCCAAAATGGGGACATAGACCTAGGATTCCTGTCTGAAACTATGCTCGTAGGTACTCCATGTAATCTAACTATTTCATCCAAATATAACTTAGCCAATTTCTCAAGAGGGTACTTTACATTCACCGGCAAGAAATGAGCCGATTTAGTCAGTCTTTCAACTACTACCCAAATTGCATCATGTCTTCTTTGAGTATGTGGTAATCCCATCACAAAATTGTAGGTCCCGAAATGCAACCAAAGGGGGGTGAATTAGATTGTTTAACAAGACAAATAAATATGGCAAGAATTCACCCAATAAAATAATTACAAACTATTGCTCAAGTATGTACAAAAATATGTCAAATTAAGTACAATAAGGATATCACAATTGAGCAATAAAGAAAAGAGATATAGAAAGAATTGCAAACCAAATTTCCAAATCGCACCGAACTTGGATAAACTCCACTAATAGTTTCTTCAATTGAAGGTGAAGCTTGTGAGGGCCTCAAATTTTATTTTTATTTAAAAATGTATAATAATGTTTATATTATGTTTATTCACTAAAATATTAGTGAATTTATGCTTTGAGTGATTTTTTTCTATTTTAGAGAAATTTTTGAGAAGTATTTGCCGGTGTTTGGTTTCGGCCAGTTTAAGCATTAAATTTTGTTCCGAAGAGTGAATAGTGACTCTAAGATGAAACCGAGCCTATGTAGAGATATTACAGAGATATATTTAAGGTTGGACAGTGTCGGAATGAGATAAAATAGCAAAGTTAGAGTGTCGCGCTTTGATGCGACAAAAAGTGGTCGTTTGACCACTTTTCCCTAAAATAGGGAAGACCACACTTTTTGTCCCTTAAAAAGCCATCGTTCTTGCTTCTTGTTACTCCATTTTTAGCTACACTTGAAACACAAAAAGGAGAGAGAGAGCTGAGATTAGACAGAGAGAAAAGAGAGAGAGCTTGAGGGATTTTCTTCTTCATCTTCTTCATCTTCTATTCCTCAAGCTTTGAAGACTCCATTGAAGGCTTGGTTCTTGTTTCTTCCTCTTCTTGGAGCTGCCGTGAGAGAGGGAGAGAGAGTGTGTAAGGTCCGAAACTGGGAGAGAGAAAAGGAAGAGAGTTTAAGCTTTGTTCTTCAACTTCTTCTTCCTCAAATTTCTTGAAGCTTCAAGACTTCATTGAGGGTTTTGATCTTGTTCCATCTTCTTCCTTTGGCTGCTGTGAGAGAGAGAGAGAGAAAGGAAGAGTGGTCCGAAAAAGTGAGACAGAAAGGAAAGAGGAAAAAAACTTCTGTGGCTTGTCATCTTCTTGCTTTTGGGTTTTGAGGAAGAAATCATCTTCAAAACAAGCGGATCCTTGGCTAAGATTGTAGATCTGAATAGATCTTGAGGTATAACCCTTAAAACTATTAGCTTTAGCCTTATTAGTGTTAGATCTGTAGATTCTACGGTTAATTTTGCTAGAAATGGTTATGATTGAAATATTTGAGTTAGGCTCTTAAATTCCCAACTTAGGTAGTGGACTTGAGGTGACTTTTAGGTAGTGGACTTGAGGACCTGATTGCGGTTGTGATTGATATCCGCGAAATGAATTCATTTTATGGTTAAAAAGTAGAATTTGTTGTTGAAAATTTCGAAGGAAAATAGTGAGGGCTAGCGAACCTACGCTTGGGAATTTTGATGTTTGATTTCAAAATTTTATGATATTTCTGGAAGAGATTTTGCTTAATTATATATGTATTATATCCGTTATGAGTATATGCTTTAATAGAGTTAAAATCTTGAACTTTAATGGTGAAAAGTTAAGTTTTCACTGAATTTTGGGGTAAATGTGTTATTTGGACAGATTTGAGGGTTTGAAATATTTTAGCTAATTTTCATGAATTTTGTGCATTGAGACCTAGTGAAAATTGTTTGAAAAATGTGTTAGAACCTTGGTTAAAAGTTTGGTGTTGAGTTTGAACTCAAATGAGTGATTTTGAGGTGAAATACCTCACTTTATTTCGTTGTACTAAAAGTTTAGAAGTCGCATGAAAGGAGTACATCGATAGAGTAATTTGGCTTAATTGATGTGCTAATTTGAAAATAGAACCTTTTAAGATGATTTTCAACTCGAATGACTACTTTTCATTCGAGCAAAGTTAGAGGAAGTTTGTGAAGAATTTTGATAAAACAAATGAATAAGTTATTTGAGTTAGTTTCGCTAATTGTGAGGCGGAACTTATTTCTTCCTTTTATTTGATTATAGGAAGTGGGGAAGGATTTGAACCAGATCCCAATTTGGAAATCGAACCTTGCTACTTTGGGGAGTTTCCATACTTGTTATTTGATTATGTGAATTTAATTTGAAATATAATTGATTAAGTGATTTGATGTGAAGATCTAATTTTTGATCCATCAAATGGAGTAGTGTGTACTTTATCGCACTTATTCCTATTTGAATGGTAAATTTTTGTGAAAGTGTTATTGTGACATTTCAAGTACGTTTTGAACTCTTGGCTTTTGGTATGATGTGAATTCTGTTTTGAATAAATGATGTGATGTGATGTGTTCTGTAATTATTATTCTCGAGAATACTTAATCCCCTTGGTAAGTTATCGACTCGAGTCGTTGGAAAGGCCCAGGTCGAGGAGATTTAACAACCTTGGGCTATGAGGTAAATTGTGTGCTCTGGACTTGGCATATGGCCTTGTCTCTATTGAAGAGCAATACACAAATATATAAGTTTATGTGAGGTGGGCGGGCCCGTACGGGGGTTTTGGTGGAGAAAGGAGTTAGTGGTTGTCTACTTGGTTTTGTATGTGAAAGTTGACAGAGTGTCAACTAGGTGATTTGTGCACCAGCCCATGAACGTGCTCCAATTTCGAGGACCTTAGCCCCTAAGGGCTACCCGTATCCTACCTTTGTGTTGTTAATTATTTTCCTTATTTGCTTATTTCTAAATATGAATTTGGAATGAGAATCTCATTTGTGTTATGTGCTTTGCATGCCTTTTTGGAACTCACTGGGTTTTTAGCTGATTCTTTCAAATTTGTTTTCCTTAGCAGGGATTGAGAACCCAAGCGAAGGCGCCAACCCGTAGAATTAGGGTTTATATTTGTATATGGCTTGAGAAATTCAAACTTTGGGTTTAGGTATTGTATTGTGAAACTTTCAATGTAAGATTAAGTACATTATGTATTTTGAGATTGTAAGGTTTGAGTAATGAATTTGTGAGTCATAGTTTGATTTAGATTTGTGATTAAAATTTTAGTTTAATGTTTTAGTGATCATTTGTGTGAGTGAGTCTTGGCGAGAGCTAGGCAGGCGGTCCACTGATACTTTAGGGTACGCCCTAGGGGGATGTGGGACTGTCACAGGTGGTATCAGAGTTTAGGTTTTAGATCTTTGTAGTGTATCCTAGGCTTAAAAGTTTAGGATACTAGCCTGTGGAAAGTAGGACTAGAGTGTTTCTAGTGCTTAATGGATAGTAAGTATTGCTGCTTGAAAGTTTCTTATATAAATTGATTTGACCAAGGGTTTGATGCTACTGTGATCAAGGCATAAGAGTAACTCATAGTGTTTGATTGACTTTTGAGAATTGACTTGACCCTGATTAGTATGAGCTGGAAAGTCTAAGACGACACCCTTGAGGGGAAGAGATTGTATCGCCCCGAAAGTTAAAGATGATTTCGAAATGTATTTTCAAAGGTTTTACTTTGAATAAAATTTATTTCCTAGTGATTGGAAAATAATTTATATATGTATATAATTTCATATCTTCTTGTTTCAGTTCAATTGTTTTACGAACATTTGTAAGGGTTCAATTGATATAGTCAAGCTTATTTGAGTATGTAAACTATATTTGGATATAAAAGAATGGTTTATTGGCAAAATTCCAAAGATATTTTAGAGGGAAACAATGAAAGCTTGACATTTGTCACCAAACTAATAGTTACAGTTTTGATCAAATAACATAAATAGCCAAGCTTTCAAACCTTCCATCATCTTCCATTTTCTTGTACAAAATTTTGATAGGAAAAAGGGAAAAGAAACCCCACTTGCTTAGCTTCATTTTCTTGCCTAAACTTGAGAGAAAAAGTGACAAAATTGATTTTCCTCCATAAAGTTACAAATCACCCTTGGAAGGAAACCCTTAATGGGGGACCTTGGTTTCATTTTCTTAGGATGCCAGACTGTGGGATTAGATTGTGTATTAAGTATAAGGTGATTTTATCACTTGATGATTGGCCGGGAATTAGAGTTATTAAATATTTGGGAGTTTAGTAGGTTAGGGAGAAATATAAGAAAAAGCTCTTAATTATGCGTAAGTGTTAATGATGCCCAAGTTCGGTTGAGTTCTAGTTGAGTTCATTCTTGTAGGATATGGATCGTGGTGATGATGACATGCCTAGACATCTTCAACCCGTGATTTGTTACCGACCGAGACCAGGGGTTGATTTTAGGGCTTATAACCCTAGGACTAGATCTAGATGGTTTTGTGAGTGTTGGAGAACACGCGCTTACCCTGATCATATGGTCCTATCTATCTACCATGAGAGGAAGAGATTGACCAGAGTTAATGGGGAATTGCAAGAAGAAGCAGATAGGCTCACGACTGTAGAACGGATTCAGGGTGATCAGATTTGTGAGCTTGAGGAGGAGGTTCACACGACTACTGAGCGATTGGCTAGAGTCGTTATGGTTGCTCAAAAGCGAGCCGATGGCATAGTGACCAAGTGTGAGGCTATGGCTGAGGAAGTCTTTGAGGCTAATCGAGTTGAGGAGGATACAGTGGCTAGTGATGAGGATATGGGAGGGGATGTCGCTATGGCCGAGGCAGATCCTCAGTATTTGGAGTCTGACCCATTGGAGAGTGCTTCCACAGAGACTTCTGCTTCTAAGGCTTGATAGATTAGCCGAGCATGAAGTTAAGATTTTGTGTAATCTTTTGTGAGTAAAGCCATTCAAGTGGTTCTCAGTCCCTGTAATTGCATGCTTACTAACTTTTCAAGTATTGTACTTTTGTTTAGATGTACTTGTGAACTTGATGTGATCTTTGTGTGTCCTTTGTTAAAAACATACTCTTCTGATGTACTGCTGGCACTTCTATTATTATGAATTGTGTATATAAAGTACTTTGGCTCTCTTTAAAGTTTGGTTTACTAATGGTTTATCTTATTCCATATTCTTGTACTTTTTTCTTTTAATTTGAGACCTCCATAAGCTTCTTGGACGAAGTTAGTAACCCTTTCCTCGTTAGGATTTTGATTATTAGTGATTTGATTTAAGATTAGATCCTTGCCTAAAATGTGTAGGACGCTAGCAATACTGACTGGAGTACTCGTTAAGGTCGAGTGAGGTGATAACATGGCAAATTGGGAAGCAGAACATAAAGAGCTGGAGGTTCTTAAAAAGGAGGTGGAATTTCAGAGGAAGTTAGCCGAATATTGGGAAGGACGATGGAAACAAGAATATGCAGAGAAAATCGAGCTGCTAAACAAGTATGTGGAGGTGAAAGCGAAATATGAAGGGGTAATAGAAAATTTGCATAATGAGCTTGAGAAGACTCAAAGAATTGAAAGTGTGAAGGCCTAAGTGAGGGCTTTCAATGCAAGAAAAAGGAATGCTCCTAGTAGTAGCCGTGAACCAGTGGACGTAGATGCTCCACCTCCCAAGCTTAGTAGAGAAATGAGTGGAGCAAACACCCCTGGAGCGTTAAGAGAAGCCAAGACGAGAGGGGTACTCTTTAGCGGGTCACCAAGTGAAAAGGGGACCATCAAGGAGCGTTCCGCAAGAAAGCCAAGTATTAACTCTTGGTGTGCGTTACAATTTTTGTGGGAAGCTCAATCATATGGAGGATAAGTGTTGGAGGAAAGTAGGGAAATGTTTCAAATGTGGATGTAGTAAGCACCGGGTGGCTACATGCCCAAGGCTCAAGAGAGAAGTGGAGTCCGACAGAAAGACGGGCTAAACTAAGTGCTTAGGTTATGCTAAATTTGCTGTAATAATTAAAGTTTGTGACTTGTGGTGATGTAATGGGGGTTAATTATATCTTTGGGTTTATGATTGTAACTTTTGGAAGCTATGAGTAAGGAACGCTTAATGTAGTAATGTGTATATGTTGTAAGATCGTTAAACTTGATATTTGATGTTCCAGTTTGTGGTATCAAATGTTGGTTTTGTTTGAAGTCAATGACTACAATATCACAGTTGGATGTAAATAAGAGGTTCATTTATGCTATTTCCTTTGTTGATAAGTGATTAAAATATTCGAGAAATAGTTTGAGAGATGCGTAGTGGATGGAAGGAAAATTTGAGTTTTTCCTTTAGAGTGACTATGATAAATATTTGCACCAGACATTGAGGAATAACAATAAACTTTCCCTGTATGATTAAGGTGGAGATTTGTTTATATGGGATAACCTTTGAGGTTTATACAGACTAGAAGAGTCTTGAATAGTGGTTTTCTTAAAAGGAATTAAGTTGGAAATAGAGATGTTGGGTAAAGTTTCTTGAAGATAGTATTGCAAACTTTGGCGAAGTACTATTTGTAGGTTAAAATCCATGGAGGGTAAATTTTGGTATGAGCATAATTGGGTTAAGGTGACCTCTGAGGTGTATATATATATGCATCTGGGGAGTTTTAAGGATGACCACCTTATAAGAGTTGAATTCAAACCATTGTCAATGAAATAAGTATTATCATGGAAATTGGAAGATATCGAAGTAGACAAGATGTTATCATATGAAGAACATCCAGTACAGATTCATGGTAAGAATGTAAGGACTTAAGAAACAAGCAAATCCCGCTGGTTAAGGTTTTATGGATAAATCACGAAGTCAATGAATTGTAAACAAAGGTATGAATTTCAAGGACGAAATTCTTTTAAGGGGGGAAGGCTGTGAGGGCCTCAAATTTTATTTTTATTTAAAAATGTATAATAATGTTTATTCACTAAAATATTAGTGAATTTATGCTTTGAGTGATTATTTTCTATTTTAGAGAAATTTTTGAGAATTATTTGCCGGTGTTTGGTTTCAGCCAGTTTAAGCATTAAATTTTGTTCCGAAGTGTGAATAGTGACTCTAAGATGAAACCGAGCCTATGTAGAGATATTACAGAGATATATTTAAGGTTGGATAGTGTCGGAATAAAATAAAAAAACAAAATTAGAGTGTCGCGCTTCGACGCGACAAAAAGTGGTCGTTTGACCACTTTTTCCTAAAATAGGGAAGACCACACTTTTTGTCCCTTAAAAAGCCATCTTTCTTGCTTCTTGTTGCTCCATTTTCAGCTACACTTGAAACACAAAAAGGAGAGAGAGAGCCGAGACTAGAGAGAGAGAAAAGAGAGAGAGCTTGAGGGATTTTCTTCTTCATCTTCTTCATCTTCCATTCCTCGAGCTTTGAAGACTCCATTGAAGGCTTGGTTCTTGTTTCTTCCTCTTCTTGGAGCTACTGTGAGAGGGGGAGAGAGAGAGTGTGAGGTCCGAAATTGGGAGAGAGAAAAGGAAGAGAGTTTAAGCTTTGTTCTTTGACTTCTTCTTCCTCAAATTTCTTGAAGCTTCAAGACTTCATTGAGGGTTTTCATCTTGTTCCATCTTCTTCCTTTGGCTGCCGTGAGAGAAAGAGAGAAAGGAAGAGTGGTCCAAGAAAGTGAGAGAGAAAGGAAAGAGGAAAAAAACTTCTGTGGCTTGTCATCTTCTTGTTTTTGGGTTTTGAGGAAGAAATCATCTTCAAAACAAGCGGATCCTTGGTCAAGATTGTAGATTCTTGGAGTTGCTAAACTCGAGAAGTCATCCTTGAGAAGAGCTCCCTTGATCTTCCTTGATCTTGTTAGATCTGAATAGATCTTGAGGTATAACCCTTAAAACTCTTAATTTTAGCCTTATTAGTGTCAGATCTGTAGATTCTACGGTTAATTTCACTACAAGAAATTTGGTCTTCAGTGACAAGTGGTTCTCGTCACTAAAACATAAAAAGTCGTCACTAATGACTTTTATTGACAACTTTTTAGTCGTCACTGAATGTCCGTCGGTAAAAGTATACAGTAACAACCCTAAAAGTCGTCAGTGAATGGGTCTATTTTGTGACAACAATTCTTGTCAATAATCCTTGTAGTTTTAGTGACGACATACTATCTTGTCAATGATGTATGAAACAATGTCGTCACTAAACTAGTCTATGGCCATCATTGGTATTGACTAATTACTGACAACTTTTGTTGTGAGTAAACACTTTTTGTGACAAGAAGTTGTTGTCAATGGAAATTCTAATTCAGTGATGAGTTTATTGTCAATGAAGAAATCCGATTCAATTACAATAATTTGTCACCATGCAATTTGAAGATTTTCCTCGTACAATTATATCTGACAAAAACAATAAAGCATGTAATTAACAAATGAAGGCATCCATTACATTATGAAATCCCAAAATATAATATTAAGCATTCAAATGTCATACTTAAGTTGTACAACACCCTACAAATAGTTTAACAAATAGTATTTGGCCTAAATTTCATATAAGTTAAGGCAACTTTACAAAACAAATCCAAGTCTCAAAGCAAATGTGCATTGTCAAAACATTTCCTAACTATTTTCTCTACAACTCTTAAACCAAGCAACTCCTGCTGCTGTCTTCCCAAAAGTTCGAATGAGCAACATATCTGTAGTAAAGTAGTGTAGTTATTAGTATGTGTCAAAGAAAAGCTTGGTACAAGAAAAAGAACTGGAGGTGAAAAGAAAAACATATCTGCAGTAAAGTAGTGCAACTATAGTAGGTGATAAGAAAAACTTGAGACAAGAAAGAGAACTGAAGGATCTGCAAGAAAATGAGTTAAATCATTTCCTTTGCAAATCATGTAGATATTGATAAATAAGAACAAAATACGAGAAAATTATATAGAACATTAGAACTCAAGAAACACTTCTTTCACGCATGCTACTGTATTAAGAACTCAGGGAACACTTATTATGCTTATGCTACCATATTAAGAACCAAACAGTAACCTTTCTATGATTTCTTGGGCACCATTTGTATGGATTATTCAATAGATTATGCATCTTCAGGTTTTCAGGTACCTATAAAGCATATTGTTTATCACTAGATAAAGTCTCAATGACACAAAAAAAAAAAAAACAAAAAGAGACATTTGTTTTGTTACCGCTTTGCAGTTGATGCATCTAATATTTTACTGAAACTATGTATAAAATGGATAAGATGCTCCACTGTAAATTGAAGTTTTGACTATTAGGCAAACCAGTATAGTCACTAACCAATCTACTTTCAATTTTCAAAAGTTTTAATAGCAAATTTCTCATGCTCGAGAATCTTATGCTAGTAGTTTTAATTGCATAAAAATGAGTAGTTATCAAGTAAAGTATGCATAAGATATAATGAAATTCCAAATTATGAAATTTCTTTACTACTGCTTAGTCTAGGGACTACCTATAGTTTGTTTATGTGCAGAAGTGAAAATTGTCACTTTTATAGAAACTTAGCTAACACAACCCAAGCGTTTGAAACAAGTACAACATATGACATTCTTTATAGCATTTTTACAAAAAAAGGTAGCACACCACATAGAAGCACTGGCAGTCCTAGCGTTCATTAAAAATATGGTCTTGAAGCCATTGAAAATAGGTAATATGTAATTCTTCAAGCTGTATGCCAATAGATGGTGGTTTGCTGAGAGATTGTCAGCAAGGTCAGCTCTAGAAACCCATAGAGACCTGAAAAACTCAATCCTGGGCAAAGCGTCTTCTTAAACTTGTATAAAAGAATCCAAGGTACAGATTTCAAAATTCTTGCTATGTGGGTACTGTTCAATCCGTGCTCCCTGAGAAAGCTTAATCTAGCTTCTTATGGGATTCAGGGTTCACTCTTTCAGAAAGCAAAATGGCACTTTCTTCTGACAACCCACATGAGCTCACAAGGTAGAAGACAGTAAAAGAATCTGATTTATCACCATTCTTATTTCCTGATTTTAGACCATAAACACAATCAATTGCCCAAAAAGACTACTGTAATTGATAGAGCACTAGTTGTCAAGCATTGTCGGACCAACAGGGTTTGGAAGTAATCTACTTTTTGGAAGCAATGTAAAGCATGGAATCATTTTTTTAGCTAAACATTTGATTGATAAGATTTTTCAATACAAATATGCAGACCACATGTTTAATGAATTTATTGTAAGAGTAACTCACTTTTTCCTCTTTTTTTTTTTTTGGAGCTATTCGGGGTGTTCTGATTCCTCTAGATTGCCCCTAGCCATGCACGAGTAAACAAAAAAAAAATATAAAACTCACAAAATATAAAACTTGATGAAATTTATCATAGAATGATACCAAGTCCAGCATTCAACTAATGAAAAGCAGATAATCTTCTTGTCCCTTCCAAGACGCTCTAAATTACTATAACTTAAAAATCCTGCAATTTAGCCATATAAATCATTTTAGTGTATTGAAACAGAAATTTACAAAATAAGAAACCAAAAATTGAGAAAGCCATGAAGGCGCGTGAATATTTGGGGCCTCAATAGTTATATTGAGCAAGTCTTTTGCCATCCTAGTAATTCTGCCATAGATTAATAAAATAACTTGATTTTAGATGTCCTACCTTGCCTAATGATAAAGAACCAACAAACTATATGTAACATCCCGTATTTTTTTTCCCAATGGTATTTCAAGTGTTATAAGCTTTGATTTACTCGAAAACCCTAATTTTGGATTATATTTTGCGATCTTGATTGGTTAAGGTAGCGAGAGTTGTGCGAAGGTAATTAAGATCCGTGGGTGATTAGTGACCCTAGTGACCTAACTAGGTTTCATTAAGTATTAATGGACTAACTTGGATTCTCAATTTATGGACTTAATTGCTAGGAAATGAAATCATTTGGGGCCAAGGTGAAAGATCATTGAAGTTGCTAGGTTGAATTGGCTTGAGATAGTTGACTTGGATTTGGACCCAATTTTGACCAAACTAAATAAATATCTAAGGGACTTCATTTCCTAGCAAAAAGGCAGCCAAGAGGATCGGCTGCAAGGCTGGAAAAACAAGGGGAAGAAACCGTGAGCCAAAGAAAGAGAGAAAGAAAGGAAAGAAAAGAGAGGAAAGAACTTGGAGGTTTCTTGGGTGGAGTTTGTGTTGGTTTGGAGGTTCACAAGAGGTACTCAACTCACTTGATTCTTACTCTTTCTTTATGGTTTTACTGGATTTATATATGATTGATTGAAGTTGTAAATGCTGGTTACATGATGATTAGTGAAGGTTTGCTTGATATGGCATGGAAGACTGCTGGCCGGCTGACAAGCTGAAATTTTCAGCTTTGCTTCTTGAAGGTTTTAGAGGTAACCTAGCTTGCACAATCCTTGAATCTTGTAGTATAGCTTGTGGTTGATGTTTAGAATGGATTAGGATAGCTGAGGACAGATTTTGGATGGATATCATTGCTTGGTAAATTCGTTTGATGAAGTAGGGTAAGATTGCACACCAACTGTTTGATCTTAAATTCCAGATTTTTGTGTTCAATTCCTCTGCGAATTTGACCATGTTAGAGTCCAAACCAGTTCTTTCTCAAAACATGAAAGTTGTAGGGATTTGAGTTATATTTCCACCCAGAAAATTTCAGAGCAATCTGAGCACTGTAACATGAGAAATGTCCAAAATACCCCTGACTGTTCTGCTCCCCTGTTTACCCGACAGTCTCTAGTTTCGGCCAACTTGTCAGATTTTCTGGTATCAATTGGCAACGAACTAGAGCCTGATTTTTGTGCCATTGAAAACGCTATGAATCTAGTTTTAAACGCCACTAACAGCACTCAATTTTGATATTTCTACATTGAGTTATGGATTTTCTCCCGAAGCTGCTCCTGCTTTCCTGACGTAACCCGACAGTTTTCTTAAGTCTCTGTAATTGCCATTTTTGACTACGAAAATGCATGAAGTGAATTTCGATGGATTCACAAAAATTGTAGAGCTATGTCTTAGCTTCGAAACGGTATAAAATTCAACTCAATCCGATAAGCGTAGCTCTGGTTTTGATCAAAACACCGGGAGGTGTCAAATCTGCCAAAATAATATTTTCACTCCACTTTATACCTGGACTCTTGTTCTAAATGTTTGAAGTTCTTCCCTTGATTTGAGCTAAAGGTTTAGTAAGTTTGGACACTAATTTTGGGGGATTAAGTTGGATTATTAATGTGAGTTGCTTGAGGGTTTCAAATGAAAGTTTTTCATTTGTTATGGATTAGAAGTGGTAAATTCTTGTTATATTATGTTGATCTCAGGATTCAATTATGCCATGAAGGTTAAATGGTGATTGGTGATTTATGTGGATGAGTGTGAAATTTGGTGAGTGTTCCAACTCGTTTCAACTAAAATGTTTTACTAGAATTCAATTGTGAAATGACTTACTACTTTACTTTGATCTTGCTATCTCAAACTTGCTACTCATGTTATTCCTTGTGAAATGGTTCACTAACCTACTACTTCACTTGTTTTCAAATTTGCTCTCATCTTGTTTCTGAACTTGTTTTAACTTGTTTTCAAACATGTCCTAATTTGTTTTCCCCATTTATTTACACATGAAACATTTTACTACTAATCTTTTAAATGACATATTTTCCAATTATTTGCAAGTATTTCAAAATGTGTTTTAAACTCTTTACAAACCTCTTTTGATATTTAATGTAGTTTCTCGTGTGAAATAACTTGGTTCGTTAAGTTGTTAATATCTAGATGATTGTTCGATCTTATTTCTAAAATTGTTTTTACACTTGCCTTCCAACTTGTTTTCGAACTTATTCTACTTATTTGTCAAACTTGTTCTACTTGATTTTTAGACTAGCTTTTCATTGGTTTTCACATGAAATGTTCCGTTACTACTTTTCTAAATGAAATATTTTTCTAGTATTTCAAGTGTTCAAACTATATGTTAACCTATTTGTAAATATTTCGCTACTACTATATTTCTAGTTTAAAATTTATTTCAACTATGTTTTCACACATATTGGTCAATGACCTAATGCACTCATGGTTTCAAAAGAAATTGATTCCAAAGGACTTGTGTTTCAAATTAATGTGTGCAAGTAAACTAATTTATTGTTGAAGTGAATGCTACTTGACTTTGACTTTACATGTCGCTTTTGAGTGTCCTTGAATATTAATTAAATGTTTCAAGTGTTAAGTGTTATTTGTTTAAGTGTTGTTATTTATTAGTTGAAATAATTACTTGTTTCCTTGATTGTTTGTTGATCACTTGATTGTTTGATAGTGGTGTACCAAGGAGCATTTTACCCCTTGTAGTCCGATGTGTACTTTATCGCATCGTTCACTACTTGTAGGTCGAGGTGTACTTTATCGCATCGACTGAACTGGGTCTCAAAACCCTTTTGCTAGAAAGCCTATCTAAGACCACCTTCTTGAGCGATCGGTGGGTCAAAAGCCTACTTGAGTACACCATTAGTGTGACCGGATAGGTTGGAAAGCTTTATCTTGAAACAAAAACTCCTTGGTCTTGACTGATCATTATTTGTGCATGTTGTACGCCTTTGGCGGAACTGGGCCCTACCCTTGGTTGCTAACCTATTCGAGCCAGAAGCGGACTCGGTCGGGTAGGTCGGAACCCTGGGCACTGATTCGGTATACTCAAGTATTACCACTGGAGGGATAAGGCGATGGCCAGATGAACTCAGGGGATTGCTCAGGCGTTATAAGGTGAAGTGGACCAGTGAAATAGCTCCAAGTGAGCACTGTATCCTTTTATAACTGCTTTAATGATCTTTAAAGCACTGTTCACCTAGTTGAGGCAATCCGAGCAAGTCTCCTCGTGAGCACTGATCTCCGAGTCGCAGCGGCCCGAGTATTGTTCTCTCCTAGTTGAAAAGTGTACTGTGAGTGTGCTTGATTATTTGTCAAAGTGCTCGTGTAATGAATTGAATTATTTCATGAATTGTTTTCGTCTCACAAATTTCTAGTGAAAAGTAATTTCTCACGTGATTTCACAGATTTGAATATTCTAATGTTTTCGTGCTCTGATAAACAGTTAAATTCTAAAATACTTGTTTTCTCGGAACCTCACTGAACTTTAGCTCACCCCAAAAATATTTATTTTTCCCCCTCATAGGAATCGAGGTGATCGGAAGCATGTGTAGTGGCCTTCTTAGTAATTTTGGAGTATTCCTTGTACAATTGTAATTTTGGTTGAGTGGTAAGTTATATTTTTGGAGAACTTGGGTTGTATTTACTACTGGGACGTACTTGTGGCTTTTAGCATTTTTGTACTTTTGGAGTTTTAGAATTGTAATTATTATTTATTGGAGTTGTAATTTGTAATGAATTGAGGACTGTAGTGAGTCCTGGCGAGAGCTGGGCAGGCGGCCCGCCGAACCCTTTGGTTCGTCCTAGGGGAAGGTGGGGCTGTCACACTATAACTTCTAAAGGAAACCTGAGAGCCTTTGCCTAAATGTCTAATTAGGAAGCCAAATTTTAAGTAAAATATTCGGAAAAATCTAAAATGCAATGTCGGGGATCACACCTGACCATCATAGGGGATGGCTCAAATGCAGTAATGGTGATCTTCGCAACAGAAAGCTGCTCATGGGAGGCCTTTTCGGCTGAAACCACTAGTGCATGGAGGAAAGCGTAAAGTGGATTCTTGGGTATGGGACCAAGTTAGTTTGGAATTGATTCACATCAACCTTCAAGGCTCCATCAAACTGTAGAGATACCGCCAATGGTGAAATCACCTTAGAGATGAGACTATTAAGGTTGGTGTAAATAGGCCTCTCAATGTCAAGGGACTTGCAATAGATGTCATAAATGGCCTCATTGTCAAGGAGAATGGCAATATTGGTGTGCTCTAAAAGGGAGTGAGAAGAGAGAACAGAGTTGTAAGGCTCAACCACAACAGTAGGGACCTGGGGAGATGGGTAAATGGTGAACCCAAGCTTCGATTTATTTCCATAATCAACGGAGGACCTCTAGAGCAACAGAGATCCCAACCCGGATCTGGTACCCCTACCCACGGTGTGGAAGACGAGGAATCCCTAAAGCCCGGTACAGTTATCTGTGAGCTTCCTGATCCTATCCAGGCAAAAATCTATGATCTTCTTCCCAATTGTGTAGTGGCCATAGGTGAAGTTGTTGGCAGTGTCTTCTTTTCCGGAGATGAGCTGCTCAGGATGGAAGAGTTGACGGTAGGTGTCGATTCGCACTTCATCGATGACAGTGGGCTCTAGATCAACAAACACGGCATGAGGAACGTATTTGCTGGCTTTGATTTCGTTAAAGATGGTGTTAAAAGCTTCATCTCTGCCACCCACAGTGTGGTCACTTGGCATATACAAAGGTGTCTTTGGATCGGAAGAAAGAGAAAAATTAAATCTAGGGTGCCGGATGAAGAAGAGGGCTAGATTGCTAAAGTTCCCCCTTTATGTATAGTACCCGTGCCTCTTCTTTTATTTTTAGTTTGAACAAATTTTAGTCAATCAAGACCATCCAAGTCAATTTTTACCTTTAAATTTTTTAATTTACTAATATATTTCTAATCATTACTTCTTAACATTTTTAATTGAAAATCTATAATGTATGAAAAATTTTACTAAATTAAAAATATATAATGGATGAAAAATTTTGCTAAATTCAAGGTAAAAGTACTCTTGCTCGAGTTGTAATAGTTTATTATTTTGGAGAGAAAATTTTATTAATTTGGAATCAAGACTTACACGTAACATATAAAATATGCCAAAAATATGCTATTTTTTAATTATTTGTTTAACATGTAGGGTCTATTATTTTGCATGATTAATAAAAATTTCCATCATTTGTAATAAAAAATAAGAAATCTCAAACAATGTTCAGATTAATAGAAAAGGTATGATTTTTAATGGAAAAGCCAATAATTCAAAGTAGAGAAAATTGTTTCTAAGCATTTTGTTTGGATTATGTATAAAGAAAAGAAAAAAAAACACCAAACATTTTGGAAAAAGAAAGAAAAGAATAGAATATGTGAGGACCCGAAATTTCATGAATTATACACCCGAATTTTCTTGAATTACTTGCTCATATTTCTTCTGAGAACCCTAAATTTTTCATGAATTATTTGTCATTGTATTTATTCAAGTGCATATCATTTTCTTTAAACATTGGAAGCATTAAATTTTCCTTAAGTGCATTATTTTCCTTTAAGTACTCTATTTTGTATGTATTGTATGAAATTAATTTGGAATTGTATTTTTCATATTTCATGTAGCCAAATACATAAACTTATATGGTATTAAGTGGATCACATTTTACATTAAGGGGTTTGAAGACAATTTGCATAGATTTTATTCCATTCTTGGCCAAAACTTGGACACTTGTCAACAATCTACACAACCTTGACTTAAGACTTCTTATTTAATCTCTTGTCTTCAAAAATTTGAACCAAAACCCTCCTTTTTTCTCCCTCATGGCCGAACTCAAGGAGCAAGAAAACCACAAAAACCTAAGCTTAATTCTAGCAACTTTTAGTGAAGAAACACAACTTCAAGTGAAACCCTAGGCTAGATTACTACTTAATCATGAAGCTTGGTTGCAAGGAGTGAAGTTCTTGGGTGGATTTTCTCACTCTTCTAGCAAGGTAAATCCTCACTTATCCCTGCTTTATTGAACCTCAAATTCAGAAAGGGTGTTAGTTAGATGAGATTAAATTGCTTGTGGTTGTTTGGAAGAAAGAATTATGGAAGAGTTTCTTGAGTTTGAGAACTTGAACTTGGGTTCTTGTTTTAACCTTCCAAGTGTTTGATGAATTGTCTAAGAGTTTGTGATGTATTATTGATGGAGTTAATTGCTGTTTTAGCTTGTTAAACACCTTGGCAAATGATGGAAATGACTTTAAAGGATTAATTGAAGGATTGTGTCAAAGCTGGAAATTTTTGCAGGAAATCAGAAATGGAAATCAGTCCACTTCCCGAGGTTACTGTTCACTGTAGAAAATGAATTAGCATCCGAGCCTTATACCGTTAGAAAGCCCTGTGAACCTAGTTTTAAACTCCACCGACGGAGCTCGATTTCGATTTTCCTACATCGAGTTATGGCCATTCTTCCGAGACTGTTTGACCAACCTGTCATTGACCCGACAGTTTTCCTGTGCTTCTGATTTTTCCAATTTCGACCATGATTAATTCTGATTTGAGATTCGACCTCTTCATGAAAATTGTAAACCTATGTCTTAGTTTCGAAACGGAATAAAATTCATCTCAATCGGATAAACGTAGCACCAGTTATGATCAAAATTCCAAGGGGTGATAAAACTGTCACCATTTGTTCTTCACCTTTGCATTTCCTTTCTTCACTTTTCTTAGTTCAATCCCTTTTATTTGGTTTAAATGGATATTTTTCAGTCCATATTGTACTTGAATCATTAACCTAGTTTGTACTTGGTTCTCCTTTGATTTCCACTTCCAATTCATTTTTGAACCTTGGCGACGCTTTTGAACAGTGGATAGACTTTAGTTATCTAAGTTTGATCGGTTAGGCTCTAATCGCTTTTATATCGGAAATTCTAGATTTGCATATTTTGGTTTGTCCATTTTCTTAAGTTAAATTTTATTGTGATTATGAATTTCACTTCAGGGATCGATTTTGACCCAGAAAATATTCCCAAGATGGACATGTAATCTTCTATTGTTGGTGAGTGTTCCAACCCGTTTTAACTCAAATATTTTACTACTATTTGAAAATGACCTGTGAAATAAGTTACTCGACTTACATTTGCAAAGAAATGATTTACCATTATTTTTAAGTAAAATACTTTTACAAGTGGAATAATTTATGAGGAATTTGTGAGTATTCCATTACCTGTTTGCTTGACCAACTTAACTAAATGGATTACTTGAACATGTGACTTATATGATTATTTGACTTATTTGTGAATTGTGAATGTTAAATGCTCTCATAAGTTATTGTGATTGAGATGAGTGCGTACTTTATCACACTCAATCTCTTTTACTTGAAATTTTGTATCTTTGAATTATGAACTTGTGGTGTGTGCATGGCTTATACTTGACTTGTGAGTGCTGGGCGGCAGTATGTGTCACGCTCGAATAGAGTGGGAGGCACCTCTCATCCCGTCCTAGTACTTTGATCTTGACTAAGTGCTTGACTTGTGAGTGCTGGGCGGCAGTATGTGTCATGCTCGAATAGAGTGGGAGGCACCTCTCATCCCGTCCCAGTACGTTGTTCTTGATTAAGTGCTTGATTTATAGGTGCTGAGCGGTAGTATGTACCACACTCAAGCCAAGTGGGAGGTACCTCTCATCCCGTCTCAGTCCTACATCTGATTTGTATACTGAACGGCAGAATGTGTCACGCTCAATTGGAGTGGGAGGCACCTCTCATACCGTCTCAGTACCTTGATCTTGAATAAGTCGATTGAAGAGTTATCTCATCGACCATACTTAAACTTGCTTGGTATACTCGAGTATTACCCAAATTTGATAAGTTGAGGTGTTCGGGCCCGGTAAGGGGGTGAATGGTGGACGGTTGTGGTGTAAGTGGCGTCTACGGACCTGGTTCTTGACTTCAAACGTTGATGGAGAGTCAACGGCTTATGTTTCGATCAAGCTTTTGTGGATTCAGATTTTGGAAGCCACCTGTATCCTTTATTTGCATGTATTATATTATTTTACATTAAATGTGAGATTTGTCTATTTGTTTGCCTATTTATTGTCTCATTTTAAACAAAAGATTCTTAAATGTTTTCAAGGTGAACGTGTGACCATGTTCTCGACTTACATGTATTTTTTTTAATGACTCAAATATTTTACAAAAGTATTTAATTCAAATGTCCATGAATTTGATAAAACGTGAATTTTCTTGATTTCACTGAGCATTCACTGAGCATTCACTGAGCTTCTAACTCACCCCAAAATATTTTATTTTTCCCCCCAGGGCTCGAGATGAAGGAAAGCAGGAAGTGATCTTTCTTAGTGTGACTAGCCGGATTATCTCTTGTACTATTGTAATATTGGTCAGTTGGACTTTTAGTGTATTTAGATTAGTTGGAAATGTAATTATTATTTGGAGATCTTGCGGTGTAATTATTTGAGATTTGTGACAATTGAGGAACTGTAATGAGTCTCGGCGAGAGCTGGGCAGGCAGCCCGCCGATACCCTAGGGTTCGCCCTAGGGAGAAGTGGGGCTGTCACAGAATACGTGTAGTTACATTCTATCTATAACTTAATAATCTAATTGTAAACATATTTTAATACTACGCGTAGTTATATCCTATCTATAACTTAATAATCTAATTGTAAACATATTTTAATACTATGTGTAGTTACATCCTATCTATAGCTTAATAAAATCTAATTGTAACTATATTTTAATGCTTTACCCTATTTTTTGTGTATTTTCATATTCATCTTATTATTCTCATGAAAATTTTATGAAAAAAAAATCTCAATAGGAATTTTAATTTTTTTTAGAAGAGGAAAAATATTACAAGAATTGCCAAAACATAGAAAAAGATTCTTAAAATGTTAACAGTTATCATTATGAAATTCAATATTCAAGATTTTCAAACTTTTTATATTCCAAATCATTGTTAATTTAGTACAAGTGGCTCAATTATTTCTCTCCATATAAATATGTAATAATTTTTAAATTGTAAGGATAATAAAGTCATTTAACCATCCATGAGGTGAGCATTGGGTGCTAAATGGCTTACAAGGAAGGTAAGTGACATTTCCAAATCTTTAAAGAAGGGCAATGAACTTGTTAGAATCCTCTTTCTAAAATTATCCCTTAAATATTTGCATTGGAGACGGTCAAATTAGTGATGACAGTATGTTGTCACTAATTGCACTATAGTTTTACTGACAATAAATGGTCATCACTAAACATAAACAGTGACAAGAAGGAAAAGTTGTCAAAGAAAGAAGTAGAAATACTGATGACTTTTATTAAGTCGTCACTATTGTAAAGCCTGTGCTATCCAAGTCCCATGGCGTGAAGTAGTTTTGTGACGACAATTAAGGGTCGTCACTGAAGACATAGCTAAATTGAGTCAATTGAGGCAGCCTTCATTGTTGTGACTAAAGAGCCTCAATCTGTGATGATTTTTTGTCATCACTCACTAATGACCTTTTTTCTTGTAGTGTTTTCCTAGAAATCGTTATGATTGAAATATTTGAGTTAGGCTCTTAAATTCCCAATTTAGGTAGCGGACTTGAGGTGAATTTTAGGTAGTGGACTTGAGGACCTGATTGTGGTTGTGATTGATATCCGCGAAATGAGTTCATTTTATGGTTAAAAAGTAGAATTTGTTGTTGAAAATTTCAAAGGAAAATAGCGAGGGCTGGCCGAACCTATGCTTGGAAATTTTGATGTTTGATTTCAAAATTTTATGATATTTCTGGAAGAGATTTTGCTTAATTATATATGTATTATGCCTGTTTATGAGTATATGCTTTAATAGAGTTAAAATCTTGAACTTTAATGGTGAAAAGTTAAGTTTTCACTGAATTTTGAGGTAAATGTGTTATTTGGACAGATTTGAGGATTTGAAATGTTTTAGCTAATTATCATGAATTTTTTGCATTGAGACCTAGTGAAAATTGTTTGAAAAATGTGTTAGAACCTTGGTTAAAAGTTTGGTGTTGAGTTTGAACTCAAATGAGTGATTTTGAGGTGAAATACCTCACTTTATTTCGTTGTACTAAAAGTTTAGAAGTCGCGTGAAAAGAGTACATCGATTGAGTAATTTGGCTTAATTGATGTGTTAATTTGAAAATAGAACCTTTTAAGATGATTTTCGACTCGAATGACTACTTTTCATTCGAGCAAAGTTAGAGGAAGTTTGTGAAGAATTTTGATAAAACAAATGAATAAGTTATTTGATTTAGTTTCGCTAATTGTGAGGCGGAACTTATTTCTTCCTTTTATTTGATTATAGGAAGTGGGGAAGGATTTGAACTAGATCCCAATTTGGAAATCGAACCTTGTTACTTTAGGGAGTTTCCATGCATGTTATTTGATTATGTGAATTTAATTTGAAATATGATTGATTAAGTGATTTGATGTGAAGATCTAATTTTTGATCCATCAAATGGAGTAGTGTATACTTTATCGCACTTATTCCTATTTGAATGGTAAATTTTTGTAAAAGTGTTATTGTGACATTTCAAGTAGGTTTTGAACTCTTGGCTTTTGGTATGATGTGAATTCTATTTTGAATATATGATGTGATGTGATGTGATGTGTTCTGTAATTATTATTCTCGAGAATACTTAATCCCCTTGGTAAGTTATCAACTCGAGCCGTTGGGAAGGCCCAGGTCGAGAATATTTAACAACCTTGGGTTATGAGGTAAATTGTGTGCTCTGGACTTGGCATATGGCCTTGTCTCTATTGAAGAGCAATACACAAATACATAAGTTTATGTGAGGTGGGCGGGCCCGTACGGGGGTTTCGGTGGAGAAAGGAGTAAGTGGTTGTCTACTTGGTTTTGTATGTGAAAGTTGACGGAGTGTCAACTAGGTGATTTGTGCACCAGCCCATGAACGTGCTCCAGTTTCGAGGACCTTAGCCCCTGAGAGCTACCCGTATCCTACCTTTGTGTTGTTAATTATTTTCCTTATTTGCTTATTTCTAAATATGAATTTGGAATGAGAATCTCATATGTGTTATGTACTTTGCATGCCTTTTTGGAACTCACTGGGTTTTTAGCTCATTCTTTTAAATTTGTTTTCCTTAGCAGAGACTGAGAACCCAAGCGAAGGCGCCAACCCTTAGAATTAGGGTTTATGTTTGTATATGGCTTGAGAAATTCAAACTTTGGGTTTAGGTATTGTATTGTGAAACTTTCAATGTAAGATTAAGTACATTATGTATTTTGAGATTGTATTTTGAGATTGTAAGGTTTGAGTAATGAATTTGTGAGTTATAGTTTGATTTAGATTTGTGATTAAAATTTTAGTTTAATGTTTTAGTGATCGTTTATGTGAGTGAATCCTGGTGAGAGCTGAACAGGTGGTCCACTGATACCTTAGGGTACGCCTTAGGGAGAGGTAGGGCTGTCACAAAGCTAACCAACTTGTACAAGTGAAGGCTCACTCCTTCTTCACCCTAAAAGCCTTTAGTTAAACCAAAGAGTTTTATAATTATCCTAGTTAATTCTTAACAAGTTACAATTGAAAACTCACTCAACTAATTAAGAACTACTATTACAAGTGAGGCAACCTTCACCAAGGTTTTACACCTCCAAATGAGTAACCTCACAATCCCTACTTTTTCCACACCTATACAACAAACAAAGAAGATTTCTACCAAAATATTCACTTGTAAGCTTGTATTTCATGTAGGCAAAAGTATCCTATCTTCTTGAACTTGTGAATATTTATAGAGTGCGAAAAATGGCCTAAAGAAACTCTTCAAAGGTCAAATTTATAGTTGTTAGAAAAATAGCCGTAGGAGCTGTTGGACGTCCAAACCCACTGTTTGACAGAATCAGTCAATCTATCGGACGTCTGAACTCCTGTCCTGCATTTGAAAGTATCATTCGAAGGTGTTGTAATAAACTATCGGACGTCCAAAATGATCGTCCGACAGAACTAGTAGCCATCTCAATTTCCTTCTCAATCTGTCGGACGTCCGAACCTCTGTTCACCGTCCGATCCTTGCGTCTGATAAGTTAAAGCCTTCTCAATTCTTCTGAAATTTATTTCTTTTCTTTTTCAATAAATCAAGGACCTGTTCTAATATAATTCTCACATAAAAATATTAGTCCGAATCATCATTTTGTTTTGTTATCATCAAAACCTAGGATCAATTTTAACAATCTCCCCCTTTTTGATGATGACAAACCAAATGATGATTTTGCAAGGGAAATGAGAGGAACTCCCCTTCAATAAGAGCTAAAATAATTTAGAAAATTATCTGACATTTCTCCCCTTTTTGTCATCAATCAAAAAACATATTAACTCCCCCTTATTGATCCCAAATTTTGACAAAAGCTAATAACAAAGCATTAGAAAGCCAATAATCACAAAATAGGTCCATTAAGGTCTAATCAATAAGGTCAACAAGTTTAGAGATCTATTTTTGGCCAACAAAACAGCCAAGGTTAATACAAATAAATGTTTAGAAAAATGCTGTCAGATGTCCGAAGACCTGTAGGATGTCCGATCCCCTATTTTCCTTAAAAGTATTTTTCCTTTGAAAACAATGTTAAAATTGGTATCAAGATCCAAACATTCATACTTTTTAAACAACACATAAAGATTTCTATCACATAATTGACTAATACTAAACAAATTATAGTCCAAGTTATCTACTAAGAGAATATTATGAATGAAAGTTAGTACAACATGATCTAACAATCCACATGGATTTCATGCCTTTTCTTATACTTTTCTTCACATAGCAATCATTTTGCATATTTCCAAATTGGCAACAAAAATGACACATAATACTAGGATCATTCACAAAAGTAGGTTTAATAAATCTAATTCCTCTTTTTCTAGAAATAATAGAATCATTTTGGCCATGTAAAACATGGTTTCCTCTTCTTTGTAAAACATTTTGTTTCTCTTTTTGGAGAGAAACATTCAAATCATCAATTCTTTTCTTTAAAAGATTTTGTTCCTCCAACATTTTTTCATAAAACTTTGTTTTATTTTCCAACTTCTTTTCAATTCATTTTTGCAATCAAAATCAATTTTGTACTTTTTCAAATCATCATTGTCTTTTCTCAAACTCTTATTTTCTTGAAAAAGTTTAGAATTTTCTTCCAATAGAACATTTATTTTTATTTTCAAATCCTTATTTTTGGCATAAGATTCTTTCAAACTTTTATGCATTTTGATCATGCATTTCATCATCATCATCATCATCTTCATCACTAAGAGAGTGATTAGAGTTTACCTCATCATCTTTAAAGGCCATAAGTGCTATTTGAGTTGATTTTTCTTCTTCTTCCATTTCTTCATCGAAATTGTATTCATCCCAAGTAATTTTGAAATTTTTGAATTTTTGTCTTCTATCATTATTTGCTCTTTCTCCTCTAGAACTCCTTTTATTTAGAAGTTTCTTCAATGCCCTTGCCATGTCATCTAACTCCACATCTTCTTGTGAAGCCTTGAATGCTATGCCTCTCTTGATCCTTGCTTCCTCATCATCTTGTGTTTTTGAATTTACTAATAAAGGTTAGCGAATTCACAAGAAATTCAATAGATATAGAATTTAAATATTTTGCCTCTTCTATAGCGGTAACTTTATTTTCCCATTCTTTTGGCAAGACATTCAAAATTTTTCTATTTTTCTTACCAAAATTCTGTACCTTGTCAAGCAATTCAAGATCTTTAGTAATATTATTGAATCTACAAAACATTTTATCAACATTCTCATAAGGATGCATTTTAAAAGATTCATATTGGACAACAAGCATAGATTTCCTTTGTTCTCTAACATTGTCACTTCCTATATATATATATATCTCTCAACTAATCCCATACCTCCTTGGCCGATTTGCACCCTTTTATTCTAGTAGATTAGTTTGCATCTAGGGCGTTGTATAATACATTCATGGCCTTAGCATTCAAAGAGAGATTGATTATATCTTGAGCACTCAATTCACTTCTAGTTTTAGTTCTATTTCTACCGGTTGTTTCGTCTATAATGGTAGCCTATAAGACCTTTCACTAACAATAAACTACAACTCTATATCTATAGATTGCAAAAATATTTCCATTCTATCCCTCCAACTAACATAATTTATACCATTAAATATGGAAGGTCTAATGATGGATTGCCCCTCTACAAACAATGCATTATTGGTTGCCATCTTTACTTCTAAACCGATTGAGCTTAATCTCAAGGAGACCAAGCTCTGGTACCAATTGTAGGTCCCAAAATGTAACCAAAGGCAGGTGAATTAGATTGTTTAACAAGACAAATAAATATGGCAAGAATTCACCCAATAAAATAAGTGCAAACTATTGCTCCAATATGCACAAAAATATGTCAAATTAAACACAATAAAAATATCACAATTGAGCAATAAAGAAAAGAGATATAGAAAGAATTGTAAACCAAATTTTCAAATCGCATCGGATTTGGATAAACTCCACTAGTAGCTTCTTCGATTGAAAGTGAAACTAACCAACTTATACAAGTGAAGGCTCACTCCTTCCTCACCCTAAAAGCCTTTAGTTGAGCTAAAGAGTTTTACAATTATCCTAGTTAATCCTCAACAAATTACAATTGAAAGCTCACTCAACCAATTAAGAACTACTATTACAAGTGAGGCAACCTTTACCAAGGTTTTACTCCTCCAAATGAGTAACCTCACAATCCCCACTTTTCCCACACCTATACAACAAACAAAGAAGATTTCTACCCAAATATTCACTTGTAAGTTTGTATTCCATGTAGGCAAAAGTTTTCTATCTTCTTGAACTTGTGAGTATTTATAGAGTGTGAGAAATGGCCTAAAGAAATTCTTCAACGGTAAAAAATATGGCTGTTAGAAAAATAGCCGTTGGAGTTGTCGGACATCCGAACCTCTGTCGGACATTTGAACCTTTGCCTGTCGGATGTCCAAACCAATCGTCTGATAGAACCAGTCAATTTTTCGAACGTTCAAATCCCTGTCCTGTGTCCGAAAGTATCGTCCGAAGGTGTTGTCGTAAACTATCGGACGTCCGAAACAATTGTCCAACAGAACCAGTAGCCATCTCAATTTCCTTCTCAATCTGTTGACCATCCGAACCTTTGTTCACCGTCCAATCCTTACGTCCGATAAGTTAAAACCTTCTCAATTCTTCTTAAATTGATTTCTTTTCTTTTCCATTCTCACATAAAAACATTAGTCCAAATTATCATTTTGTTTTGTTATCATCAAACCTAGGATCAATTCTAACAAAAATCTATAGTAATATGGTCCCACTTCCATTCAGGTACTTCTAAAGGCTGTAATAATCCTGAGAGCTTCTGATGTTCAATCTTAACTTGCTGACAAGTGAGATATTTTTGAACAAATAGGGCAATTTCCTTTTTTATATTATCCCAACAGTATAGTTTTCTTAAATCTTGGTATATTTTATTATTGCCAGGATGTACCATATATCTAGAACAATGAGTTTCTTTCAAAATCTCCTGTTTCAACCTTTCATCCCTAGGTATTATAATGCGACCTTGAAACTTTAGTACCTTGTCAGGATTCAAACTATAATCTGACAATTTTCCTTCTTGAGTTCCCTTCAGCGGCTTTTGAAAAGTGGGATCTTGCTGTTGGGCACTTTTGATGCGATCTATCATCGATGGTCATGTTATGATATTCCCACAGACTATTCTCTCACATTCAAGCTGTGGATTCCATTCACAAATTTCCTCTAACATATTTCATTCTCTAACCATTAATCCTGCAATCTTAGCCTTTCTACTAAGGGCATCTGCTACAACATTAATTTTGCCATGATGCTAATTGATAGTACACTCATAATCCTCTAAAAACTTCATCCACCGGTGTTGTCGCAAATTCAACTCTCTTTGAGATAATAAATACTTAAAACTTTTATGGTTAGTATACACTTCAAAAGTTATTTCATATAAATAATGTCTCTATTTCTTCAGGGCAAATACAACAACACTAGTTCTAGATCATGTGTCGGGTAATTTTGCTCATGAGGTCACAACTTCCTTGAAACATATGCAATCACTTTTTCCCATTGCATTAGCACACATTCCAATCCTTCCCACGATGCATCCGTAGATACACTAAACCTATTTTCATCATTTGGTAATGCCAAAGCTAGGGCCATAGTTAAATATTTTTTCAATTCGTGAAAGCTAGTCTCACATTTACCATCTTATACGAACTTAGTTTCCTTCCTAATCAAGTTAGTTAGGGGTTCTACAATCTTGAAAAAATCCTTTATGAACCCAGAAAACTACGAATTTTAGTAGGGTTTTCTGGCTGTTTCTAGTTAGTGACTGCTGTTACTTTGTTCCGATCTACCGTGATTCCATCTTTGGAGATTATGTGTCCTAAGAAGGATACTCTTTTCAACAAAAATTCACACTTACTAAATTTAGCACATAATTGATGCTCTCTTAATGTTTGTAACACTATCTTTAGATGTTTATGCTCTTTCTGAGTCTTAGAGAATATTAAAATGTCATCAATAAATATCATCACAAATTATTCTAAATATGATTTAAAGACCCGATGCATTAAATTCATAAAAGCCGTCGAGGCATTTTTTTTTTCTCAAAACGATAAAAGGTTTATTAAAAAAGAAAGCTTGTACAACGTTGGATTACATCCACTGAGAAGGAAGCAGTGCAGCAAGGCACTGAGGACTGGCTAATTCCATTCCTCATCCTGAATAATCCTTAGCGCATGGAAGCTAAGAAGTTCCTCACAATCCGTATTTGTATTACTTATACCACTAAAGAAGCACAATTGAAACAGTTTAACAATTTCCTTGATGTCATCAATAAGAACTTCCAACGCCATTTCATTTGTTTTTCCTCCGTTGAGCCACCTTAGTAGTTTTGTGTTCCTTATTACCACTTTGACTCTACTCCACCGGTATTTGAGAGCTTTTCCAAGTGCTAATCTGACTGCCATTGCCTCGTCTTGGATATCTGAACCTGTGCATCTTTCTCTGATAGCCCATTTTGATTTCACTTGCTGCTGGGAAGTTACCATAACACCTATTCCCAGTGTTTTCGAGTTTTCCTCCTTACTGGTGGCTATCCTGATTTCAGTGCAGTTTCCCACAGGTTGCTCCCATTGTCTTGATTGAATTGCTTCCCCTGTTTCTGTTGTGCTCCTTTCATCTCCTCTTTTTGATACTGCTTCATACTCCATCCACTCTTCACTTGCTTTTGTCAAAATTCTGATCTCTTCCTCACTTTTCCCATTGAATTCCAGCTTATTTCTTGCTTTCTAGATTTGCCAAAGGATGTTAACAGTTAATGCCAGGTGCTCATGTCCTTCTCTTCTGTTTCTTGCCTGCAAAATTTCTGCCCACCATCTTCTAAAGCTTCCTTGTTGGCTCCATCCCACTGTATTGGTGCTAGCCTCCATGTGACAGCCCCACCTCTCCCTAGGGCGAACCCTAAGGTATCAGCGAGCCGCCTGCCCAGCTCTCGCCGGGACTCACTACCGATCCTTAGTTCAAATGCAAATAACAAAATACATCGATATCCTCAAATCAACTGAACAATTAAACCCCAAAATTTCCTTAACGAACCACAAACATCCCGAACTATAATTACAAATACAAAAGTTTATCCATCCATCCAACATTCCATTAGTACAATTCAAAATACAAGGGCTACATCAAAATACAAGGTTAGGTCTCCAAACCAATCGACCTAGTGTAACCCCTGGAAGCTCTCGATCTCAAACCCTGCTAAGGAAAACAAAGTTGAAAGGGATGAGCTGACACGAGCCCAGATTGATCAAATTTGTTATTACTCAAGCTTTTTAGAAATATGCAGAAAGCTCGAGTCGCGAACCGATCCGCGACCAAGTACCCCGCGTATCCGTGCCTCGCGTGTCGTGACCAGAAGCGAAAGTTCTTGCATCCCCGGACCAATCCGCGATCCACGCATCGCGGATCCAGATCGCGGATCCCAGTCTTTAAATTTTATAATTTTTTGTTTATTTTTATTTTATTTTCAGAATTAACTAGCCCAGCCCAAGGTTCACCCCCAGAGAGTCTGTAGTCGAACCTGGGCTCAGTAGTCAGTTATTAGGATAATTGTTAGGGAGTATTTATACTATTTTCTCATGTACGTTCAGGAATTCAGATTATTCTTAACAGAAAACCTTGAGAGCCTCTCTCTTGCTTCTTGAAGCTTTCTTGAATATCTTAGAGCTTTCTAGGGTATTCGATTCAGACTTATCAATCTAGGAACGCGCTAGGTTGTGGCGTCTCTACCATATCAAGGGATCGTTGACCGCGTGATCAACGGGTTCTTGATTCTTCCGCCGTGTCGTCGTGTCAAACGCAGATTTAACCTTCTAGATCCGTGGTAGTCTATACGGGTTTCGTCACAGGTTGGCGACGTTCGTATCATGAGCTAAAAGCCCAGTGAGTGATCCTAATATCATACAAATCACACAGTAACAGTGGAGCAAAAATATATCAGTTAAGCACTTAGTAGGTTAATATAATTCAGTTTATAAGTATAAAATGTATAAACACATAAACTGGGAAAAATACCCAGTGAAAGGATACAGGTTCCACTGGAAGTAGTTGCAGTCCGTCTTGTTCAATACTCAACCCCCTACTCCACCTTATAACTCCTAGTGGTAATACTCGAGTATACCGTACTGTGCCCTAAGTACCAACCTACCCGACCGAGTCCGCTTCTGGCTCGAATAGGCCGATAACGAAGGGGGAAATGCCTTATTCAACCCATGTGGTAAAGTACACATGGCCTACATCATGCGCAAGTAATATACAAACAATGAAAAAGCACACAGTTGAACAGTAGAATACAAAGTAGGCCGAGTGCGATAAAGTACACACTCGCCCTTCACATAATTATTAAAAGTATTTAAACACGTCAACAGAGCAATTTATTCACAAACATGCAAGGAACACTCACCAACAGTTGAGCGTAAACAAGACAATGTAGGCGGTTAAACACGATCTCCAACGTCCACAGAATCTCCTGAGATGTGAAAGTGCAAGCAAATTACTTTTTCGATTCCAAACTAAAAAGTTTGGCAAAATCCATTTTCAAAGGTGAAATGACGTGACATGCAAATACTCAATGAATTAAACTCTCGAAAACCACTTATAAAAACTTCATATAGTTAAAAGGAGCACACACATGAGCGTTAGGCAGAAAATGAATGAAATGGAACGAAAACGGAAAACACACACTAAAAGGTGCAGAAGACAGTTTTGACACCCTGTACGCTAATACTCATAACTCAGGCTACAAGTATCAGATTAGAATGCACAAGGTGCCGTTTCGAAGCTAAGAGAACAAGATACAACTTTCGTGAAGACAACCTCTGCCCAGATTTTCTCTTTCTAGGTGAAAAATGTCGAAAATTTTAGAAATTTTCCCCGTCAGAATTGCCGACAGGCTACATTCAACCAATCATAACTTGGCGCTCACAAATCCGAATCCAGAAATTCCAAAGCCGTTAGACAGCTAACATACAGGGCTACAATTCTTAAGAGACATCAAAAGCAAAAACCTTCATCTTCCTGGTCAAAATGACCCATTACAGTAGCAAAAAACCATTTCTGCCAGAAACAGGGCATCAGGGGTATTCTAGTCATTTCACATGCTACAGTGCTCAGATTCACCTGAAAATTTATAGGTAGAATCCTCACTCAATTGTCCACAAATTTCATGCTTTAAGCTAAGGCTAATTCTGTCCTCATAATTTTTGAAAATATCAAGCAAATTCGGACAGAAAAATGGACAGAAATTCTACCAACAACACTTCATCACCCACAAACACAAACATAAGCTACAACATGAAACTTCAACTAAAACCCTAACCCTAGTTCTTGGCCAAGATTCAAGACAAGCAAAACAAGAAAACTAAGACATGGAATCATCTTCTCAACTAGCTTTGATCATCAAGGAGCTATAACACAAGCAAAATTCATCATCCTCACCAATCTTAATCAACTAAGTAAATTTCAGCACTTTCACCCAAATATCCATTATACAAAGTGTAGAATACCTCTTGTAGTCAAGGTTGAGCTTCCCAATCAAGTGCCCCAACTTCCAAATGAAGGTTTGATGGATGAAATTGACAAAATCCCAAGCTTTCCTCTCGTTTCCTTTCTTTTTCCTCTCTTTTTTTCTCTCTTCTTTTCCTTTCTTTTCCCACGGTTTTCCTTTCTTCCTTTTCCCTTGCTTTGGCCGGTCCTTCTTGTTCTAGAACTAGCTAAAAGATAACATTCCATAGATATTTAGTCTTGGTCAAAATTGGTCAATTTTGTCATACTCAATTTAACCTACTAACTTAGGTAAATTGCTCCCTTGCCCAAATGATTTTTCTTTCCTATCAAACTAGTCCATAAGTGCATAAATTAACCTAGTCTATCAAAGCTTAAACACACCTACTTAGATCACTAACCACCTAGAAATCTTAATCTCACTTCCTAATCATGCATTTACGCACGTAAAATCAAGAAATAACAAACTTGTCATTAAACGTAAAACTTAAATGTATTTTCCAAACTAGGGTTTTACAAATCCAAACTAGGGTTTTGCATATACATATTAGGGTTTTCTCCCAATTTAGGGTTTTCGAAAAAACTAGGGTTTTAATCAAATTAGGGTTTTCAAACTTTGTAAAACAAGCGAGTCAAAACCAAACACTTTTAAAAGTAAAACAAACCATATAAACACCTTGGCAAACCAAAATAACTATAATTAACATTATTTAATATTTTCCAGAAATTGGGAAAAAAATCGGGGCCTCACACTCCAGATTAGTTGGGCTTTCCTGCAATGGAAAAATATATGTTCTGTTGTTTCCACGGCTTCTCCACATTCTTTACACACTGGACTGCCATTGTGTGTTCTTGCGAATACATTCTCCCTTCCAGGCAGTATGTTGTTAAGACATTTCCATATAAAAACCTTCAGCTTGTGTTTTATATTGAGCTTCCAAAGAGCCTTCCATAAGCTGGGGTTATCATCCTGAATACTCGACCCTTCCTTATTCCTCTGACTTTGAAAACCTTGGTCCCTTTCCCCCATTAACTGTTTATAGCATGAATTAACCGAATAGTTTCCATCCTTACTATGAATCCAGATCAGCCTATCCTCTCTTCCTCTGATGCTAATTGGAATTTTCAGTATATTTTCTGCATCCTCCTTCTTGAAAATTCTATAGATGATGTTTCTGTTCCACAAGAAGTTCGAAATGAGCTCATTCACCTTTTGAAGTTTACATCCTTCTGGTTTTCCAGTTGCCAACATACCATCTTTATTCTGAATCCATCTCTGTTCCCAGATTTTGGTGTTTTTACCATTTCCAATGAGACTTCTTGTTCCTGTCTCCACTACTTCCCTGGCGGTCATAGCACTTTGCCAAAACCAGGATGCATTCTTGGGTACTTTACATGAGAAGATTGTCTCTTTTGGAAAATACTTAGCTTTCAAAACTTTACTAACCAGAAGATCAGGGAAGTTGCAAATTCTTCATATCTGTTTCCCCAACATTGCTTGATTAAATCTTTGAAGGTCCTTGAATCCCAAACCACCTCTCTTTCTTTCCTGTGCCAACTTGTTCCAAGAACACCAATGCATTTTCCTTTTCCCTTCTACACTCCCCCACCAGAAATTGGCCATCATAGCCGATATTTCTTTGCAAAGCTTAGCAGACAACTTGAACACTGACATTGCATAGGTTGGCATAGCCATTAGTACGGCTTTTAACATGACCTCTCTCCCTGCTGGACTTAGAAATTTATTCTTCCAATTTGATAGTCTGGTTTTCACATTATCTTTAATAAATCCAAACACCTGTTCCTTAGATCTGGACACCACCATAGGAAGCCCCAAGTATCTCCCTTGTGATGCCACTTGAATACCTTCCAGAATGTTACATATCACACTTTTCATTTCCCCCTTCGTATTCTTACTAAAGAACAAGGATGATTTTTCCAGATTGACCAACTGACCAGAACTTTCTTCATATTTCCTTAGGATTTCCTTGAGCTTCTGAGCATTTCCTTTATCAGCTTTACAAAACACCAGCGTGTCATCCGCAAAGAAGAGATGGGAAATTCCAGGTCCCTGTCTGCTTAGCTTTAAACATTTGAGTTCTTGATTTTGTACTGCTCTTCTCAGCAAATTGGAGAAGCCTTCAGAGCATAAGAGGAAAAGGTAAGGTGACAGGGGGTCACCTTGCCTTATTCCTCTCTGGGAAGTTATGTATTCCTTAGACTCTCCATTGATATTAAATGAGTAGGTCACTGAGGAAATGCAGCTCCTGATCAACTCAATCCAGTCAGCACAGAATCCCATCTTTGTCATAATAGCCTCCAAAAAACCCCACTCAACTCTATCGTAGGCCTTTGACATGTCCAGTTTGACTGCCATGAAGCCATCTTTGCCTTGTCTTTTATTTTTGAGATAGTGCATGCATTCATGAGCAATGACTATGTTGTCTAGTATTTGTCTGTTAGGAATGAAAGCTGATTGGTTTTTACTAATGCACACTGCTAACACTTCTTTCATTCTGTTGGCCAGAATTTTAGAAATAGCTTTGTAAATAACATTACATAAGCTGATTGGTCTAAACTGTTTCAGCTCAGAAGGACACTTGACTTTGGGAATCAGGGAGATAAGAGTATGGTTAATGGACTTAAGCATGCGTTTAGAATGGAAGAAGCTAGTAATAGCACTTACTATAACCTGTTTCACAAGGTCCCAATATTTTTGAAAGAAGAAAGGTGTCATCCCATCAGGACCTGGTGATTTATTAGGATTCATGGAGAAAATTGCTTCTTTAATTTCATTTTCCTCTACATGTTTTACCAGATTATCATTCATTTGTCTTGTAATAGTCTCTGGTATATCAAACAAAATCTCATACTGGTTAGCATGACTCGCAGATTTAAATAGCTCCATGTAGTATCTAGCTGCCTCCTTTCCAATCTCCTCATCATTTCTAGTCCATTCCCCATTTTCTTTTAGCAAATTCTGGATTTTGTTCCTTGTTCTTCTCCCCTTTACTACTGCGTGAAAGAACTGAGTATTCTTATCCCCTTCTTGAAGCCATTGTGTTCTTGCCTTTTGTTTCCAGAACATTTCTTCCTCCTGGTATGCTTCTTTAAGCTGACTTTTCAGTGACTTCATCTCCTCTCCCTTCTTATCCATCGTAATCTCTCTAAGATTTTCCATTTGCCTCTTAATGAGCTCAATGCTTTTCTTGGAATTGATACTCACCTTGTTCCTCCATTTTAGCAATGCAATCCTGCAGTTTGCTATTTTTTTGGTAACCTTGAACATTCTTGACTCTTTCCTGCTTTCATTCCAAGCTGTTTTGATTACTTCTCTCACTCCTTCTTTTTGGGACCATCTTTTATCAAACAAAATCTTTTTTTCCTCCTGTTACCTCTTGGAGCAGTATCAAGTAGAAGCATGGAGTGATCAGAAGCAAAACTTTCAATGTGTTTGCATATTGGCCTTTCCACCATTTCCCTCCAAGCTGAACTGCACAAGCCTCTATCTAATCTCTCCTTCACCTCGTCTTTCTCCCAGTTATTTCTCCATGTCCAAGGATTACCTTCAAAGCCTATGTCCACCATCTGATTCTCTGCAACAAAATTCCTGAAGTCTCTAAAACTCCAGTCATCCCTTTCCCTTCCTCCCCATTTTTCCCCGTTAGATAGTATGTCATTGAAATCGCCCATTATTATCCATCTCTTTCCCCACTCTTTTTTCCTGTCATTTATAACCTTCCATTGGTTTTTCCTCACTTGGACCTCACAACTAGCATAAATGCCTATAAACCACCAATCCTCTCTAGTCTCAGCATCTTCTATTAGGGCCTCTATAGTGAATGCCGAGTGCACCAATTTTTTGATTCTTGTTTCTTTCTTCCAGAATAAAGACATTCCACCTGCCTTGTTCATGGCCTCCACCACAAAACTCTCCTCAAAATTCATAATCCTTTTCACTTTTTCCATGTACTTAGCTCTATTTTTAGTTTCACTCAAAAAGATCAACTTCAGGGAGAGGAGGTTATTCACCTCCTTCAAGTGGGGAATTGTCAAGGGGCTCCCTGCACCTTGACAATTCCACACCAGGACCCTCATTGAGTTCCTAGGGCCTTGTTTAGGGTGGCCCCCTCCCTTTGTTTGATTCTGATCTCCAATGTTTCTGTTCCTTCTCCTCTGCTCTTTTTCTTGCACTGTAGTTCCTTCCTTGTTTCCTCCAGTTCTTCTTCTCTTATCAAAAAAGATCTTTTTCCATTAAACTGCCCTTGATTAACACTGATTTCTTTTAGCGCTTGCCTTGTTCTTTTGAAGGACTGGGGAAGTTTCCTGAATCTTTTCCCTTCTTTGAGACTGAGTTTTTGCTTCACACTTTCCTCATCAGTTTCCATCCGTAAAATTATCCCCTCCTGTTCAGGTCCTAGACTCCCCTGATTTCCTTGTTCAGATATTTCAGAATTGGATATCACCACCTGTTGGCCCCTAGTTTCAGAATTGGATATCAGCCGAAAAGGCATCACTATGAATTCATAATGCTCATATCGAATGTTAAAGGCAGTCTTGAGTACATCTTCTTTTTTAATCCTTAATTGATAATACACTTGTCGAAAATCAATCTTTGAAAATTCTATCGCCTCTTGTAACTGGTCAAACAATTCATCGATATGCGGCAGAGGATATGTATTCTTAATTTTAACATTATTCAACCCCTGATAATCGATGCACAATCTCAGACTCCCATCTTTCTTTTTGACAAACAAAACCGGAGCTCCCACGGGGATTCATTCAAATGTATAAACTCTATTTCCAGTAAATCTTGTAGTTGACTTTTTAATTCCTTAAACTCGGTGAGTGCCATTTGTTGGAATTGATCCTAGATTTTGATGATAACAAAACAAAATGATGATTTGAACTAATGTTTTTATGTAAGAATTATGTTAGAACAGGTCCTTGATTCATTGGAAAAGAAAAGAAATCAATTCAAGAAGAATTGAGAAGGTTTTAACTTATCGTACGCAAGGATCGGACGATGAACAGAGGTTCGGACGTCTGACAGATTGAGAAGGAAATTGAGATGGCTACTGGTTCTATCGGACGGTCGTTTCGGACATCCGGTAGTTTACGACAACACCTTTGGACGATACTTTCGGATACAGGACAGGGGTTCGGACGTTTGACAGATTGAGAAGAAAATTGAGATGGCTACTGGTTCTGTCGGACGGTGGGTTCGGATGTCCGACAGACAATGGTTCGGACGTTCGATAGAGGATCGGACGTCTGAAACTCCAACGGTTATTTTTCTAACAGCCATATTATTGACCATTTGATACGAACTACGCCTACAAAGACACAACCCGCACACGAAGAACGTAGGATCTAGGATATTTTTGGTAACACAAGTTGGAACACACAGCGGAAGACCTTCACCCGTTGAGCACTTGGACAACGAACGTTGGTATAATGGTAGAAGACGCCACAATTCAACGTGTTCTTGAATTGCTAAGTCAATGAACCCTTAAAGAACACTCTAAGGTATTCAAGTTGCTTCAAGGAAGCAAGAGAGGTGATTAAACACTCAAGTTATTTCTGAAAATTCTTGTATATTAAAAATGAAATAAGGTGGCTTATTTATAGCCTACAAGACATGAAATCCTAGTCCAAATAGAAAACCTAAATTCGGCCAGCTTTGGAAGGTTAAAGAACCAAAACCCTAACTAACTAGGAAACTAGTTTTTAGGAACTACTAATAATCCTAAATACTCAACAATTAGGAAATAGCATAAAAGGCATTCGATAAGGCCCTTGTTCACACCTAGCCAATTGCTTTATTGGACAAACAAGAACTTAACTAACAAATGAAAATAAATTCTGTAGGCGTCATCGTTAGACGTGGGCACGCCTAACTGATATCAACGTTTCTGTTCAACAGCACCTTAGGCGTGACCACTCGGCGCGGGCACGTTTAACTAGTGTCAACGCTTCTGGTCATCGATTGAAATTGTATTCCTTAGGCATGCCTGATGGGCGTGGGGACGCCTAACTAGTGAAGAGTTTTGATGAACCCTTATGAACACTTAGCATTGATCTTGCACATCACGAACCAATGCGGCTAATTCCTCCTTGAGCCGTTTGACTCCTGCACGCGTCATTGGACCGGAGGTACTTGTAACTTGAATTTGCACCATAAACTCCTTGATCTTAACTCTATTCATTGGACCCCAACGCACCATAGTTGGGTCATTCAAAAAGACACGAACACCTCTTAGGATTTGTATCACCGTTGAAGAGTTTCTTGAGACCATTTCTCACACTCTATAAATACCCATAAGTTCAAGAAAATTAGAGACTTTTGCCTACCTGAAATACAAGTTTACAAGTGAAATATTTGGATGGAAATCTTTCTTTGTTTGTTGTATAGGTGTGGGAAAAGTGGGGATTGTGAAGTTACTCAATTGGAGAAGTAAAACCTTGGTGAATGTTGCCTCACTTGTAATAGTAGTTCTTAATTGGTTGAGTGAGCTTTCAATTGTACCTTGTTGAGGGTTAACTAGGATAGTTATAAAACTCCTTGGCTAAACTAAAGGCTTTTAAGATGAGGAAGGAGTGGGCATTCACTTGTACAAGTTGGTTAGCTTCACTTTCAATTGAAGAAACTACTAGTGGAGTTTATCCAAATTCGGTGCAACTTGAAAATCTGGTTTGCAATTCTTTCTATATCTATTTTCTTTATTGCTCAATTGTGATATTTTTACTATGCTTAATTTGACATATTTTTGTGCATACTTGAACAATAGTTTGTACTTGTTTTATTGGGTGAATTCTTGTTATATTTGATTGTTTTGTTAAACAATCTAACTCACCCCTCTTAAGTTACACTTGGGACCTATACCATTCTATATGGAGTTTTAGAAATGAGAGTTGCTCCATGTATGAGCTCAATTTTAAATTCTACCTCTCTTTCAGGGGGTATTGATACTAACACTTTAGGAAACATATCTGGGTAATCTTTTACTATTGGGACATCTTTAATTTTCATCTTATCTTCTGTGGCGTTAATTAGAAATGATAAATATTGTGCTCCTTTCCTTAATAACTTTTGAGATTGGATTCCCCGAAATAAGAGCAGATGAGGCTAATCTTCCATTCACATCCAAACTGAGGGTGGGTTTACTAGATATGCAAAAATCAACCACCTTTTGTAGGTTCCGAAAGCAACCTAAGAGGGGGTGAATTAGGTTGATAGAAATTTAAAACTTGATATATGATAATGATCACACAATTTGAATTTATCAAGTTTTCTTGATGATTCAACACTTGATCAACAAATATAATGATCACAACAAGTAGATAATCACAAGTAAGTTCCAAGCAAAAGAGTAAATAAGAAAGATGGAATCAAATGGACTATCAAGTTGCACTCAACTTGAAGTCCAATATCTCAACGTTATTGGTACTTCAATTTGATGGAAGGATCACCCCTTACTTGCTTCAATCACTTCTTGATCAAGGCAAGAGGTTTTACAATAACCTTACTAACCCTCACTATGCTACACACTTGAGCCTTCTTTCACAATTGAAAAGCAATAAATGATCACAAGTTCACTTACACTACAAGTACTAAGAAAGACACAAATTCTTGCTTAATTTGCTCTTAAAAGCTTGTAAGAAATAGTTGTCAAAAGTTCTTAACATGTTCGGCTTTTAAGGTATTTTTAGGGTGCAAAAATGATTGCCACAACTTCTCCAACGATCTTGAATTAAATGCAGAAAAAACTAGCCGTTAGGCGTGTCGGACGTTCGAAGCTCTGTTCTGCGTCAGAAGCCACCGTCCGACAGTTTGCTGAATTTGTGTGTCGTCAACTGTCGGACGTTCGAAACAAAGACCCCACCGTCCGACAGAACCAATAGTCAACTTGAACTTTTTCTCAACATGTCGGACGTCCGAAACTTAGATTTTTATCCGAAAGCATCATCCGAAACATTGTCGTAAACTATCGGATGTTCGAAACAACCTTCCGATAGAACCAGTGGCCATCCCATATTCCATTCCAATTTTTCGGACGTCTGAACTCCTGCCTTGCATCCAACAGCTTCGTCCAACAAATAGTGATGATATATTTAGGTGAAAAACCTTTCTCAATACAATTGAACTTGAAAGAATATTAGTGAAAATCATCATATTGATTTGTTACTCATCAAAAAAGCCAACAGTCTCCCCCTTTTTGATGATGACAAACCAAGTGAAGATTTGAATGGAAATGAAAGCAAAAAACGCATAAGATATGCTGCTGTTCAAAAAAAAATTCAATTTTACACGAACTCCCCCTCACTTGCAAAACTCCCCCTTACTCATAGCACCATACAATTAAAACTCACTATTATCAGAACACCATACCATACCATACCATCCATACCATATCAGAAATCAGAAACCATACCATACCATACCATTCATATCATTTGATACCATTTTAAATCAGAAACCATACCATACCATACCATCCATATCATTTGATACCATTTTCTCCCCCTTTTGTCATCAATCAAAAAGACAATGGACATCCAAAAGTCAAAGGAACATCCAATAAGTATTTATACTTAAACAGTACACATTTAAAACCAATAAACATCCAAACATCAAAAAACATAAAGTTAATAAAGATAAACATCCAACAAAGATTCAGTTAGTGAAGGCCAACAATGCCAAGGCCAAACAAAAAATAACCATGGCCAATAAGCAATTTTGGCTTCAACAAAAAACATTAACAGAAGCCAAGAAGCAAGTCATGAACAAAATGATATTGGCCTAGAAATGCCTAATTGCATGAGCCTAATATATGCCTAAAGGTCTAGAATTGGGGACGAGATGAGCCACGATATCTTCGAACAAGTTTGTACCTCTGAATTTTCCTCCAAATCAGTGTCCATTTCTTGAAGAGGAGTGTGATATTGGGAAGGACCAGGGTCTTGACCTGCCTTGACTAGTTTCTCTTGTGTAGGTTCCTTGTGTGCTTGGCTTTCATCTTCTTGAGCAGCTTCCTCTTGTGCTTGTCCTTTAGTTTCTTGTGCAGTTTCCTCTTGAGCTTGTCCTCCAGTTTCTTGTTCAGTTCCCCCTTGAGTTTGAGAAGGCAAGAGGGTCTCCTTTAGCTTGAGAAAGGCTTCCTTTTGCTCAGAAGTCATGGCCATTTGAAGACCTTCCTTTAAAAGGATATGTCTTTGTTTGAGTTCAAGGAGAAGGGTAAGAATTGGATCCGAGGAAGAGGAAGGCTATGATATCATTGGAGTAGAAAAATCAAGTCTTGGACGTTTAAAACGAGGAGCGACAGGATTTTGAGGAGTAAATAGTGGATCATGAGTTTGTTTGGTACGAGTTTCTAAAACAGCCTCTTTGTACACCCACTCATCACCAGCAAAATGGATGTTTTTCTTTTCAAAGTATGCTTTGGTAAAAAAATAGTTTGAATTTTTAGTAGTTGGTGCACCAATCAAGGGAATGTTGAAATGGTTGAAAATAGAAGTCAAGAATTTTCCATAAGGAATTTTTCTACAACTATCAGATTTCACTTTGTTCATAAACCAACACATTACAAATCCGAATTCAATTCTTATATCTTCCATAAAATAGTAGAATAAGTTCAGTTCCATCATGTTAGCTGTGGCACGATGGCCAGAAGTGAGAATTAACAGATTGCCAATCATAACCCACAAAATTTGTTGCAAGGGTGTCAATTCATTTAAATCAGTTTCAGTTGGAACTTGAAAATTTGTTTGAAAATATGATAAAAACCTTGTTCCACTGAAGTGATTATATGAAGTCGGTTGCTCTTCATATGAAAAGAAGTTTGCTATTCTGCTAGAGCAATCAGCTTCAATTGTGGTATTGAAAATTTCATTCACAATGTTAGGATCAAGAGTGATGTCAATTTCATTGGCCCTAGACACAACTTCAGAAGGAGTTTTACCTTACCTAATATTAGCATAAAATTGGTGCACCATGGGGGGATAAATAATATAGTGAAAACTAAGAAGATGTCTCCATTTTTGAAAAGAGAATTTTTCAAGAATCCAATCTAGTTTGTAAGTTCGGAAATCAAAAATGGAAATAGATTGTTGGGTTATGAAACCTTTCCTGCAAACAATGGAGAACCGTTCTTCTGCCTCAGTATCAATAAAGGTAGGCAGTACATTTTTGGCTGTTCCTGAGCTTTCTCTTGCTGATCAGAAGCACGAGTAAGGCGTTGAGAGCCTCTTGTTCTTTCGGTTTCAGAACCTCTTCCAGTTCCCCGTTTAGAAGTGGATGAACTTCCTGTAACCCGCACCATTGAGAATGAATGGAGTGCGATGGATGATGCAGTGATGATGATACAATGCTGATAATGCCTTCTAAACACTAATAATGCCGCGAATCATTTCAGAGGAGAGAAATTTTGAAGTTAGGGTTTGAAGAAGAAATTGGGGATTTTCACGATTTTGTATATAAGAGAAATGTGGAAGATTGTTTGTTGGAAATGATGTTTGAAAGTCGAATTTGTGACAGCACTAGAAATTCCATACATACATTGTCACACTAGAAATTCCATGTATACATCACCATTTAACTTATTCAAGTGCATATAAATTCCTTTAGTGCATTAGTGGTATGTTTTCACTAAGTACACTATTTATTGTTTGGTTAGATAAACTTTTCTTGGATTCAATTTTAGAATTAGTGAGAACTTCTTGTATGACTTAATTGCTAAGAAAATAGGATGTATTGGTGTTAATTGGAGACTAAACTAAATTAGAGGAGTTAGAAGCAATTAAGTGAGATTTTTGTTAGGAAGTGGCCAAGAAACCACCACTTGTCACCCTAGGATTTAAACTTTGACTTGATGGCTTTTCCCTACAACTTATCTCTTTAAAAACAACACAATTTCAGATTCATTTTGAGAGGGGTGGCTGGCCATAAGGGAGAGAAAAAGAGAGGAGAAAACTCACCAAAAACCAATCTAAATCTTGCTTAGTTTGATAGGAAATCAAAGAGAGGAAGTTGTTAGCACCTTAACCATCAATCCTCAAGCTTTGTAGGAGAAGATTTTAGTTGCTTGGAGAGTCACTTCTTTAACTTGTTAAGGTAATTTTCTTCCAAAACCCTAGCTCTATTGTGAGGACCCAGAATTTCTTGAATTATACACCCGAAATTTCTTCGAGAAACCCTAAATTTTTCATGAATTATTTCTCATTGTATTTATTTAAGTGCAAATCATTTTCTTTAAACATTGGTAGTATAAAATTTTCATTAAGTGTATTACTTTCCTTTAAGTAAAAGTACTCTATTTTGTATGCATTTTATGACATTAATTTGGAATTGTATCTTACATGTTTCATGTAGTCAAATGCATAAACTTATATGGCATTAAAGGGATTATGTTTATAATTGAGGGATTACAAGACAATTGTAAAGATTTTTAACCCAAATCTTGGACCAAATTTTGCCACTTGTCAACCACCAACCACAACCTTGACTTGACCATTTCTATTTAAGCTCTTGTCTTCAAAATTCAAACCAAAATCTCCCTCTCATTTTCTCTCTCTTGGCCGGCCGTAACAAGGAAGAAAACATCAAAACCCTAAGCTTAAATCTTGCTATTTTAGTGAGGAAAACATCTCCAAGTGAAATCCTAGGTTAGGTTGACACTTGATCATCAAGCTTTGTGGGGAAAATTGGAGCTCTTGGGTGATTTTCTCTCTCCACTCTCAAGGTACTTAACCATTTATCTATGCTTTAATGATCTTCAAATTCAAAGTGGATGCATGATTAGTGAGTTTGAAGTGTTTATGGGTGTTTGGAAGGATAAGTGATGGAAGGAATTTTGTGTTTGAGAACTAGAACTTAGGCTTTTACTTTAGGCTTCCATGTGTTTGATGAATTGTTTGTTGATTTGTGATGCTTTAATGATGGATTTAATTGCTGTTTTAGCATGTTAAACACCTTGGCAAAAGATGGAAATGACTTTAAAGGATTAATTGAAGGATTGTGTCAAAGTTGGAAATTTTTGCAGGAAATCAGAAATGGAAATCAGTCCACTTCCCGAGGTTACTGTTCACTATAGAAAATGAATTAGCATCCGAGCCTTATACCGTTAGAAATCCCTATGAACCTAGTTTTAAACACCACCAACGGAGCTCAATTTCGATTTTCCTACATTGAGTTATGGCCATTCTTCCGAGACTGTTTGACCAACCTGTCATTGACCCGACAGTTTTCCTGTGCTTCTGATTTTTCCAATTTCGACAACGATTAATTCTGATTTGAGATTCGACCTCTTCATGAAAATTGTAAACCTATGTCTTATCTTCGAAACGGCATAAAATTCATCTCAATCCGATAAATGTAGCACCAGTTATGATCAAAATTCCAAGGGGTGACAAAACTGTCACCATTTGTTCTTCACCTTTGCATTTCCTTTCTTCACTTTTCTTAGTTCAAGCCCTTTTATTTGGTTTAAATGGATATTTTTCAGTCCATATTGTACTTGAATCATTAACCTAGTTTGTACTTGGTTCTTCTTTGATTTCCACTTCCAATTCATTTTTATGAACCTTGGCGACACTTTTGAACCGTGGATAGACTTTAGTTTATCTAAGTTTGATCGGTTAGGCTCTAATCGCTTTTCTATCGGAAATTCTAGATTTGCATATTTTGGTTTGTCCATTTTCTTAAGTTAAACTTTATTGTGATTATGAATTTCACTTCAGGGATCGATTTTGACCTAGAAAATATTCCCAAGATGGACGTGTAATCTTCTATTGTTGGTGAGTGTTCCAAACCCTTTTCAATTGACAATTTGACTACTAGTTTGTTCCAACTTGTTTTAAAAGCAATGTTCCACTAAAATTATTTTTGTGTTAATATTGTTTGAAGGAATCCTTTGTGAAATATTTTACCACGAATTTACTATCGACTTGCATTTGGTTTACGAGTGTAACGATTTGATTTCCCTTTGAAGCGATTTATAAGTACTTCTAAACTGATTTATTGAAGTGAAAATTGTGGTTTGGGTGCTCTCTAATTGAACGTGATAAGTGGGCGCTTGGATAAGGGTGTACCTTATTGTATTTGGCCTAAACTCCATATATGGTTCTTGAATGCATGTGTTGTGTGATATATGATCTGTGAAATGTGATATTGTTAGTGATAAATGACCACTTGGATGGTTTGATCCCAAGGAATGCCTTTGGGGTCTCAATGTCAATGTTACTCTCTGACCACTTGCATGGTTTGATCCCAAGAAATGCCTTTGGGGTCTCAATGTCAATGTTGCACTCTGACCACTTGAATGGTTTGATCTCAAGGGATGCCTTTGAGATCTCAATGTTAGTGTGGCTCTTTGACTACTTGGATGGTCTGACCTCAAGAGTTATCTTGGGGTCTCAATGGTGAATGTTATTCTCTGACCAAATAGATGGTCTGATCCCAATGCCTTTGGGATCTCAATGTTACCATTACTCATTTGTTTGTCAACTTATTTGTGATGTGCTTGTTCTACGTATTGATTTATTAATATGTACAAGTGAAATAATTGCTATGAAAGTAACTTCTATTTAACTTGCTATTACATGTGAGTATTCTTGAATATTAATTGCATTGCATGTGCGGTTGTTAAGTGTTCGAATGTTAAGTGTTATTTGTTTGAGTGTGATGAATTACCTTATTTCGTGAACTGTTTTCGTCTTGCAAATTTTTAGTGAAAGGCACTTTTCACGTGATTTCAAAAATGTGAATATTTCAATGTTTTCGTGCTCTGACAAAACAGTTAAATTCTAAAATACTTGTTTTCTTGGAACCTTGCTGAGCTTATAGCTCACCCCAAAATATTTTTATTTCCCCCCCCAACAGGGCTCAAGATGAAGGAAAGCAAGAAGTGATCTTTGTTAGTATGACTAGCAGGATTATCTCTTGTACTATTGTAATATTGGACAATTCGACTTTTGGTGTATTTGGACTAGATGGAAATGTAATTATTATTTGGAGATCTTGCGGTGTAATTATTTGAGATTTGTGATATGATTGAGGAACTGTAATGAGTCCTGGCGAGAGTTGGGCAGGCGGCCCACCGATACCCTAGGATCCGCCCTAGGGAGAAGTGGGGCTGTCACATCTATGATCTACAAAGTGAGTTTAATGAAGATTTTTGGTGATGATTAAGGAAGGTTGATGCTTGGAAACATAAGTTCGGGTTTGGATTCTTGTAGTTGCATCTTAAGAGTTAGTTTAACTTTATGCCTACCATGTGTTCGATTTTTGGATTAGCACTAATCACTAGTCTATGATGATTGTTCCTTTGAGAAAGATGCTTGTTTAGCTTCCATATTCATGCTAGAAAAGTTATAGAAATTGGTTTGAACTTTTAAAAGTGGAAGGAAGTTGTGGGCTGTCTTTGTGGATTTTCCCTCTCATTTTGTGATTCTTTCTTGTTCAAGCTTCGCTGATTCTTGTTGAGAAACATTGTTAGGATCTTTTTGTGTCAAATTGTAGTGAAATCAATTTATTTTGAAGGGTGGAAGCCTCTTGAATTGCACAAACTTTTGAACAAATTTTTGATTTTGCACTTTATCAGAATTGAAAAAACAGTCAACTTCCCAAGTTTTCTGGTATTGATAGGAAACGAACTAGGAGCTAAGCCATATACCTTTAAAAAGCCCTATGAGTCTAGTTTCTAGTGCCACTAATGGAACTCAATTTCAATTTTTCTACACCAAGTTATACCCATTTTCCCAAGACTGCACAATTCCACTATTATACCCGAACCTTAGCTTTTCTCGTAAACTTGTTCTTGGTTGAACCTTGATGCTTCTTGAATCTTTGCACGCTTATTTCATTCCAAATATCATACCTGACTTGTGAATCTATTAAACCTTCAATGTTTCATCGTTTTATGATCTTGAATCAACCTAGAATTTCCTACTTAGATGCATTAACTAGTAGCATTCATTTGTACTTGTTAGGTTGCATTTAATTGCTTTGGTTGAGTTGATGATTGTATACATTGGTTGTACATAGGACTCGAAGGTGGTATCGAGGGTGATCAAGGCGTGAATATTTGAGTTACTTGGCTTTGTTTGGTGACTGTTTCCTTGCTTTTTTTGTGAACTTATGTGATTTCTCGAACTATATGATTTACGTGTTTGCTTGAACTACGTGACTACGTGACTACGTGAATTGCTTGAAATGTGACTATTGAACTGGCTTACATGTCATATATGTTTGGACTACTGAGATTGAGTCGAGGGTGTACTTTATTGCACTCGAACTCTTCCGTTTGACTTTCACTTGGAATTTGACCTTCTCGAACTATGATTTGACTTTGTGCACTTTGATGTGAAAAGTCATTCGGGTGATATACCGTCGACTAATTTGATTCATTTAGAACTCCGGAAACCCCAAAACCCTAATGGTGAGCCGTTTGTATCAAGCTGACTTGGGCTTGGTTGAGAAGATCGGTGAATCATAGGATATTTGATTTGGTTCTTTAGAACATAGTATACTCGAGTATTACCCAAATCTGATTAGTTGAGGTGTTCAAGCCCGGTAAAGGGGTGATTGGTGGATGGTTATGGTGTAAGTGGTGTCTATGGATTTGGTTCTTGACTTCAAACGTTGACGGAGAGTCAATGGCTTATGTTCGATCGAGCTTTGTGGATTTGGCTTTTGGAAGCCACCTGTATCCTTTACTTGAGTGTGTCACTTTATTTTACTTTAAATGTGAGATTTGACTACTCGTTTTGCCGATTTGTTAATGTGACTGCATGTTTTTTTTGGGACCTCATTAAGCTTTCGCTTACACCTTTCCCTTTTGTTTTTCCTTAACAAGAATGTGTAAAAGGTCGGAGAGTTTGATTGTGGCCTAAAAGTCAAGTGTTTACCTTTTGTTTAGGTACCGATGTATTAGTGGACTTGTTCCATTTTGTAAGTTTATAGTTGGTTGTAAACTTTAAGATTGAGATGTTTTGTAAGATTTATATCCATGTAACTTGGAGTTTTATTTTATTTTAAGGATGTGTGTAATTGGAATTTCAAATGACTTATGGAAATGTAAATTTTTGGTTATGTTGTTATTTTGGAGTATTTGAGTGTAATTATTGAGGATCGAAATTTGAAATTATTTGAGATCTATAGTGAGTCCCAGTGAGAGTTGGGCAGGCGGTCCACTGAACCCTTTGGTTCACCCTAGGGAAAGGTGGGGTCGTTATAGTTGGTATCAGAGCTTTAGACGTCAGATCTTTGCTGTGTATCCTAAACTTAATAATTTAGGATACCGGACTGTGGGTTTGGGTTGAGTGTTATTTATTTGCTTATGGTAGATTGTGGAATCTACTTGGTATGTCAGGCAGAAATGAGAATTGGATCGATTTATACCTTGAGTGGCCAATCTTGTTGTGAATTGACTGTATTCTTGTTTTGGTGCTTGAATACATGTATGTCCTTTAGACTTTAGTGTTGTAAATGAAGTTGACTTTATTGATGATAGTAACTCCTAGTTCCGTGATGGGTTGACCTAGTGAAACATTAAGTTATGAATTGCTTTGTTGATATGTCAGCTTTGATGTTTCATGTGTTTTGTGAATGACTTGTTTTATTATTCATATAATGCCTTTGATCTTTACATGTATGGTATGTGGCTTGGGTATTCTATGTTTTGTTGGGAACTTGTTTTGTGTATTTTGTCAAGGTTGGTATGTGTATCTTTTGTGTATGAGACCTTTGGAACTTGTTTTTGTTTTGTAACCTAAGTATGTTTGGGTGTGTTTAAAGGTATTTAGTTTTCTATTTTGTTTATGTATTATATGTTATATGTTATATTATGTATGCATTCATGTAATCATGCATCTTCATTCTCGCATAATTTCAACCCTAGATCCGTAAGAAAACAAATGGAGAGGAGACAACGTGGTCGACATCATGGACGTGGACGTGGATAGCCTCGTGAACAAGAAGGGGAAAAAGGGTCTACTATTAACCAAAATCAGGGACCAAGGGTTAATGAGGGAGACCAAGTTGCTACGGCTATTAACCGTATGACTGATATCCTAGAACGGTTAGCGAACCAACAAGGTCTAGGATCCAATAACCAACTTGGAAATCATGAGGGGAGAGGATAGAGTTTTAGAACGGTTCTAAAAGTTCTTTCCTCCTAAATTCTTGGGGGGACCAGATCTTGAGGTAGCAGAGAACTGGCTTGAGAGAATGGTAGATATCTTTGCTGCCTTGAATTATACTGAGGAAAGACAAGTTACCTTTACTGTTTTTCAACTAGAAGCAGCGTCTCACTCGTGATGGAACGTAATACGAGCAAATTGGGATAGAGAGCAAATGCCACGTACTTGGTTTAACTTCACTAGAGAGTTCAACCAGAAATTTCTTCCACCTATAGTTCAAGAACGAAGAGAGGATGATTTTATAAGATTTCACCAGGGCACTTTGAGCGTGGCTGAGTATGAAACGCAATTTACTAAGTTATCCAAGTTTGCTCCCGAATTGGTGACAACTAAGCAAAGAAGTATAAGGCATTTTGTACGAGAACCGAATGTAGAAATTCAGAAGGACTTAGCTGCAGCCCAGGTTAACACTTTTAAAGATGCTCTCGAGAAAGCCCAATGGGTTGAGCAGGCTAGGGTTCAAGTTAAGACTTTTCAAGCAAAGAAATGAGATGCATCTAGTAGCACTTCGGGACAAGTTGATAAGACGGTTCCAACCCCTAAGTTCGGAAGAGGGGCAGAAGGAGGTCGACTTCCGGGACCACAAGGAGGAACGCCATCTAGAGGAGCTCAAAGTGGCAGAGGACAACAAAGAAGTGTCTCTCAAGGAGGTTCGGTATTGACTCCTTGTTAGAATTGCAGTTACTGTGGAAAACCAAACCACACCGCAGATAATTGTTGGCGAAAGGAAAGGAAGTGTCTTCGCTGTGGTAGTGCTGAGCTCCAGATCGCTTCATGCCAAGTCATAGCCCGTGAAGGAAAGGACAGTCAACCCTTGGACAAAGCCAACCCTAAGCAACCGACTACAAGTGGAAGTAGACCGAGAATGCCTGCTAAGGTTTATGATTTGGACCAAAACTGAGTTCTTGGATCGTCCGAGAAGGTTGAAGGTACAATTCCTGTTTTCCACCGTTTGGCTAAACTTTTAATCGATCCTGGTGCAACTCATTCTTTTGTAAATCCTACTTTCATGTGTGATATAGATGTAAAATCTATTAAATTACCATATGACTTGGAAGTTAAGATACCTACTAGGGATCAAAGTTTAATTGTGAACATGGTGTATAAAACTGTGAGATTTGGGTAGGAGAATGAAAATTGGTTGTGGGTTTGGCATGTCGAGAGAAACCTGTGCGACTCTTAGATCGGAAAATAAAGGAGTTAAGAAGTAACAAATTCCTCTAGTCAAGGTCTTGTGGAGAAATCATGGAACTGAGGAAGCCACTTAGGAAATGGAAAAAGAAATGCATAAGAAATATCTTGATTTATTCTTGATTCTAGGTGGGAATTTCGAGGACGAAATTCTTTTAAGGGGGAAACAGTGTGACAGCACTAGAAATTCCATGCATACATTTTCACACTAGAAATTCCATGTATACATCACCATTTAACTTATTCAAGTGCATATAAATTCCTTTAGTGCATTAGTGGTATGTTTTCACTAAGTACACTATTTATTGTTTGGTTAGATAAACTTTTCTTGGATTCAATTTTAGAATTAGTGAGAACTTCTTGTATGACTTAATTGCTAAGAAAATAGGATGTATTGGTGTTAATTGGAGACTAAACTAAATTAGAGGAGTTAGAAGCAATTAAGTGAGATTTTTGTTAGGAAGTGGCCAAGAAACCACCACTTGTCACCCTGGGATTTAAAGTTTGACTTGATGGCTTTTCCCTCCAACTTATCTCTTTAAAAACAACACAATTTCAGATTCATTATGAGAGGGGTAGCTGGCCATAAGGGAGAGAAAAAGAGAGGAGAAAACTCACCAAAAACCAATCTAAATCTTGCTTAGTTTGATAGGAAATCAAAGAGAGGAAGTTGTTAGCACCTTAACCATCAATCCTCAAGCTTGGTAGGAGAAGATTTTAGTTGCTTGGAGAGTCACTTCTTTAACTTGTTAAGGTAATTTTCTTCCAAAACCCTAGCTCTATGATCTACAAACTGAGTTTAATGAAGATTTTTGGTGATGATTAAGGATGGTTGATGCTTGGAAACATAAGTTCGGGTTTGGATTCTTGTAGTTGCATCTTAAGAGTTAGTTTAACTTTATGCCTACCATGTGTTCGATTTTTGGATTAGCACTAATCACTAGTCTATGATGATTGTTCCTTTGAGAAAGATGCTTGTTTAGCTTCCATATTCATGCTAGAAGAGTTATAGAAATTGGTTTGAACTTTTAAAAGTGGAAGGAAGTTATGGGCTGTCTTTGTGGATTTTCCCTCTCATTTTGCTATTCTTTCTTGTTCAAGCTTCGCTGATTCTTGTTGAGAAACATTGTTAGGATCTTTTTGTGTCAAATTGGAGTGAAATCAATTTATTTTGATGGGTGGAAGCCTCTTGAATTGCACAAACTTTTGAACAAATATTCGGTTTTGCACTCCATCAGAATTGAAAAAATAGTCAACTTCCCAAGTTTTTGGTATTGATAGGAAACGAACTAGGAGCTAAGCCATATACCTTTGGAAAGCCCTATGAGTCTAATTTCTAGTGCCACTGACGGAACTCAATTTCAATTTTTCTACACCAAGTTATGCCCATTTTCCCAAGACTGCGCAATGCCCACTGTTATACCCGAACCTTAGCTTTTCTCGTAAACTTGTTCTTGGTTGAACCTTGATGCTTCTTGAATCTTTGCGTGCTTATTTCATTCCAAATATCATACCTGACTTGTGAATCTATTAAACCTTCAATGTTTCATCATTTTATGATCTTGAATCAACCTAGAATTTCCTAGTTAGATGCATTAACTAGTAGCATTCATTTGTACTTATTAGGTTGCATTTATTTGCTTTGGTTGAGTTGATGATTGTATACATTGGTTGTACATAGGACTCAAAGGTGGTATCGAGGGTGATCAAGGCGTGAATATTTGAGTTACTTGGCTTTGTTTGGTGAGTGTTTCCTTGCTTGTTTCGTGAACTTATGTGATTTCTCGAACTACATGATTTACGTGTTTGCTTGAACTACGTGACTACGTGAATTGCTTAAAATGTGATGATTGAACTGGCTTACATGTCATATATGTTTGGACTACTGAGATTGAGTCGAGGGTGTACTTTATTGCACTCGAATTCTTCCGTTTGACATTCACTTGGAATTTGAACTTCTCGAACTATGATTTGACTTTGTGCACTTTGATGTAAAAGTCATTCGGGTGATATACCGTCGACTAATTTGATTCGTTTAGGACTCCGGAAACCCCAAAACCCTATTGGTGAGCCGTTTGTTTCGAGCCAACTTGAGTTTGGTAGAGAAGATCAGTGTATATTTAGGTGAAAAACCTGCCTCAATACAATTGAGTTTGAAAGAATATTAGTGAAAATCATCATATTGGTTTGTTAATCATCAAAAAAGCCAACACCTTTGTTCTACAATTTAGTCGGGCATGGTATCGAGACAACTAGTCCATACCCACTATAACATCGTACTCTCGAATTGGCAGAGTGATAATATCTATAGGCAATTGTCTCTTTCTAATCCAAATCTCACAATTCTTAAACACTGTATTAGTTACCAAACATTGATTCCCACTAGGTATCCTAACTTCTAAATCATATGGTGATTTATCAAATTTCACATCGATTCCACGCATAAAATCGGGATTCACAAATGAGTGAGTTGCACTAGGATTTATTAAAATCTTAACTAAGCGATGGAATGTAGGAATCGTACCTTCTACCACCTTGGATGAGTCAGGAGTCTATCGCTGGTCTATGGCATACACCCTAACTTGCACTCTAGGTCTATCTCCCCCTTCCGATTTTTGACTCACATGCTCTCCTCTTGGTTGCCATTTCCAATAATTGCTCACTTGATGATCGGCGCTCTCACAAACTAGGTATTTTCTACCTTTCACCTAACAAGTATTCTCGGAGTGTCCTGCCTGCATCCTTGAAATTGCCCTGTATTCTCGTACTTGATTGTAGGCTTGTTCATTTTCAGCACTCAACCTCCATCTTTCGTCAACCATAGCCAAAACCACTTGGTCAAGATAGGAATAAGTCTGCCAGCAGTCACATGGACTATTCATCCTATAGCCTGGGTAGTACCGGTAAAATGATTCCACCGGTCTCGACTGGTATAAAATAGATCGACATCGCCTCTGAGACGACCCCGATGCCCATGGTATCCTGTGTCTCGTTCACATTCCCGTCCATTCCTACAATTACAAGAATAGTTAGAAGTTTATTTTAATCACTTAAGGATTGATACTTAACATGTGAGAACCCTAGAAAAAAAAAAAAAAAAAGAGAGGGAGAAAAGAAGGAATTTTACTTGAGTGCATCAAATAGTCATTAGTGCATTAATTTTCCTAAAGTGCTTAATTTCATGTGTATTGCATGGTTTAATTTAGAATTTTATTTTTCATGTTTTACATGGATAAATGCATTAAATTTATGTGGCTTTATGTGAGTTATATTTTAACTAGGGGTTTGATGTTAATTAGCAAGACATTATTTCATCTTATGGCCAAGAAAGTGCCAAGTGTCAACTACCTATGACATCTTGACCTTAAGCCATCCTATATAAATGTTCCAATTCAAAAATTTGAAGCAAAATTTCCCTCTCTCTCTCACCTCTTGTCCGGCCAACCTCTCAAGCAAAAACACCAAACCCTAAGCTAAAATTAGTCAATTTTGGTGAAGGAAAAACTATTTTGAGTGAAACCCTAAGCTAGCTTAATCCATAGACTTCCAACTTGGTGGCAAGAAGTGGAGTTTTTGGTGGTTTTGCTCACACCTTTGGCAAGGTAAAACCTCTCCTAATTATGCTTTAATGAGCTTTAACTCCTTGGGGAAATGTTGGTTAAATGTCTTGAGGTCTTTCTTGATGTTTGGAAGAAGAAATAATGGAAGGAAATCTTATGTTTGCTAACATGATTTTAGGTTTCATTCGTTAGCCGCCAAGTGTTTGATAAATTTCTTGATGTTTTGTGATGCTTCAATGATGAAGTTAATTGTTGTTTTAGCTGGTTTAACACCTTGGCAAGTGAGGGAAATGGTTTTAAAAGGTTGATAGAAGAAAAACACCTAACCTGAAAATTTTCTCAGAAAACAGGATTGGAAAACAGCCTACTTTCCGAAGTTACTGTTACCTGTAGAAAATGAACTAGCATCCGAGCCTTATACCGTTAGAAATCCCTATGAACCTAGTTTCAAACTCCGCTGACGGAACTCGATTTCAATTTTTCTACGTCGAGTTATGAATGTTTTCCCGAGACTGTTCGTCCAGTCTGAATTTTTCCCGACAGATTTCCTGCTTCTCTGATATCTGCCATCTTGACTGTGATAAAGCATGAATTGATATTTGACCTCTTCATGAAAGTTGTAGAGCTATGTCTTAGTTTCGAAACACCATAAAGTACACTCCAATACGATAAGCGTGGCCACAGTTATGATCAAGTTACTGAACCTTGACAAAACTGTCCAATGTTGATTTCAATCCTGCGATCGCTTCTTTTATTCCATTCGATTCTTGTGTCTTCTTGTCGTGCCCCGACCCCCTCTTGCGTGGTTCTAGGATGTTGTTAAGACTTTTATTTGCTCATCTTCATAAACTAGATTGGTCATTTCATGATTTGTGCATCAAAATACGACTTTTATCACATGAAAAGAAACATTGAGCATATGCATTTGATCACGTTTGGTTGGGCAGCCGAGCTTAAATATGTTCCATTTTATTTGATAATAGCCTTTGAAGGAGGAAGTAAAGAGGATTTGGGTGCGAATAGTTGAAGATATTTCACTCGACTCGGTGAGTGTTTCATGCTTGTTGTTTGATCAACTTGATATCTGAAATGTTGAAATACTTGAACTATGTGACGATTTGTGTTCTTGTGATTTGTGAACCAATTAATGTGATCAAGACGAGTGCGTACTTTATCACACTCGATCTCTTGTGCTTGGAATCTGGTACTTGAATATTTGAATTCATGTGAAACGGCTTTTGGCTACATTTGATTTGTGAGTCGTTTGGGTGATATCCCATCGACAAATATGAATTGTTTCGAGCTCAAAACCTAGTTGGTGAGTCAATCGACTCGAGCCGGCACGGGTTTGGTCGGGAAAGTTGACAAACCACTGGGTATGATATGTGAAATCCGGAAATCTGGTATACTCGAGTATCACCAAAAATTTGATTTGTTGGGGTGTTCGGGCCCGGTAGGAGGTGAAACGGTGGTTGGTGTCTGGTGATAAGTGGGGATCTACTGTTTGATTCTGAGCTGTAAATGTTGATGGAGAGTCAACAGGAGGTGATTGATCAAGCTTCGGGAATTTGGCTTTTGAAAGCAATCCGTATCCTTTAATTTCATGTGTTTAAATTATTTGGTGAATTTATTTGTGACACTTGTTTGATAAGTGAATTATTCTTGTATACCTTACTGCTTGTATTTGGAACCTCATTGAGCTTTTAGCTCACCCTATTTTCCCTTTTGTTTTCCTTAGCAGGGGGATTTGCCTGAGCTCAGGGTTGGACGTACGAGCGTTTAGTATAAGTTTTTGTCGTTACTTTTGTTAAGGAATGATGTACTGTAAAACCCAACTATGGATAAGTTTATCTTTTGGCGTTGTATCTTTACTTCCCTGTTGACCTTAAGTTTGAATGGTAGTGTGAGTTTATGTATCTATGTTGGTTGACTTTTGAATTGGGGGAATTTAGTTTTATCAGTTTTGCATTGTTGGTTTATTTTAGCTATTGAGTCCTGGCGAGAGCTAGGCAGGCAGTCCGCTAACCCCTTTGGTTCGCCTTAGGGGAAGGTGGGGCTGTCACAGTTGGTATCAGAGCCTAGGTTTAGAATTAACCTGGGTAGAATATAAGTTATGATATAAGTTTGTGTAAGTTTTGATTTAAGTTTGTATAAGCTTGATTTTAGGTCAACTAAGTTGAAGTTTATGTTTGTTTTGTAGGTCATGGAAGTAGACAGTGGAGAGGGTGGAAGTGAGCAGCCTTGGAAGTGCCTTCCGATGGTCGACTATGAGATGAAGTTCGGTGGGCCGGTTCGGTTTTGGAGTCCCTCTAGCCGTGAGAAGCGTTGTGGACGTTGCCAAAACTACTCTTACCCTGATCATGTGGTTTTAGCAGTGCTAGACAAGAGGCGGAGGTTAACTAATGCGAGCTTTAAGGACCAGGAGGAGATGGAAAGGATGAGGGGAATCATGATCACGCAAAGGAATAGGATTGAAGAGCTTCAGGAGACTGTTTTGGAGGAACGAGAACGTACTAATGCTATGCGCCAACAGGTGCAAGCTCTGACTGATCGCCTTACTAGGATCCTGAGGGATGTAGGTGATCGTACTGAGGGCATTCTACATGAGTGTCAATCTTTGCTTGGTGAGGTTGTGGATGTCAATCTGGAGGACGTGCAACGCCGTAATAACAACCCTAGGGATGTGACGTCCACTGGCTCTGTTGGAAACTAGGGTGCTATAAGCGGCTAGCTATATTTTGACCCGTGAAATGGGTAGTTAGGAAAAACCTTAGTAACTTTTGTATATTTTGATATGGTTTTCCTAACGTGCTTTTGTGATAAACTTGTTACTGTCCCGCTGGGATTTCTTTTGTTGTAATCCATCTGGGTATGTAAATATGTGGCTATGTGATATATATGACTAGATGGTATGTAAATCTATGTAACCTTTCCGTGTGTTAAAATTTTGTATTTTACTTACGTATAATTATACTTTTCTTTTGGACATGCATTTTAATCTTCACGTGCAATCAACCCTAGACTTGGTAAAATCAGATGGAGGGTAGACGTGGAGGACGTGGTCGTAGAAGGGGAATTAGACAACCCCAAGATGAAGGGGGTGAACATGAATCGGCCGCGGGAGGTAGTGGTGAACAGAGGGTCGATCCTAATGAACAAGTAGCTATAGCCATCCAACGTATGACTGATTTACTAGCTCAGATAGCTGGTCAAAACCCCGGGAATCAACAAGGAAATCTTGGGAATCCACAAGGGAACCCTGGGAACCAGGTGGAAGGAGAAGATAGGGCCTTGGAGAGATTCCAGAAATTTTCTCCTCCAAAGTTTCTTGGGGGACCCGACCCAGGTAGGCGAGAGATGGATAGAGAAAATGGTTGAGATTTTCAGCTCTAAACTATCAGAGGAAAGACAAGTTACCTTTGCTGTGTTTCAGCTAGAAGGGCAGCTCGTGCTTGGTGGAATGTTATCGATTAAAGTGGGAAGAGAAGCGGACCCAGAAATTGGGCCAACTTCATGAGAGAGTTTAACACTAAGTACTTTCCACCTTTGGTTCAAGAAAGGAGAGAGGATGAGTTCATTAAGCTTTCGGGTATTGGAGTGTAGTTGAGTATGAGACTCAATTCACTAGACTCTCTAAATTTGCACCTGAGCTTGTGGCAACCGAACAGAAGCGTATAAGACGTTTCATTCAAGGGCTAAATGTCGAGATTCAGAAGGATTTGGCAGTAGCTCAAATTAATAATTTTGGGAAGGCTTTGGAGAAGGCTCAATGAGTGGAAAGTGCTAGGTTACAGGTTAGGGCATTCCAGGCAAAGAAACGAGGTATGCCAGGTGGTACCCAAGGGCCAGTTGACAAAACTGTGCCCTCTCCTAAGTTTGGCTGAGGGTCAGGTGGAGGTCGGTTTCAAGGGGCATCCAGAGGGGCCCCGTCAGGTGGGGTTCAAGGTGGGAGAGGAACACAAAGAGGAGCCTCGCACGGAGGTTCTACGTCGACTCCTCGTGTAACTTGTGGATACTGTGGGAGACCGAACCATTCGGAGGATAACTGTTGGAGGAAGGAGAGAAAGTGCTTGCGCTGTGGAAGCACCGAGCACCAAATTTCATCCTGTCCTAATCTGCCTCGTAATAGGAATACAACCTCACAGTCAAGTAAACCAAATCCAAAACCTAACCAACCAGCTATAGGTGGGAATAGACCTCGAGTTCCTGCTAGGGTTTATACTCTGGATCAACGCCCAATTCCCGAGTCATCTGAGGTGGTTGAAGGTACGATTCCTGTGTTCCATCGTTTAGCTAAGATTTTAATCGACCCCGGTGCCACTCATTCTTTTGTAAACCCTGCATTTATGTGTAATATTGATGTTAAATCTACTAGACTACCCTATGATTTGGAAGTTAGTACACCTACGGGTAATCAACGTCTAGTCACAAGTACCATTTTTAAAAATTGTGAGATTTGGATAGGGGAGCGGAAATTGATGATAGATTTGATAAGTCTGGATATCAAGGGATACGACGTAATTATAGGGATGGATTGGTTAGCTCACTATCATGCTCGGTTGGATTGTAAGACTAAAGTGGTGGAATTTTGTATACCGGGAGAGGCAACTTTAAGGTTAGATGTGCGGGGTAGATTAGCCTCGTCTGCACTTATTTCGGGAATTCGGGCTAGAAAATTATTGAGCAAAGGAGCACAGGGTTACCTAGCTTTCTTAATTAACACTCCTGGGGATAAGGTGAAATTAGAAGATGTCTTAGTGGTCAATGAATTTCCAGAAGTATTTCCCAATGAGTTAGTGTCGTTACCACCAGAAAGGGAAATAGAATTTAAGATTGACTTAGTACCTGGGACAGCTCCTATATCGAAAACCCCGTATCGAATGGCACCTGCTGAACTCAAAGAATTAATATTACAACTGCAAGACTTGTTAGAGCGAGGATTTATTCGAGAGAGTGAATCCTCGTGGGGAGCTCCAGTTTTATTTGTGAAAAAGAAAGACCGCAGCTTGAGATTGTGTATTGATTATCGTGGATTGAACGATGTGACTGTGAAAAACAAGTATCCATTACCACACATCGATGAGTTATTTGACCAGTTGCAGGGGGCCGTGGTATTTTCTAAATTGGATCTTAGGCAGAGGTATTATCAGTTGCGGATCAAGAAGGAGGATATACCAAAAACTGCTTTTAACTCTAGATACGGGCATTTTGAATTTGCGGTGATGCCTTTTGGCTTAACTAATGCCCCAGCAACATTCATGGATTTGATGCACCGAGTCTTCAAACCCTATCTAGACCAATTTGTGGTGGTGTTTATTGATGATATCCTGGTATATTCTAAAACTCGAGAAGATCATGAACAACATCTAAGGATAGTTTTGCAAACCCTAAAGGATCATCAGCTATATGCTAAATTCAGCAAGTGTGAGTTTTGGCTGGAACAAGTATCTTTTCTCGGGCATGTGATCTCTAAGGAAGGAATTTCAGTGGATCCAACAAAGGTGAAGGCCGTTATTGAATGGAAGCAACCAGAAAATCTGACAGAAGTTCGTAGTTTCTTGGGTTTGGCAGGATATTACCGACGGTTCATTAAGGATTTCTCAAAACTTGCCAGACCTCTAACTGATTTGACAAAGAAGCATGGAAGCTTTGTTTGGACCTCCAAATGTGAAGCTAGTTTTCAGGAACTGAAGAAGAGATTAACCTCGGCACCAATCTTAACTTTACCCAATGGGAAGGATAGTTTCATGGTATACACTGATGCTTCGAGAGAAGGTTTGGGGTGTGTGTTGATGCAAAATGAAAGCGTGATTGCTTATGCTTCCAGGAAGTTAAAACCCCATGAGCTAAATTACCCAACCCATGACTTGGAATTGGCAGCTGTTGTGTTTGCCTTAAAGAAGTGGAGACATTATTTATATGGGGTGATTTTTGAAGTTTATACAAACCATAAAAGTCTCAAGTATCTATTTTCTCAAAAGGAGTTGAATCTGAGACAACGTCGGTGGATGGAATTTTTGGAGGATTATGACTGTACGATTAACTACCATCCTGGGAAAGCTAATGTGGTAGCAGATGCATTAAGTCGAAAAGTCCAAATAGCAGGGTTGATGGTTAAAGAGTGGGATATGTTAGAAAAGGTTTGTGAATGGAACCCTCACTTTGAACGCCAAAAGGTGGTGTTTGGAAACATCGCCGTTAAGTCCACTCTACTAGATCGTATCAAGGAGGTTCAGAAAGGTGATCCTGTGGTACAAAAGTGGAAGGAAAGGGTGGAAAAAGGAGAATTACCGGATTTTAATCTGAGTCCTGAAGGAATTTTAAGGTTCCGAGGTCGAATGGTTGTGCCTAAGGACGAAGCATTGAAAAAGGAGATTCTGGAAGAGGCTCATCGTTCTAAATATACGATTCACCCCGGTAGTACCAAGATGTATCAGGATCTGAAAAGATTATATTGGTGGGATAACATGAAGAGAGAAATTGCTCAACATGTTCAAACGTGTCTCACGTGCTAACAAGTAAAAGCGGAACATCAAAAACCTTCTGGTTTGTTACAACCACTTGAGATACCTGAATGGAAATAGGAGCACATTACGATGGATTTCGTTTCTGGTTTGCCACGAACACAGAAAGGTCATGATGCCGTTTAGGTAGTGGTTGATCGTTTAACCAAGTCAGCTCATTTCTTACCCGTGAACATGAAGTACTCCATGGAAAAATTGGCTCAATTGTACATGGATGAAATTGTAAGACTACATGGGGTGCCAGTTAGCATAGTTTCTGATCGAGATCCTCGATTCGTGTCTCGGTTTTGGCAAAGGCTACAGGAAACCTTAGGGACCAAGTTGAACCTTAGCATAACCTACCATCCTCAGACCGATGGACAATCAGAGAGAACCATTCAAACCCTGGAAGATATGTTGAGAACATGTGTTATGGATTTTGGAGGTAATTGGGGACAATACATGGCCTTGGTAGAGTTTGCTTATAATAACAGCTATCATTCATCTATTCAAATGGCACCATACGAAGCTTTATATGGAAGGAAGTGCCGATCACCAATTTACTGGGATGAAGTAGGAGAGAGGAAGATCTTGGATCCGACCATAATGCCCTGGATGGAAGATGCACGAGACAAAGTCAAAATGATACGTCAGAAACTTCAAACCGCCCAAAGTCGGCAGAAGAGCTACGCCGATAACCGAAGAAAAGATTTGGAATTTGAAGTTGGCGACAAAGTATTTCTTAAGGTCACCCCACTACGAAGTGTCACAGCGGGAAAAGGAAAGAAACTTCAGCCAAGATATGTCGGACCTTTTGAGATTCTTCAGAGAGTGGGTAATGTGGCATACCGACTCCTTACCATCAAGTTTATCCAGGATTCACGATGTTTTTCATGTCTCAATGCTAAAGAAATATCATCCGGATCCAACACATGTCCTGAAGTCAGAAGAGATTGAGATAGATGAGTCACTGACCTATGAAGAGAAACCTGTACAACTTCTGGATCGAAGGGTGAAGGAACTAAGAAATAAGAGAATTTCTTTGGTAAAAGTCCTGTGGAGAAATCATGGAATAGAAGAGGCAACTTGGGAAATGGAGAAAGAAATTCGAAAGAAATATCCGGAGCTGTTTACTGATCAAGGTGAGAATTTTGAGGACGAAATTCTTTTAAGGGGAGAGAGTGTGAGAACCCTAGAAAAAAAAAAGAAAAAGAGAGGGAGAAAAGAAGGAATTTTACTTGAGTGCATCAAATAGTCATTAGTGCATTAATTTTCCTAAAGTGCTTAATTTCATGTGTATTGCATGGTTTAATTTAGAATTTTATTTTTCATGTTTTACATGGATAAATGCATTAAATTTATGTGGCTTTATGTGAGTTATATTTTAACTAGGGGTTTGATGTTAATTAGCAAGACATTATTTCATCTTTTGGCCAAGAAAGTGCGAAGTGTCAACTACCTATGACATCTTGACCTTAAGCCATCCTATATAAATCTTCCAATTCAAAAATTTGAAGCAAAATTTCCCTCTCTCTCTCACCTCTTGGCCGACCAACCTCTCAAGCAAAAACACCAAACCCTAAGCTAAAATTAGTCAATTTTGGTGAAGGAAAAACTACTTTGAGTGAAACCCTATGCTAGCTTAATCCATAGACTTCCAACTTGGTGGCAAGAAGTGGAGTTTTTGGTGGTTTTGCTCACACCTTTGGCAAGGTAAAACCTCTCCTAATTATACTTTAATGAGCTTTAACTCCTTGGGGAAATGTTGGTTAAATGTCTTGAGGTCTTTCTTGATGTTTGGAAGAAGAAATAATGGAAGGAAATCTTATGTTTGCTAACATGATTTTAGGTTTCATTCGTTAGCCGCCAAGTGTTTGATAAATTTCTTGATGTTTTGTGACGCTTCAATGATGAAGTTAATTGCTGTTTTAGCTGGTTTAACACCTTGGCAAGTGAGGGAAATGGTTTTAAAAGGTTGATAGAAGAAAAACACCTAACCTGAAAATTTTCTCAGAAAACAGGATTGGAAAACAGCCTACTTTCCGAAGTTACTGTTACCTGTAGAAAATGAACTAGCATCCGAGCCTTATACCGTTAGAAATCCCTATGAACCTAGTTTCAAACGCCGCTGACGGAACTCGATTTCAATTTTTCTACGTCGAGTTATGAATGTTTTCCCGAGACTGTTCGTCCAGTCTGAATTTTTCCCGACAGATTTCCTGCTTCTCTGATATCTGCCGTCTTGACTGTGATAAAGCATGAATTGATATCTGACCTCTTCATGAAAGTTGTAGAGCTATGTCTTAGTTTCGAAACGCCATAAAGTACACTCCAATATGATAAGCGTGGCCACAGTTATGATCAAGTTACTGAACCTTGACAAAACTGTCCAATGTTGATTTCAATCCTGCGATCGCTTCTTTTATTCCATTCGATTCTTGTGTCTTCTTGTCGTGCCCCGACCCCCTCATGCGTGGTTCTAGGATGTTGTTAAGACTTTTATTTGCTCATCTTCATAAACTAGATTGGTCATTTCATGATTTGTGCATCCAAAATACGACTTTTATCACATGAAAAGAAACATTGAGCATATGCATTTGATCACGTTTGGTTGGGCAGCCGAGCTTAAATATGTTCCATTTTATTTGATAATAGCCTTTGAAGGAGGAAGTAAAGAGGATTTGGGTGCGAATACTTGAAGATATTTCACTCGACTCGGTGAGTGTTTCATGCTTGTTGTTTGATCAACTTGATATCTGAAATGTTGAAATACTTGAACTATGTGATGATTTGTGTTCTTGTGATTTGTGAACCAATTAATGTGATCGAGACGAGTGCGTACTTTATCACACTCGATCTCTTGTGCTTGGAATCTGGTACTTGAATATTTGAATTCATGTGAAACGGCTTTTGGCCACATTTGATTTGTGAGTCGTTTGGGTGATATCCCATCGACAAATATGAATTGTTTCGAGCTCAAAACCTAGTTGGTGAGTCAATTGACTCGAGCCGGCACGGGCTTGGTCGGGAAAGTTGACAAACCACTGGGTATGATATGTGAAATCCGGAAATCTGGTATACTCGAGTATCACCAAAAATTTGATTTGTTGGGGTGTTCGGGCCCGGTAGGGGGTGAAACGGTGGTTGGTGTCTGGTGATAAGTGGGGATCTACTGTTTGATTCTGAGCTGTAAATGTTGACGGAGAGTCAACAGGAGGTGATTGATCAAGCTTCGGGAATTTGGCTTTTGAAAGCCATCCGTATCCTTTAATTGAATGTGTTTAAATTATTTGGTGAATTTATTTGTGACACTTGTTTGATAAGTGAATTATTCTTGTATACCTGACTGCTTGTATTTGGAACCTCATTGAGCTTTTAGCTCACCCTATTTTCCCTTTTGTTTTCCTTAGCAGGGGGATTTTCCTGAGCTCAGGGTTGGACGTACGAGCGTTTAGTATAAGTTTTTGTCGTTACTTTTGTTAAGGAATGATGTACTGTAAAACCCAACTATGGATAAGTTTATCTTTTGGCGTTGTATCTTTACTTCCCTGTTGACCTTAAGTTTGAATGGTAGTGTGTTGGTTGACTTTTGAATTGGGAGAATTTAGTTTTATCAGTTTTGCATTGTTGGTTTATTTTAGCTATTGAGTCCTGGTGAGAGCTAGGCAGGCAGTCCGCTAACCCCTTTGGTTCGCCTTAGGGGATGGTGGGGCTGTCACATAACACCACATTCTATTAACTCGAATACATAAGAACACAATTTTTCTCATTCTATCCTAAATCATTTCAACTTAGACTCTGATACCACCTATGCCGATTCCACCTTCTCCTATGGCGTACCCTAGGGGTTAGCAAACCGCCTACAAGCCACTAATCCATCTACACCCATTACATAACAACATTTAAGATTTAAACTATTTCATCACATTCAACGTCATGGTTTAAACTTATGTATAGCCCAAAAGGATACAAAAGATACATGATCCGTTTCATTCAACATTACAACTTAGAAATTTACACAGAACATCAAAATAAGCACCACATTCCTCCTAATCACACCGATCACTGTCTGGATAAACTCCTGTAAAGAAAGTCCCTTAAAAGAGTGAGCTACACACCCAGTGGGGTTTCCGATAATACAATCAACAATTGAAACACAATCAAGATATGTTAAACACGTTATCAAGTAGTAAACATTCAATTTATGAGCCACTACACTGGCATTACCCATTCCACCCTTCTCCTCCTTATATCCTTCAAAACAATAAATAATACCCGACACTACACTTTTATTCAATTTTGGTGATCGCCACAGTAGGCGATAATACTCGAGCATACCAATACTATACCCCAGTGTACTGTCCTATCTGACCAAACCCTTTTGCTGACTCAAATAGTCTGTTAACCAGAAGGGTTTTAGGACCCAATTCAACCGACGTGATAAAGCACATATGTGGCGTACACTCATGCACGTTCATTTCAATCACTTGAGAACAATAGGTTAGGTCGAGTGCGATAAAGTACATACTCACCCATAGCATTAAACATTCAACAAGTCACATTATACATGGAACAAGTATAACTTTTATAATCAATCAATCATTCAATCACCAATTGCATATCAAGAACACTTAAACAGAATTAGCTGTAGTCTACTCTTCTGTACTTGGTTTCTCCTCCGGATATCTCCAATCCCCTGTGACGATCGTCAATTTATTAAATTATTTGTTAACGTTTCTAAAATGATGATTAAATGGGATATGCGATAATGTATTGCGAGGTGATATAATTTGGTTACTATGTGTGTTATGTATATAGGTATATGGAGTTTTATGTCACTGATTCCTAATGATTTAGAACTAGATAGAAAAGCTAGGACCTTCGTATTATGAACTCCTAGAAATAACTCATTAGATATTTCTAAAAGGACTCATTGTACAACTTGGTTGGAATTTATTGGACTGGTTAAGAACGACTACTATGGTTACTGCAGCGCTCAATCTAACTAACATAATTTAGGTTTATACTCATCAAAAAATTATAAAATCAACATCGTTAGAAACTAGACTTAGAGTATCACAAATCCTCAGAAGACACTATCCCATGATTTTGTAAATCTTGATCCCGGATTTTGACAATTACAAAACAATTGAATAATTCAATCTAATATCTTTCATTGAGAAATATGGTAGCTCAGTTCATTGGTACAAATGATACAAATGGAAAACTCAATCAAAGAGGAGCAAAGGATACTTAATTCTGTCGGACGCTCGATAGCATGTATCGGACGTCCAATAAAGGTTGAGAACCATCAGCAGAACCTCCATCGGACACTCAACTTGAAGCACTGGACGTCTGATAGATAGGGGGAGTATCAGACACTCGTATTGGATGCATATTATTAGTCTCGGATGTCCAATCGAGTTCAAGAAATATTTTGAGTTTTCTGACCAGTGTCGGATACAAACTATACCAGACACAGAAAATGCATCGGCCGTCTGATAAACATTGAGACAACCTTTCAGACGATAGCACCGGATGCATAATATTGTACCGAACGTCTGATACCTCCAATAGCTAGTTGACTCTTCAACTTCCTTCTATCCGTTGACAGCCTTTATTATGCTATTTTTTGTCCCCTTTAAATAGTCCCTTGTCTGAATAAATCAAATAACTTTTGTACACTGAGAATACAAATTCTTAAGGGTGATTTTGGCTAGAAAATACTCTTCTAGTTAGATTTGTAGTTCTTTGAGTGTGAACTAGTGTGTAATCTTTTCATTTGTGATTGAATTCCTCAATAGTGTAACTTTGAGAGGGTTATCCGAGTGATTGTAAAATTTCCTAACTTGACCGAGTGTTGCATGGGGCAAGGAGGAAGTGAGCACTCCATTGTATACGAGATTGATTGTAATTCATCAACTTGAAGTAGCTTTTGACAAGAATTGGTTTTCAAGTTCAAGAGGAGCTTGGTAGACAATTGGTTTGCGAATTCTCATCCTTTTTACAATTTATTCTACAATTCTTATATTGCTTATATATATATATTCTATATTTCTTGAATTCTATTGCTACTTCATTGATAAACTTATTGTAATAGAAGATAAATTTCTGGTTGTTGAAAAAGGGATTTTGTAACTTGATTAATTTTTAATCAACCTAATTCACCCCCCCTCTTAGGTTGTCTTTGGGCCTTATAATTGGTATCAGAGTTTGGTCTCTAGGATCAAGCTTAATCGCTTAGAATAAAGATGACAACCAACAATGTCATGTTTGTAGAAGGGCAATCGGTAACTAGACCACCTATGTTTAATGGATCAAACTATGTTAGTTGGAAGGAACGCATGATTGTTTTCTTGCAATCAATTCATATTGATTTATGGTTCATTGTTAATGAAGGTCCATACACTGCCATTATTGAAGATCCTATTACTCATGTTCCTAGGCTAAAAACTAGAAATGAATTAACTCATGAAAATAGAGCTAATCTCACATAAAATGCTAAAGTCATGAATGTCTTATATAGTGCTTTAGACACAAATGAATCTATTAGAGTTAAAGGATGTAAATTAGCCAAGAAAATTTGGGATAAATGGAGGGAAATCCATGAAGGAAGTGAAGATGTAAGAGAACAAAAGAAATCTATTTTGGTCACCAAGTATGAATCATTTAAAATGGAGCCCCATAAAAATATTGATAAAATATATTATAGATTTAATAATCTCATCAAGGATTTAGAAGTATTGGACAAGGAATACACACTAGGAGAGAAAAGCAGAAAAATCTTGAATGCTTTACCTAAAGAATGGGAAAGTAAAGTGACTGCCATTGAAGAGGCAACAGACTTGAATTCAATGTCCATTGAATCTCTTATAAACTTCTAACATCTTATGAGTTGAAGTTTAAAAGAAAAGAGCAGGATGAAGAAGACGCAAGGGCAAAAAGAAGCATTGCTCTAAAAGCATCACAAGATGAGGGTGATTCGGGCTCACTAGATGATGAAGATATGGATGGTGATGATAGTGATCATGCTCTCATCACTAAAAGCTTCAAGAGAATCCTCAACAAAAGGAGATTCAGAAAAGAAGAACCTAACAATCAAAACTCCAACCAATTCAACACAAGATACAAAGCGAAGACAAGATGCAAACAAGAAGTAAGGAGACAAATGCTTTGAATGTGGTCAGTTTGGACACTATGCAATTGAGTGTCCAACGAAGAAGAAGAAAGAAACAAAGAATGAAAGGAAACCAAGATTCAACAACTTCCAAATCACATAGAATGAGTGCAATTCGGAAGGTAAAATTGAAGAGGAAGAAGAATCTGCACAAATTGCTTTCATGGTAATTGGAGATAATGAGGTAATCTCTTGTGACCCTCAATCTGAAAGTGATGATGAAAATGATGATCTTAAATCATTTGTTGAAAAGTTACATGATAACTTGAAAGAATCTTATGCTAGGAACAAGGAGTTAAAATAAAAAATTACTTTTCTCTTACAAGATAATGCAAATCTGTTTCAAGAAAACAAAAAGGTTGAAATATGACAATGATTGCTTGATAGGAGTTGAAATTGATTTACAACATGAACTTGATAGAAAAACATGTCTTTGTGAAATGTGTAAAGAAAAACAAAGTGATTTGAAAAGAAGAATGCATAGTCTAGACATGCTTCTTCAACATAAGAAACAAAACTGCCATCCAAGAAATGAATTGAAACCTCATTTTAATGCTTATGAAAGAAAACTAACCTTTAGTGCAAATGAATTCACAATTTATAGAAAGAGAAGGGTAAGATTATTAAACCAATTCATGTGAACAATCCCACCACTATGTGTAGTTTTTGTTGTCAAGAAGGTCATATGAAACATGATTGTTATGTGAAAAAAAATATGAAAAGAGGCATGAAAAGTATGTGGTTAGTTAGACATGATACTAACTATCAAGGACCCAAAAATTAAAGGGTACCAAATCTTTTTATCTCTTGTGTAGGTGAACATGGAGAAAAACATGAAGGAATCAAAATGGTTCATAGATATTGGATGTTCAAGATACATGGCCGGTGATCCATCTCAATTCATGAAGCTCAAGTCAAAATCAAGTGGGAAAGTGACATTTGGAGATGATATGAAAGCCAAAACAATTAGAATAGGAGATGTTGGTAAGAATGGTGAAACATTTGTTCATAATGTGCTTTTAGTTGATAATCTAGGCTATAACTTGCTTAGTGTTAGTCAACTTTGTGATAGAGATTTGCTTGTTTTATTCAAGAAACATGAATGCTTAGTTCTTGATTCAAAATTTAATATCATTTTCAAAGGAAAAATATTCAATGACATCTGTATTGTTATTCTTGAAAAAATCAACTTATCTAGCTTCCAATGTCTTAAAATTTTAAATGAGGATCCTTGGTTGTGGTATAGAAGACTTTGTCATTTTAATTTGGATGTGCTAAATCAAATTTCCAAGAAGGAACTTGTTAGAGGCTTGCCTAGAATTAAATTTGAAAAAGATAAAGTTTGTGATGCTTGTCAATTTGGTAAACAAACCAAAATTTCTTTTAAACTTAAAAAATGTGTTTCTACATCTAGACCATTGGAACTCTTACATCTTGACTTGTTTGGTCCTACACAAATTGCTAACTTAGGTGGTAAGAAATTTTATCTAGTGATTGTTGATGATTATTCTAGGTACACTTGGACAGTTTTTCTTGCTCATAAAGATGATGCCTTCAAAAATTTTGTTTCATTGTTTGCAAAAGTTTAAAATTTGCTTGGTTTAAACATTGTTAAAATTAGAAGTGATAATGGTTTCGAATTTAAGTATTGTGGCTTTCCGGAATTTTGTGATCACAATGGAATAACTCATGAGTTTTCAATTATAAAAACCCCCCAACAAAATGGTGTCGTTGAAAGAAAAAATAGGACTCTTGTTGAAGCCGCAAGAGCTATGTTAAGTGAAAATGATTTGCCAAAATATTTTTGGGCCGAGGCCGTGAATATGGCATGCTATGTAATGAATAGGGTTCTTTTAAAACCAATTTTGAATAAAACCTCTTATGAAGTAATGTTTGGTAAAAAGCCAATTGTTGGCTATTTCAAAGTTTTTGGTTGCAAATGCTTTATTTTAAATATCAAGAAACACCTTGAAAATTTGATAAAAAATCGATGAAGGTATTTTCTTGGGCTATTGTGAAAACAAAAGAGAATATAGAGTCTATAATAGAAGAACTCTTGTTATTGATGAAGCTATACATATTACATTTGATAAATCTAACAATAATTCTTCCAAGAGTACTTGTAAAAGTGATGATGTAGGTATTCAAGAAGGACTTGAGAAACTCACACTCCAAGAAGAAAATAATACTGAAATGGAGAAAAATTCAAAGGAAAATGGCTCTCAAGAAAATCAAGCACTAGAAGAAGAAGACAAGGATGCTGATCTACCTAAGGACTTTCCTAAAGCTTGGAAATTTATTCAAAATCATCCCAAGGAACTAATTATTGGTGATCCATCTGAAAAGGTTAGAACTCGTTCCTCATCTAAACCACAAGTTGATAATTTTGCATTAGTCTCACATGTTTGAACCTAAAAATGTTAATGATACCTTGAAAGATGATAATTGGATTCTAGCCATGCAAGAGGAACTAAATCAATTTGAAAGAAATAAGGTTTGGACTCTAGTTGAAAGACCTCAAAATCATCCTATTATAGGTGCAAAATTGGTATTTAGAAATAAGTTAAATAATAAATGTGAAATTGTGAGAAATAAGGTTAGATTGGTGGATAAAGGTTATACTCAAGAAGAATGTGTAGACTTTGATGAAACATTTGCTCCCATAGTTAGATTAGAATCTATCAGAATGTTTCTTGCATTTGCTTGTTTGAAAGGTTTTAAATTATATCAAATGGATGCCAAAAGTGCCTTCTTGAATGGTTTTATTGATCAAGAAGTTTATGTAGAACAACCTCTCGATTTTGAAAGTGAAAATTTTTCAAATTATGTGTTTAAACTTTCAAAAGCTTTGTATGGTTTAAAACAAGTTCCAAGAGTTTGGTATGAGCGTTTAAGTGGTTTCTTAATTGAAAATGGCTTTAAAAGGGGTATTGTAGATATCACCCTTTCTACAAGACAAAAATTGAATGATCTTCTTATTGTACAAATATATGTGGATGATATTACTTTTGGTGCTACTAATGAACATTTGTGCAAGGATTTCTCCACCATTAGGCAAAATGAATTTGAGATGACTTTAATGGGAGAATTGAATTTCTTCCTTAGATTTCAAGTTCTTCAAACTCAAGAAGGGACATTTATCAATCAAATAAAATACACGAAGGAACTCCTCAAAAGATTTGGAATGGAGGATTCAAAGCAAGTTGGCACACCCATGTGTACGTCTACCAAACTTGACAAAGATAAAGAAGGTACGAGTGTTGATGAAAAGAAATATAGAGGTATGATCAGAAGCCTACTTTATTTAACCTCAAGTAGACCCGACACTATGTTTTCCATTTGCTTATATGTATGTTTTCAATCTTGTCCTAAGGAATCTTATTTGAATGCCATTAAGAGAATTTTTTGATACTTGAAAGGAACTTTGAATTTTGGTCTTTGGTATCCTAAATGTCATGAATTTGCTTTATGTGGATTTACGGATGCTGATTTTGGTGAATATAGAGTGGATAGGAAAAGTACTAGTGGTTCATGTTATTTTCTTGGTAATTGTTTGGTATCTTGGTTTAGTAAGAAACAAAATGCTATTTCATTGTTTACAACCGAAGCGAAATATATTGTTGCTATTGCATACTGTGCTCAATTATTATGGATAAAGCATACCTTGAATGATTTTGGTTTATTGTATGATAATATGCCTGTTTACTGTGATAATACAAGTGCCATCAATTTGACAAAAAATCCCATTCAACATTCTAGGACAAAGCACATAGACATAAAGTATCATTTCATCCGTGATCTTGTTCAAAAAGGTGAGGTTTATATAAATTATGTTTGTTCAAAAGATTAAATTGCTGATATTTTCACAAAAGCTTTGCCTCTAGATCAATTTACATATCTGAGATTGAAATTAGGTATTTAGAAAAGAACTCTTAAAAATTTTCAGTCAAACTTTATCGGACGTCCGATAACAGATGAACGGACGTCCGATAGTGTTCTAAGCCATTTTCCAGAAAAAAATATCAGACGGATGTGTCAGATGCTTCACTTCGTTCGGACGTCCGACACACCAACAGTCGTATCTTCTAAAGGCTATTTCCTCTCATTTCTATCAGTCAAACTTCTCATTTTCGGATGCACCTTTCCAACTCCTTTGCTTTCCCAAAATTCAAATTCGCACCTTCTCAAGAAAAAGGCTCCAAAATTGATAGCACAAATGTTTTTGTTACTCTTTTGCAAACAGTGCTACATCAACATCTTACCTTAACATCAACGATCCTTTTCGATCCCAAATTTTTGCTAAAACCCTAAACCTAATCTCACATTCCTTTTAAGTAGATTAATCACGACATTTTTATCTAAGTAGTAGAATTAGTCCTCAATATTCCATTTCACATCATTCTCATCACTCAAAACACCCATATTTCACAATGGTAAGAATCAGAGGTGGGTCTTCTGGTACTGGACGCAAATGCATCCTCAGAGATGAAGAAGCGGAACTTACTACTGCCAGACGAACTTCCAAAAGGACTAAAAAGGCATCTGCTAGTACTTAGGAGCATCAAGCAACTCAAACAGAATCTCAGACCATCACACAACCTCCTCCACTGCCTCAGTTAATCGATGATGAAACCAAAGAAAAATTTGCATTCATTTCACAAAAAGGCTTCATCATTCAAAAATCAATCAACCCATCTGAATTCCGTAAGATTGATCTTGATTCTGTTCTTCGTCTTTTTAAATTTCAGAAATGGTCTCACATCATCACAATGCCTAATGTCTACTATCCTGAAATGCTTTATCAGTTTTTTGCAAATCTTAGGAAAGGCTCTGATCATAATGAAGTTAAGTCACGTGTTAATGGAATAAACCTTGTCTTTGATCTTGAAGTTGTAAATGAAATTTTGAAAACTGCCATTGAACCTGGTTGTCGTAGTAAGATTGCTAACTTCTTTTCTTATGAAGAAAATCTGATAACCATTCACCATTTTAATGCTGAAAAATCGATGACTTATTTTCAATCTCCATTTTAAGTTCCAGCTGATGCCAAATTAGATGACCTTTCACCAAAAAATCTGATCATTTTCGCCATCATTTCAAATCTGTTAGTTCCCACTGATGGTCATCGAACTGATGCCAACAAGATCAAACTATTTTGTTCTACTATTTTGCTGAGAAAATACGTATTGACTTTGGATTTGTCATGTGAAAATTTCTGCTAAAACTGAGCACTGACACTCGTAGAAAGGTTTTCTATGGAAAATTTTTAAATCCTATTTTTGAGCATTTCAAAATCCCTATCACTGGTGTATATCCTAAGGACACTTTTTCCTCTGTTTTCACTGAATTCTACTTTGAAAGGAAAAATTTAAGATTTTTTGATGGTCAATAGTGTACTAAAGAAGCTGCATCTGAGTTTTGATCCAAACGTGGTCATGATACACCTATTACTCCTAACACCACTCCATCACTACGTTTCACTCCTGATCCCTCTATTCACTCGAGAAAATCTTTTTCACAAGCCACTTCATCTCATTGTGAAGTGGTTGACTTGTTAAAAGAACTTAAGGATCATGTTCTTCTTCTCGAACATGGTCTCATGATCACCGTGTCTCCTGAATAAAAATCTGAGTTCTTAGACAAGAAAAATCTTCTGATGCCCACAGCTATGTTTGAGGATGCTTCATATGCAAAGGAACCACGTCCTGATCCTACTTCTAGGACTCAAGCTTCTACGGATGTTCAGACTCCTCATGATCCTTCCACTTCTGAGAAGGGCGAAGAGACAATTTCTGTTGAACCTGAAGAAGATGATGAAGATACTGAAGAGGAGACCATTCTACATTTCGTATCAGTAGAAGAAGACCCGGATCAGACAAATTCACTTTTGAGGCTCATATGCACTTCATCCTTAGGCTGCCTTTTTTTTTTGTTCCATTTTGACAGGAAATGAAGTGTGTAATCTCTTACGTACTTTGCTACTTTCATTGTTATTCCTTTTGAATATTTTTGTTCAATGTTGGATATTAAGTACTTTGCTGATTTCAGTGTTCTGTTATTGCTATATGTGTATGGCAATGGTGATAATTTGATAGTTATTGTGATATTGATGATTGTATGGTGCTGATATTGCATTGATACTGATATTGGAATTATGAAACATTTGGTATTGAAGATTTCTGATTGGTATGTTGGTTTCTGTTATTATTGCTCCCTTGATTCTTTTTGAACTAACAAAAAGGGGAGAAGGGGATTATGGTAATGGTACTGATCTTTAATCTTGCTATTGATATTTATGTTGGATGGTTTGGGGCTGAATGGTTTGGAGTTCATATGGATATCTAAGTAAGGGGGAGTTATTGTTAATTGGTGTGGATATGGCTGATGAGTGTAAATGCTCGATATATACAAGTGAGGAGGAGTTCATAGGTTGTGTATGTGAGGTCCCGTACTATCAATTTAATTTATCAATTTGTAAAATTTCATATTTTCATAAAATTATTTTATTATTTTAGTTGAATTACTTGATTTTTGTATATCAATTATATCGGCACGAAAAGTTTTAAAATACGTTTTGCACATTTAAATTATGCTTTCTATTTAATTATTTGAATGTTTAAATTTCACACTCGGGTCTAGAGTCGACCACTGGACATAAGTTTTGAATGTTAGAAGGTGTATTTGGGGTATATAAATGAGAGAAATCAGGATCGCAGTGTCATGTTGTGTGAGTCGACACGACACGACAAAAGTGGCTTTAAGTCAAATTAAGCAACTTTCTCTTTTCTTCCAATTTCCCAACAAAAGCCCCAAAAGTCAAGTGAACTACCCATTCACTTCTTCTTCTTTCCTCTTGGCCATAGCTCACTCCCTCTCTTCCCTCTCCCCTTCATCTTCAATAATCAACTACAAAACCTCCATTGAAACTACCAAAAAAACTTGAAGGTCTTCCTAGTTATTCTTGGGAAATTTGGACTAGCTTGGAAGAGAGGAGAAGCCGGTGGTTGAGCTTAAGGATTGAGGCCTTGTGTGAGCTATTTCTTCCTCCATTCTTTCAGCTTCTTGTTTGAGGGAGGTAAGCTTACTAAACACCAAAAACCTTGCTCCTTTGTTTCATTTTCTCGGTTAAGAGAGCTTGTAGCTCTTCGAGTTGGATTTGGTTGTTGATTGATGAAAGTGGGCTATATGAAATCTCACCATATATGAACTTGGGGCTGTTGATGATCTTATGTGTGTGTGTGAGGTGTTTATTGTGATGATTTGTTGCCAAAAATGAAAGAGGAAGGAGAAAGAGAAGAGCTGAGAGAGGGTTGTGTGTGCCGGTTTCTTTGCAGCTTTGTTTCCCCTATTTTAGTTCAATGATTCCATGTTTCTATTGTTGATTCTTGATACTTATATGATGGTCTAAGGTTGGGAGAAATTTCATGTAAAAATAGCTTTGTTTGATGTTGCAAAATGGTTGAGAAAGAAAGTTTAAAAATCTAGAATTTTCAGAAAACAGGATTGATGATTCAGCCTACTTAAAACTATTATAACTTGGTGTAAGAAAGTTTGAATCGCGTTTTGTTTATTGCATTTGAAACTAAAATCTGAGTTCTTTTAGTAGTATAAATTTCAAGAGCTAGTTTGATTTCTGTGAATTTTGGTGAATTTTCAAAGTTGACTGAAAATCAAGACTGTTATGTTCCATTTTCACTGTAGTAGCAGCTTTAAACTAAAATTTGATTGGTTTCCGATTTGAATCTTGTATAAGTGTCTTTCTAGAGTTTATTTCATTGAGTCTATTTTCCAACGGTATAAGATTCGTAATTTTTGGACTTATAGAACTCAAGTTATGATTTTTCAAAGAAAACTACACAAAACCAAAACGTCTTCTAAGAAAGCTTAAAATCTGGAATTTGAATGTTCAAAACTGCCGGTTGTCTTTTGGGGTCTTTTGCCCTGTTTTAACTCCATCATTTTCTTGGTTTTCTTGTGGTTATTTACTGCTAAGATAATGGCCTAGATAAGGGCTAGACCCCTTGCAAAAATGAGCATTTTTGGTGCATAAAAATGTTTGGCAAAAGCATGTGAAAATTGAAGAACCAAATCTGGAAATTTTGCTGTGTTACTGCCGGTTCACCTTGCTGTTTATCAAGCTCTATTTTGGACCTCTTTTTAGTGGATTCCTTGGTTTTTTTGAAAGCTTAAATGTTACACTATGTGTCGGTAAAATGTTTTGCAAATGTGAGTTCAATTGGTGTGTTAAAAGTTCTTGAAAGTTGGGTTGAAAGTTGGAAATTTTCCTTCTTGCACTTTGCCGGATGGTTGCCCTGCTTTTGGAAACATTTTGACTCAAATTTTGCTACTGTTTTTCTTCCATTTGATAAAGGAATGTTGTTAGAGTTGTTGTATCAAAATTTGAGTGATTTGGGGCTGTTTTAGTTGAACAAAATATTTGCAAATTAAAGAAGGAAAATCTGGCAGTTTAGTTTCCAAATTTTCACAAATTTTGGCCATCTATAAAGTTACCTTTCCCTGTGAATTTTTGGCTCAATTTTGGTACACTCTCAGTTCACATAGTGAGGTTTGAGTGTACAAAATTTGGTGATTTTCCAGTGGAATTTGGATGCCCAAATGTTGTCTCAGAATTAGCTTCTCAAATCTGGAAATCTTCCTGTCAGTCATTGTGAACCCCTGTGTTTCTAACGGCTGTAATTCCTTGCTTGGGAGTTGAAACTAGACTTCACAATCTTTCTAACGGTATATGGCTTGCATGTTAGTTCTTTCCCTATCAATACCAGCGAAGCCACAAAGATGGCTGTTTTTCAAGACTAATTTGCTTGTTTTATTCCTCACAACTTCTTGTGTCGTACTTTTGCCTACTTTACAAAATGAATCTTGGAGCGAGCCCTTCTAGTGAATTGTAGTACTCTGAGCCTAGTTTCCATAGCCATAGGTCTTGCCTAATTTTGATAAGTGTAGCCTAAGATATGGTCAGAACAAGAAGTAGTGGCAGTGTGGTCTTGGTGAATTTTAGTAGTTAAGTTAAGGTTTTAAGCTTTAGTTATTTTGGCTAGTGATTGATAGTTCCATTTTGGCTCAGGTGACCAAGAGATTTCGGAAGTTGGCCCAACTACCGAAGTTTAGCCTTCTTGCTCGTTTGCTTGTTTTACTGAATTTCAGTGAGTGTTCAAGTGCATGTTGTTTAATGCCTTATTTAATGTTAATGATTTGAAAGCATGCCTGTTTGCCTCGATGAGCGTGTACTTTACCGCGCTCCCTTATTTGACTTGCCTCTAAATGAGTTCAACTGCTTGAATTGTTAATCGTTTGACTGCCTGAACTGCTTGTTGCTACTTATAATTGCGGGGATGCTCAAACCCCATTGGGAATCCTTTCACCTTGTCCGGTAACAGGGGCTAGGACGAGGGATAGGTGAACCATGGGTTATTACTGTTTAATCACGTCGGTTGGAGTGCGCTCGCCGACTAGGTATACTTGAGTATTATCAACTTAACATTTTGGAGTTCGGGTACGGTCAAGGGAGTGTAAGTAGACGGGAGAGGGAGAAAGTGGTAGATATGGATCGTGAAAGTGAGCGGTTGACGGAGTGTCAACACTTTGATTGGAAGTCGGAGCTCATGAAATGGACCGGATATGATTGTGGTAAATGCAGAAATTTGAAGCGGGGGTACGTGCTACATCTCTGAGGACGGTAGCCACCTCTACTTCCCGTGTCTACCTGTATCCTTTTATATGGTATTATTAAATTGCCTTATGTGAAATATTACTGGTTTTTTTGAATTGTTTTAATTGTTAAAGTATCGTTTTAACTTGCTTACGTGCATGTTTTCTTGGCCTCACTGAGCGTTAGTTCACCCCCAATATATTTGTTTTCCTTAACAGGTCTTGAAGTGGGGATCGTAAATCGAGGATTTAGTTTCTTCTGTAGGGTTTCACATTTTGTATATAATTGATATTTACTATGAAGTTGATGGTCTACTGTATTTGAAGTTAATATTAATTGTAATTTTGATAAAATTATTGAGGATTTACTCTTGTAAGTTAGCTAGTAGTTTTATTGGACTACAATTAGGGTTTTAAGAATGAATGCTTGTATTATTATTTTGGATTTTGTAGTGACTCCTGGCGAGAGTTGGGCAGGCGTCCCGCTGAAACCCTTGGATTCGCCCTTGGGAGAGGTGGGGGCATCACAGTGTACGTTCACCAAGTGAGGGGGAGTTATATACATTTTTTTTCTTTGTCAAAAATTTCTTATTTTATCAAACGAATTCAATTGTTTTGTCATAATCAAAAAGGGGGAGAATGTTAATCTTAATCCCGAATTTTGACAATTACAAAACAATTGGGTAATTCAATCTAATATCTTTAATTGAGAAATATGACAGCTCAGTTCATTGGTACAAATGATGCAACTGGAAAACTCAATCAAAGAGGAGCAAAGGATACTCAATTCTATTGGACGCTCGATAGCACGTATCGGACGTCTGATAAAGGTTGAGAACTCTCAGCAGAACCTCTATCGGACACTCAACTTGAAGCACTGGACATCCGATAGACAGGAGGAGTATCGGATACTTGTATCGGACACATATCATCAGCATCGGATGTCCGATCGAGTTCAAGAAATATTTTGAGCTCTCTGACCAGTGTCAGATACAAACTACACCGGACGCAAAAAATGCATCGGCCGTCTGATAAACATTGAGACAACCTTTCGAACGATAGCACCGGACGCATAATATTGTACCTGACGTCTGATACCTCTAGCGGCTAGTTGACTTTTTAGCTTCCTTCTATCCATTGACAGCCTTTATTATGCTATTTTTTGTCCCCTTTAAATAGTCCTTTGTCTGAATAAATCAAATAACTTTTGTACACTGAGAATACAAGTTCTTAAGAGTGATTTTGCCTAGAAAATACTCTTCCAATAAGATTTGTAGTTCTTGGAGTGTGAACTAGTGTGTAAGCTTTTCATTTGTGATTGAATTCCTCAATAGTGTAGCTTTGAGAGGGTTATCCGAGTGATTGTAAAATTTCCTAATTTGACCGAGTGTTGCTTGGAGTAAGAAGGAAGTGAGCCCTCCATTGTACATGAGATTGATTGTAATTCATCAACTTGAAGTAACTTTTGACAAGAATTGGTCTTCAAGTTCAAGAGGAGTTTGGTAGACAATTGGTTTGTGAATTCTCATCCTTTTTACAATTTATTCTACAATTCTTATATTGCTTATATATATTCTATATTTCTTGAATTCTATTTCTCCTTCATTGATAAACTTATTGTATTAGAAGATAAATTTTTGGTTGTTGAAAAAGGGATTTTATAACTTGATTAACTTTTAATCAACCTAATTCACCCCCTCTTAGGTTGTCTTTGGGCCTTACAGATTCAAACCCTAAGTGGGTCGAAATCCCATCGCAACCTACTACAATTCCTGTCCTAAGCTGTGTAGGGTTGCAGGGTTGATTTTTAGTCAAGTTTCTAGAGCTTCTGTTATTCATAACCAATGAACCAATATGGGAGATTTATACTGCTAGAATCCTTATCAATTCTAGTTTCAAACACCACTAACGGCATCTTAATTTGACATTCCTACACCCAAGTTATGGCCTGTGTACCAACGCTGTGCAGGCAAGACTATCAAGACTATGAAAATGGTGCTTATTTTCTGCTCGTTCTTATCATCTTAATTCCAATTGTCTAGTTCATTTAATCATGATATTTGTAGCAAAGAATCATAGTTAAGGTGTTACACATTGTGAGAGCCCTAAAAAAAAAAATTATGCATACATTATCATTTAACTCATTCAAGTGTATATAAATTCTTTTAGTGCATTAGTGGTATGTTTTCCCTAAATACATTATTCATTATTTGATTAAATGCACTTTTCTTAGATTCAATTTTAGAATTACTGAGAACTTCTTACATGGCTTAATTGCCGAGACAATAGGATGTATTGGTGTTAATTGGAGACTAAACCAAATTAGAGGAGTTAGAAGCAATTAAGTGAAATTTTTGTTAGGTAATGGCCAAGAAATTACCACTTGTCACCCTAGGATTCAAACTTTGACTTGATGGTATATTTCCCTCCAAACTTATCTCTTTAAAACAACACATTCTCTTCACTTTTTTTGCTGGTGATGGCCGAACCTAAGGGAGGAAAAAGAGAGGATAATTCATCAAAAAAAACCAACCAACATCTTGCTTGACTTAATAGGAAATCAAAGAGAGGAAGTTGGTAGCACCTTGACCATCAATCCTCAAGCTTGGTAGGGAAAGATTTTGGTTACTTGGAGAGTTACTTCTTTGGCTTGTTAATGTATTTTTCTACCAAAACCCTAGTTCTATGATCCTAAAAGTTAGTCTAATGAAGGTTTTTGGTGTTGATTAAGAAAGGATGATGCTTGGAAACCTAGTTTTTGGGCTTGGATTCTTGTAGTTGCAACTTGAGGATTGGTTTGATATTATGCCTACTATGTGTTTGAATTTTGGATTAGCACTAATCACTAGGCTATGATGATTATTTCTTTGAGAAAGATGCTTGCTTAGCTTTCATAGTCATGCTAGAAAAGTTATAGAAGTTGGTTTGAACTTTTAAAAAATGGAAGAAGTTGTGGACTGTTTTGTGGTTTCTTTTCCTCTTGTTTTGTGATTTCTTCTTATTTAATCTTCACTAATTCTTGTTGAGAAACCTTGTTAGGACATTTGTGCATCAAATTGGAGTGAAATCAATTTATTTTGAAGGGTGAAAACCTCTTGAATTGCACAAACTTTTGAACAAAATTTATGTTCTGCACCCTATCAGAATTGAAAAATCAGTCAACTTCCTAGGTTTTCTGGTATTGATAGGAAATGAACTAGGAGCTGAGCCATATACCGTTGGAAAGCCCTATTTCTAACGCCACTGACGGCACTCAATTTAAATTACGCAATGGTCACTGTTATACCCGAATCTTAGTTTTGTCGTAAACTTGTTCTTGGTTGAACCTTGATGCTTCTTGAACCTTTGCGCATTTATTTCAATCCAAATATCATACTTAACTCGTGAATCCACTAAACCTTCAATGTTTCATCATTTTGTGACTTGAATCACCCTAGAATTTCCTAGTTAGATGCATTAACTAGTAGCATTCATTTTTGCACTTGTTAGGTTGCATTTATTTGCTTTGGTTGAGTTGATGATTGTATACGTTGGTTGGACATAGGACTCGAAGGAGGTATCGAGAGTGATCAAGGCGTGAGCATTGGAGTTGCTTGGCTTTGTTGGGTGAGTGTTTCCTTGCTTGTTTCGTGAACCTATGTGTTTTCTCAAACTACGTGACTACGTGAATTGCTTGAAATGTGACTATTGAACTGGCTTACATATCATATATGTTTGGACTACTGAGGTTGAGTCGAGGGTGTATTTTATCGCACTTGAACTCTTCCATTTGACTTTTCCTTGAATTTGACTTTCTCGAACTATGATTTAACTTTGTGTACTTTGATGTGAAAAGTCGTTCGGGTGATATCCTGTCCACTAATTTGATTCGTTTGGGGTTCCAGAAACCCCAAAACCCTATTGGTGAGCCGTTCGTATCGAAGCAGTATGGGCTTGGTCGAGAAGATCGGTGAACCATAGGTTATTCGATTTGGTTCTTTGGAACGTAGTAGACTCGAGTATTACCCAAATTTGATTAGTTAAGGTGTTCGGACCCGGTATGGGGGTGATTGGTAGACGGTTATGGTGTAAGTGGTGTCTACAGATTTGGTTCTTGATTTCAAACATTGACGGAGAGTCAACGGCTCGTGTTCAATCAAGCTTTGTGGATTTGGCTTTTGGAAGCCCCCTGTATCCTTTACTTGAGTGCATTGCTTTATTTTACTTTAAATGTGAGATTTGACTATCTGATTTGCCTAATTGTTAATGTGGTTGCATGTTTTGTTTTGGGGACCTCATTAAGCTTTCGCTTACCCCTTTTCCCTTTTGTTTTTCCTTAACAGGAATGCATAAGAGGTCGAAGAGTTTGATTGTGGCTTAAAAGTCAAGTGTTTATCTTTTGTTTAGGTATCGATGTATTAGTGATTTTGTTCCGTTTTGTAAGCTTGAAGTTGATTGTAAGCTTTAAGATTGAAACATTGTAAACTTTATATTCATGTAACTTGAAGTTTAATTTATTTTGAGTGAATGTTGAAATAAATGTTTTGATGATAGTTTGGCTATTTAAATCCTGATGAGAGTTGGGCAGGCAGTTCACTAATCCTTAGGGTACGCCCTAGGGAAAGGTGGGGCTGTCACAGTTAGTATCAGAGCCTAGGTTTGAATTGGTTTGGGCAGATTAGGAAGTTGGTAGTTATAGTAATTTAAGTGTGAATGAGTTTTAATTAAGCTTTAAACCTTGTTAAGTTAGTCTAAGCTTTGATTTGTTTTATTGTAGGAAATGGATGGAAATGGTGAAAACCAGCCACCTCGGAGACGTCTTCATGAGGTCCATTATTCATCGGGGACTAGAGGAGCTTATAGGGTGTGAAGTCCAGCCCATCGGGTTAGGCCGCAATGCGGTTGTTGGAGGACTTACTCGTACCCAGATGAGGTAGTCTTAGCAGTGTTTCGTGAAAGAAGGGAATTAATTCGAGCCAACCGGAGGGGCCTTCAGGAGGTGTCGAGTTTAAGGAACATTATGCATATGCAAGCTGCTAGGATAGCTGAACTTGAGGCAGATATCATAGATGAGTAAGAAAGGACCGATGCTATGCTCCAGCAAGTGCAAGAAGCTAATGTGCGCCACACTAGGAGTCTAAGGGACGTGGGAGATCGGACTGTGGGCATTCTTGAGGAGTGTAGGGCCCTACTTAGGGATGTGGTGAATGTGAATCTAGCTGGCCTGGAACCTGGTAGCAGAGCTTTTGAGAATGGAGGGTCTGCTAGCTCTGTTGGGAATTAACTAGTGAGATAGGCTAGTTAGGAAAGGGATGTTTGACTTTTGTAAGACTTTTGTGGTTAGCCTGGGTGTTCTATGTTTTGTTGGGATCTTGTTCTATGTGTTTTGTCAAGGTTGGTGTATGTATCTTTTGTGTATAAAACCTTTGGAACTTGCTTTTGTTTTGTAACCTAAGTATGTTTGGGTGTGTTTGAATGTATTTAGTTTTCTGTTTTGTTTATATATCATATGTCATATTGAGTATACAATCATGCAATCATGCATCTTCATTCTTGCATAATTTCAACCCTAGATCTGTAAGAAAATAAATGGAGACGAGATGACATGGTCGAGGTCGTGGACGTGGACGTGAACAGCCTCGTGAACAAGAGGGGGAACAAGGGTCTGCTATTAATCAAAATCAGGGACCGATGGGTAATGAGGGAGACCAAGTTGCTACACCTATTAACCGTTTGACTGATATCCTAGAACGGTTAGCGGACCAACAAGGTCTAGGACCCAATAACCAACCAGAAAATCATGAGGGGGGCGAGGATAGAGCCTTAGAATGGTTCCAAAAGTTATTTCCTCCTAAATTCTTGGGGGGAGCAAATCCTGAGGTGGCAGAGAACTGGCTTGAGAGAATGGTAGACATCTTTACTGCCTTGAACTATACTGAGGAAAGACAAGTTACCTTTGCCGTCTTTCAACTGGAAGGAGCGGCTCGCTCGTGGTGGAACGTAGTATGGGCAAATTGGGAAAGAGAGCAAACTCCACGTACTTGGCTTAACTTTACTAGGGAATTTAACCAAAAATTCCTTCCACCTATAGTTCAAGAGCAAAGAGAGGATGATTTTATAAAACTTCGCCAGGGCACTTTGAGTGTGGCTGAGTATGAGACGCAGTTTACTAAGTTATCCAAGTTTGCTCCCGAATTGGTGGCAACTGAGCAAAGAAGGATAAGGGATTTTATACAAGGACTAAATGTAGAAATTCAGAAGGATTTAGCTGCAGCCCAGGTTAATACTTCCAGGGAAGCTCTCGAGAAAACCCAACGGGTTGAGCAAGCTAGGGTTCAAGTTAGGACTTTTCAAGCAAAGAAACTAGGTACATCTAGTGGCACTACGGGACGGGTCGATCAGACAGTTCCAACCCCCAAGTTTGGAAGAGGGGTGACTGGAGGTCGATTTTCGGGACCACAAAGAGGAGCGCTGTCTAGAGGAGCTCAAAGTGGCAGAGGACAACAAAGAACTGTCTCTTAGGGAGGTTCGGTATCGACTCCTCGGGAGAACTGTAGCTATTGTGGAAGACCAAACCACACCGCAGATAACTGCTGGCGGAAGGAAAGAAAGTGTCTTCGCTGTGGTAGTGCTGAGCATCAAATCGTTTCATGCCCAGTCATAGCCCATGAAGGAAAGGACGGTCAATCTCTGGACAAAACCAACCCTAAGCAACCGGCCACAAGTGGAAATAGACCAAGAGTGTCCGCTAGAGTTTATGCTTTGGACCAAAACCAAGCTCTTGAATCGACCAAGGTGGTTGAAGGTACAATTCCTGTTTTCCACCATTTGGCTAAGCTTTTAATCGATCCTGGTGCAACTCATTCTTTTGTAAACCCTATTTTCATGTGTGGTATAGATGTAAAACCCGTTAAACTACCATATGACTTGGAAGTTAGGACACCTACTAGAGATCAAAGTTTAATTGCAAACATGGTGTATAAAAACTGTGAGATTTGGGTAGGAGAACAAAAATTGGTGGTGGATTTGATTGGTTTGGATCTTAAGGGGTATGATGTTATTATAGGGATGGATTGGTTAGCCCGATACTCCGCCCAATTAAATTGTAAGACTAAAGTGGTGGAATTCTGCATACCGGGAGAAACAACCCTACGATTAGATGTGAAGGGTAGATTGGCTTCATCTGCACTTATTTCGGGAATTCGGGCTAGAAAATTGCTAAGTAAAGGAGCACAGGGTTACCTAACTTTCCTAATTAATACTCCAGAAGATAAGGTGAAATTGGAAGATGTTTTGGTGGTAAATGATTTTCCAGATGTTTTTCTTGATGAATTAGTATCACTGCCGTCGGATAGGGAAGTGGAATTTAAGATTGACCTTTTACCTGGAACAAGCCCCATTTCTAAAGCACCATATCGAATGGCACTCGCCAAACTTAAGGAGTTGAAGTTACAACTGCAAGATTTGTTAGAACGTGGTTTTATACACGAGAGTGAGTCTCCCTCGGGAGCGCCGATGCTGTTTGTAAAAAAGAAGGATGGTAGTTTAAGATTATGCATAGATTATCGGGGCCTAAATGATGTCACTGTGAAGAATAAATACCCTTTTACCCAATATCGATGAATTATTTGATCAATTGCAAGGGGCTGTGGTGTTTTCTAAGTTGGATTTGAGATAGGGGTATTACCAACTAAAAATTAGGAAAGAAGACGTGCCAAATACTGCCTTTAATTCTAGATATATGCACTTCGAGTTTGCAGTGATGCCTTTTGGTTTGACTAATGCCCCTGCGACATTCATGGATTTAATGCATCGGGTGTTCAAACCCTATCTAGACCAATTTGTGGTGGTGTTCATTGATGACATTCTAGTATATTCCAAGTCCCGGGAGGAGCATGAACAACATTTAAAAATCATTTTGCAAACCCTAAGGGACCACAAATTATATGCCAAATTTAGCAAGTGTGAGTTTTGGTTGGAGCAAGTTTCCTTTCTAGGGCATGTAATTTCAAAAGAGGGCATTACTGTAGATCCAACTAAAGTAGAAGCTGTACTTGGGTGGAAACAACCAGAAAACCCCACTGAGGTTCGTAGTTTCTTGGGATTGGCAGGATATTATCGGCGATTCATTAAGGATTTCTCACGAATAGCAGGACTTTTGACCAACTTGACAAGAAAACATGGTAAATTTGTTTGGGATTCTAAATGTGAAACTAGTTTCCAAGAATTGAAGAAACGACTACCCGAGTCACCGGTTTTGGCCTTACCGAATGGGAAAGATAGTTTCACTGTGTATACTGATGCCTCACGAGAAGGATTAGGGTGTGTTTTAATGTAAAATGGGAAGGTGATTGCATTTGCATATCGGAAACTAAAACCTCATGAGCAAAACTACCCGACCTATGATTTAGAATTGGCAGCAGTTGTTTTTACTCTGAAGAAATGGAGACATTACCTATATGGGGTTATTTTTGAGGTTTATACAGATCACAAAAGTTTGAAGTACTTGTTCTCCCAGAAAGAGCTGAACTTAAGGCAACGTCGATGGATGGAATTTCTGGAGGATTACGACTGTACTATTAATTATCATCGCGGGAAAGCTAACGTAGTAGCAGATGCCTTAAGTCGAAAGGCTCAAATGGCTGGATTGATGACTAAGGAGTGGAAACTATTAGAACAAGTAAGTGAGTGGAATCCCATACTTGATCGACAGAAAGTACTCTTTTGGAATATCACAGTGAGGTCAACCTTATTGGATCGTATCAAAGAAGTTCAAAAACATGATGTCATGGTACAAAGATGGGTTGAGAAGGCACAGAAAGGGGAATTATCAGAATTCAATGTAAGTTCCGACGGAATTTTGAAAATTTGAAACCACATAGTGGTACCGAAAAATGAAGAGTTAAAAAGGGATATTATAGAAGAAACTCACCGTTCCAAATATACGGTACATCCTGGAAGCAACAAGATGTATCAAGATCTTAAGGGATTATACTGGTAGGATAATATGAAAAAGGAGATTGCTCAATTTGTCCAGACATGTTTGGTTTGCCAACAAGTGAAAGCTGAACATCAAAAACCTTCGGGTTTGTTACAACCTCTCGAAATCCCTGAATGGAAATGGGAATCTATTACAATGGATTTTGTGTCGGGATTGCCACGAACTCAAATAGATCACGATGCTGTCTGGGTAATAGTTAATAGATTAACCAAGTCAGCTCATTTCTTGCCCATTAATATGAAGTATTCTTTTGAAAAATTGGCTCAGTTGTTCATGGATGAGATAGTGAGACTGCATGGGGTTCCAGTGAGTATAGTTTCGGACAAAGATTCCCGATTTGTGTCTCGATTTTGGCAAAAGTTACAAGAAACTCTAGGGACTAAGCTGAACTTTAGTACGACCTACCATTCTCAAACAGATGGTCAGTCGGAGAGGACCATTCAAACCCTAGAGGATATGTTAAGGACATGTATTATAGATTTTGGAGGGAGTTGGGGTCAATACATGGCACTGGTGGAATTTTCTTATAATAATAGTTATCACTCATCTATTCAAATGGCACCGTATGAAGCCCTTTATGGTAGGAAATGTCGATCACCAATCTTCTGAGATGAAGTGAGGGAAAGGAAAATACTAGATCCAACCACAGTGCCGTGGATTGAGGATGTTTATGAAAAAGTAAAAATGATTCGTCAAAGGCTTCAAACAACCCAGAGCCGACAAAAGAGCTATGCAGATAATCAGTGAAAGGATTTGGAATTTGAAATTGGGGATAAGGTATTTCTTAAAATTACTCCACTTTGAAGCCTCACCGTGGGGAGAAGAAAGAAACTCCAACCAAGATATGTGGGGCCATTTGAAATTCTTCAGCGAATAGGGGTCGTAGCCTACCGATTGAGATTACCAGCAAGCCTATCCAGAATCCATGATGTGTTTCATGTTTCTCTATTAAAGAAATATCATCCAGACCCCAGTCACGTCTTGAAGTGAAGAAATTGACATTGACGAATCTCTAACCTACGAGGAGAGGCCTGTGTGACTCTTGGACCGAAAAATAAAGGAGTTAAGAAATAAACGAATTCCTCTAGTCAAGGTCTTGTGGAGAAATCATAGGATTGAGGAAGCCACTTAGGAAATGGAGGAAGAAATGCATAAGAAATATCCTAAGTTATTTTTGACTCCAGGTGAGAATTTCGAGGATGAAATTCTTTTAAGGGAGAGAGAGTGTGAGAGCCCTAAAAACAAATTCATGCATACATTATCATTTAACTCATTCAAGTGCATATAAATTCTTTTAGTGCATTAGTGGTATGTTTTCCCTAAATACATTATTCATTGTTTGATTAAATGTACTTTCTTAGATTCAATTTTAGAATTATTGAGAACTTCTTGCATGGCTTAATTGCCAAGACAATAGGATGTATTGGTGTTAATTGGAGACTAAACCAAATTAGAGGAGCAAGAAGAAATTAAGTGAAATTTTTGTTAGGTAATGGCCAAGAAACCACCACTTGTCATCCTAGGATTCAAACTTTGACTTGATGGTTTATTTCCCTCCAAACTTATCTCTTTAAAACAACACATTCTCTTCACTTTTTTTGCTGGTGATGGCCGAACCTAAGGGAGGAAACAGAGAGGAGAATTCATCAAAAAAACCAACCAACATCTTGCTTGACTTAATAAGAAATCAAAGAGAGGAAGTTGGTAGCACCTTGACCATCAATCCTCAAACTTGGTAGGGGAAGATTTTGGTTGCTTGGAGAGTTACTTCTTTGGATTGTTAAGGTATTTTTCTACCAAAACCCTAGTTCTATGATCCTACAAGTTAGTCTAATGAACGTTTTTGGTGTTGATTAAGGAAGGATGATGCTTGGAAACCTAGTTTTTGGGTTTGGATTCTTGTAGTTGCAACTTGAGGATTGGTTTGATTTTGATTTCTACTATGTGTTTGATTTTTGGATTAGCACTAATCACTAGGCTATGATGATTATTCCTTTGAGAAAGATGCTTGCTTAGCTTTCATAGTCATGCTAGAAAAGTTATAGAAGTTGGTTTGAACTTTTAAAAAATAGAAGAAGTTGTGGACTGTTTTGTGGTTTCTGTCCTCTTGTTTTGCGATTTCTTCTTATTTAATCTTCACTAATTCTTGTTGAGAAACCTTGTTAGGACATTTGGGCATAAAATTGGAGTGAAATCAATTTATTTTGAAGGTTGAAAACCTCTTAAATTGCACAAACTTTTGAACAAAATTCTGTTCTGCACCCTGTCAGAATTGAAAAATCAGTCACCTTTCCAGGTTTTTTGATATTGATAGGAAATGAAATAGGAGCTAATCCATATACCGTTGGAAAGCCCTATGAGTATTGTTTCTAACGCCACTAACGGCACTCAATTTTGATTTTTCTACACCAAGTTATGCCCATTTTCCCAAGACTGCGCAATGGGCACTGTTATACTCGAATCTTAGTTTTGTCGTAAACTTGTTCTTGGTTGAATCTTGATGCGTCTTGAACCTTTGCGTGTTTATTTCAATTCAAATATCGTACTTAACTTGTGAATCCACTAAACCTTCAATGTTTCATCGTTTTGTGACTTGAATCGCCCTATTTCCTAATTAGATGCATTAACTAGTAGCATTCATTTTTGCACTTGTTAGGTTGCATTTATTTGCTTTGGTTGAGTTGATGATTGTATACGTTGGTTGTACATAGGACTCGAAGGAGGTATCGAGGGTGATCAATGTGACAGCCCCACCTCCCCCTAGGGCGAACCAAAGGGGTTCGGCGGACCGCCTGCCCACCTCTCGCCGGGACTCACTACGAACTCCCAAATATCGATCGAAACATTCATTCGTAAAGTCATTAATAAAAGTTATTAAAATTACTAACAAACTCTCACAAAATACAAACCCCAAAATTTCATCAAAATTATATTGATAATAACTCCAAAATACCATAAACCATCAAATTCGTCCATTAATTTCAATCTTATACAAAATGAGGAAATCCTACAAAAGTACTAACTTCCTCGATTCATGTGCCTCACCTCGAAACCTGTTAAGGAAAACAAATTGGGGTGAGCTAACGCTCAGTGAAGTCAAGAGAAACATGCACAAGCAACTCAAAGCAATTAAATAAATTAATAAAACAATAAAAGAGCCAAACAGTGAATTTAGCAATAAAACTTTTAAACAATACAATTTAAAGGATACAGTTGCCGGCTCCACGTTTTCGCAATTCTCTGCGATTATTTTCTTTACCAGCATCAATTCAAGCCACGCGTTGACACTCCGTCAACCACTCACTCTCACAGTCTATATTCATCACTTTTCTCCCTCTCCCGTCTACTTACACCCCCTTGACCAGGCCCGAACTCCTAAATTTGAACAATGGTTGGCAACCCACTATGAGTATACCAAGTCGATGGATTCATTCCAACCGACGTACTTTAAACAGTAAAAACCCATGGTTCATCCAACCCTTGCCCTAGCCCCTATTGCCGGACAAGGTGAAGGGATTCCCTATGGGGTTTGGGCGTCCCCACAGTTATAAACAATTTAAACAGTTCAATCAATTCAAGCAGTCAAACAAGTAACCATTTAAACAGTTAAGCTCATTTTGAGACAATTCAAGAATGTGAGCACGATAAAGTACACGCTCACCGAGGAACACAGGCATGCTTTCAATTTATTTACATCATTTAAAGCAATTAAACATGCACTTGATCACTCACCAAGTCAAAAGAGCAAGTAATTGTTCACACGGGTGGATTACACTTCCGCAGGTCCTTCCTTGAGGAAACTTTGATCACCTGAGGACAAATTTAATCACTAACCAAGCCAAGCGAGTCGGTATGCCAAGCAGTGCATTTGAAGTTTAGATAACTTGTTCCACTAATTGGCACTTTCAAAGAAAATTCATAACTAAAGTTTTACACATCAGAATTGGGTAAGGCTTGAGCCGTTGGAAACTAGATTCAACCCTCTAAAAGTGGTGAGAAAACATCAAATGCAAATTACCAAAGTAGGGAAGTAAATTTTGAAGATTAAGTGGCTGCTGAGACAAAATCTAGGAAAACAGGCAGAATTTTCAGTCATCTTTCAAGAATCACTGTAGCTCGTAGGAATGGATTTAGTGTCAAGGGTTATACCTTTAGAAATCTCTTCGAGTCTATTTTCAAATGCCACTGACAGCACTTAATTTCGACTCTCGAGCGCGAAATGACAGTCATTAGAACAGAACAGGACAGGCTGCTTGACAAAGCAGGTTTCCAGATTCACAGGGCCGATTTTGGTAAATCATTTGGAGGTTGAATATGCATTGGATTGACACCAAATTTGGTACACATACTCTTATATATATAGAATACAATCCTGTCAATTTTCAGCCATATAATCCCATGGAAAGGTCAGTTTCCAAGTGTATAAAGTGTGTCCAGGTTTTCAAGTTCAAATCTGGAAATTTGTTCAACTTCCTACTTGGGTAGAAATCTTTGAAAAATCGTAACTTGAGTTATATAAGTCCAAATTTCACAATATTGGTACCGTTGGAAACCTCTTTGAAAGTATAAAACTTTGTAGAAGACATCCAGTTAAAATTCTTGGCAGAATTTGCCTAGATTTTTGAGAAAGAAACTTCTACAATACCAAAACAGGGCACGTCAGGTTGGTCGACCAGCCCACTTTGAAAATTCACCAAAAATTATAGAAAATGAATTGGCCTCTCAAATTTATAAATTTTAAAGTAATATGTAATAAGTTTCAAACACCACCAACGGTACTCAATTCTGACACTCGGGTAAGAAATTATAGTGGTTCAAATAGAGGGGATTCGAAATTCTGAGATTTTCATTTTTCAGGTTTGCAGGGCAGAATTCTAGGATTCATTTGAGTGATGAATTCTTGGTTGAAACCCACCAAATTTGGTAAAATAATACCTCCATATATAGGCTAGGTTAATACCAAAATTCAACCAAAAATTCGAATGGGAAGTCAATTTTCTACGTGCCCAAAGTTTGCTCATTGAAACTTCTCAAACCAATGAAGTTTAACTCCTCTTCTTCTAATCTCTCCTAACCAACATATACTAATACCAATTGACCTCAAATTCGAACCTAAGCTAGTATTAGTCTTCCTTAACTTAATGATGATAAAAAATAGTCACAGCTTTTATCAACAATTATCACAAAATAATCCCATGAAATCGGGCAGCATGCTGCCCCAATTTTCCAGTTTTTCCTTATTCCCAATAACCATCAATTTTGTTCAATATTTAAAGAAATTTGTGTGGGACAATTCAACACCCTAACCTTCAAAATTTAAGCCTCACATTAATCCTTCAAGTGGGCCAAAATCTTAGCCACGAAATTAAAAAGAAAATCAGAAAAATTCACCCCCAATTTTTCCTTCCTCTAGCCGGTTTTTCCTTGAGGTTTATTTTCCCACTTCATACAACAATTCTCAAACATATACACGCACACTTCACCATTTAACCTACTAGTAGGCAATTTCACACATTTGTGGGAATTCCAAGAGCCCACACTTTCACCATAATCATCAAGTTCAACATAATAAAGCTTAACAACTTAAACCATATAATCAAAGCAAGACAAGGTTCTAGGAACCTATCAACCACCCAAAATTCCTACTTTCACGCTTGGAGCTTTTTTGTATGTACAAAGATGGAGTTTCTAGAATTTAACCTCTCCTTAGATGATGGCTAAACACCAAGAAAATGCAAGCTTTAAGCACCCAAGACTTCCCCCTCAAAGCTCCTTGCTCAAGCTCCAAGCTTTTGCCAAGTTTAGTGTTAGTTGTTGAGGTTTTTAGTGAGGAAAATGGAGAAAAATTTGATGGAAAAACAAGAGGAAGAAGGGGAAGGGCTCGTCATCTGAGAAGGGAGAGAGATGAGAGGAATTTTGAGCAAATTTTGAAGAGTAAAATGGGAAAAGAAAGACAAGACACAAGTCTTGTCTTATAACCCCAAAAGTCCACCCTTGAATAGTGAACATAATTAGCCATTGGAGGGAAAATTAATTGTCTCATTTGGCTTGAGAATTAAGGAGCAAATCTCGATTAGGAGAGGGGAAAGAAAAGAAAAATTTTAAGTGAACTGGGGGAAATTAGTTGGAAGAAATAGTGGCTCGTTAAAATTCTAGATTTGAGGAGGTTAATCCAATTCTTAATCAAGGTTTCAAAACCCTAATGATAATCACTCTTTTTAATTCACCTCTAGTCACTAGATTACATTTCTAACCTTCGGGTGATCATCCTTACACTCTAGTGCCGCTTCACTCATTGCCCGAATTTCTACCTTGAAAAACGTGTCCATATTCGTTTTTCACAATTAAGTGACAGAAAAATCAAATTGATGTTCAAAAATAGTTTCTAAAATAAAATGAGGTAATGTATGGTATAAATGCAATTAAAATGATTTAAAACAAGTAAAACAAGTATTTAGCGAAATTAAATAATTAATTAAATAAATAGGTCAAATAAAAATAAAATTTTCGGGCCCTCACAATCAAGGCGTGAGCATTTGAGTTGCTTGGTTTTGTTGGGTGAGTGTTTCCTTGCTTGTTTCGTGAACCTATGTGTTTTCTCAAACTACGTGATTACGTGAATTGCTTGAAATGTGACTATTGAACTAGCTTACATATCATATATGTTTGGACTACTGAGGTTGAGTCGAGGGTGTATTTTATCGCACTCGAACTCTTCCATTTGACTTTTCCTTGGAATTTGACTTTCTCGAACTATGATTTGACTTTGTGTACTTTGATGTTAAAAGTCATTTGGGTGATATCCCGTCGACTAATTTGATTCGTTTGGGGCTCCGAAAACCTCAAAACCCTATTGGTGAGCCGTTCGTATCGAGCCAGCATGGGCTTGGTCGAGAAGATCGGTGAACCATAGGTTATTCGATTTGGTTCTTTGGAACATGGTATACTCGAGTATTACCCAAATTTGATTAGTTAAGGTGTTCGTGCCCGGTAAGGGGGTGATTGGTGGACGGTTATGGTGTAAGTAGTGTCTACGGACTTGGTTCTTGACTTCAAACGTTGATAGAGAGTTAACGGCTCGTGTTCGATCAAGCTTTGTGGATTTGGCTTTTGGAAGCCACCTGTATCCTTTACTTGAGTGCATTGCTTTATTTTACTTTAAATGTGAGATTTGACTATCTGATTTGCCTATTTGTTAATGTGGTTGCATGTTTTGTTTTGGGGACCTCATTAAGCTTTCGGTTACCCCTTTTCCCTTTTGTTTTTTCTTAACAGGATTGTGTAAGAGGTCGGAGAGTTTGACTGTAGCTTAAAAGTCAAGTGTTTATCTTTTGTTTAGGTACCGATGTATTAGTGATCTTGTTCCGTTTTGTAAGCTTGAAGTTGGTTGTAAACTTTAAGATTGAAACATTGTAAACTTTATATTCATGTAACTTGGAGTTTAATTTATTTTGAGTGAATGTTGAGATAAATGTTTTGATGATAGTTTGGGTATTTAAGTCCTAACGAGAGTTGGGCAAGCAGTTCACTAATCCTTAGGGTACGCCCTAGGGAAAGGTGGGGCTGTCACACACATCATGTGAAAGGGTCAAGTCTAAACTAGAAGCAAACTTACCAGAAAACGATTAAGAACAAGACGTATAATAACCAAAAATCAAACCGTTTCATCCAAGCCTATGTTAAGCTGATTTCCCAGACAAACCTTCCATCTTTACTAAAATTTCCCTCCATACTTCACCTCTTTTCTTAATTCAAATTACTCTAAAACCATGATGAACAAAAGCAAAGGACAATTGAAGGGAGAACTAGTACTTAAAGCTAATACTTACCCTTAGTATCTCACAACTTTTTTGACAGCTTCTACTTCCTTCGAACTTCAAGTTTTTCCCAGCCACAAGTATTGGTGTTTCCTGATTTTTCCTTTGGTTCTCTCTTGCTCTCTCTCTCTTGGCCAGCTTCAAGTAAATCTGTTGGCTGTTTTGGACAAGAAAATGCTACATAAAAAGGTTTGGTGATTAAGCAAAATAGATGACTAAGAATAGATAGGTGAGTAAGCAAGAAATAGGAGACTAAGCTTGAGTAGGTGACTAAACTGGTTTGGTCCTAGATTAGTTCATGTTATTTGGTTAGCTTGTTTGTTTGTCTTGTTGTTTTGTTTTGTTTTGTATTTTTTTATATTTCAGTATTCCTAATCAAGAAAAAGGTTAACTTAATTTGAGTATAAGATCCGGTTGGTGCTAAGATATGACATGCATAAAATTTTAGTGTCTCATTGGTCTTGAATCTAAGACCTCCTACTTACAATCTCTTACACCTTACTACTCAACCGAACTCTTTTTTCCCTCCCCATTATAGACATTATTATTGCTATTATTCTTGATTTTATGGTATTTTTATAGTTATATTCTTATACTTTCAATTTTATTTATTTATTTACTATTTTTAACGAAGAAATTGACTTAAGTTAAAGTTGTGAAGAAATACATGAAGTCACACTCAATTGGAACATCTCCTACCACATTTTTATCCCCATCAGAAGAACAGAATATTCTAAAATATCTCATAAAACATCTCCATCAAAATAAATAATGATTGCATGAGCATTGTAGAGAGACATCACAAAAATCAATAAATTTTTTCATCTTAAAAATTTCTTCCATAAGTCGCATAGGTTAGTGAAACTACTAATCACATCATTGTATATTTTTATTGTTGTAGACCTTTTTTCTTTTTGTAAGTATGAGAACTTGAATTCAGGACCTCCTACATTCAATTCCTCCTATTTTACCACCCAAGCCAATCCTTCCTCTTCCCTAGTATAGACATTATTATTACTATTATGCTTGATTTAATGGTATTTTTGTAATTTTATTCTTATGCCTTTAAATTCTTTTATTTATTTATTTATTATTTTTAACAAAAAACATATTTAATTACGGATAATTTTATATTTAATTCATTAGAATATGCATAATATTTGTGCTGGATTAGGTCAATCAATCCATAATTTTGATAATTAACAAGTCCGAATGATAATTTAGACTAATAATTTTATATGAGAAATTTGTTAGAACAAACTCTTAGTCCACTGGAAAGCAAAACAAGAAGAAATAAAAATTATCCTTGAGGATCGAATACACAATAGCCTTATCAAACGTTCGAAAGTAGTAGCAAGGGATCGGACACACAAGGGTCGGATGTAAGTTTAGAGGATCAGCTATCCAATAAATTAAGAGTAAAGATTGGAACATTTTGACCTCCTTTTGGATGCATATTGTGACAGCCCCACCTCTCCCAAGGGCGAACCCAAGGGTATCAGCGGATTGTCTGCCCAACTCTCGCCAGGACTCACTACAAACCCTCAATCATAGTACAGATTTCAAATAATCACACTTCAAGATCTCTAAAATAATAATACAAGCATTTATTCTTATAATCCTTAATTGAGGTCCAACAATATATGATAATTAACTTACAAAAATAAATCCTCAATAATGTCTATTAAAATTCCGACAACATCAATTTTAGGTACAATAAACCATTAACTTCACAATTTAATATTAAGCCTATACAAAATTATGAAAATCCTACCCAAGTAACTAGATCCTCGATCTACGTTCCCTACTCCAAGACTGTTAAGGAAAACAAACTGGGGTGAGCTAACGCTCAGTGAGGCCAAGGAAAGGCATGCAAACACATAATCAAGCAAGTAGGAAAGCCGGTAAATTCAGATATAAAAGCATGTAAATCAAACAATCACTTGTACTATTGCAACTTTCACCAGGAGACCGTATTCCCAAGGAATCACTACTCGAGGGCTCACATTAGACAAAAGTCTTGGAGCTGGATTCGGAGAACCCTCTTCGAGCCTATCTATCTACAGTGAATATGCACAAGCACAGTGAGCAGTGTTCATGCAGGAAAATACACAGAAACAGGTAAGGATACAGGGCTCTCAGGAGCCAATTTCCACTGTTCAGTAGTTGAGTCTATTCCATCCCAAACGTTGACTCTCCGTCAACTTAACAAAGGTAAAGTCCGTAGAATCTCCACTTAGTACAACCTCCATCCAACAGTTCACCCTCTCGAGCCTGAAACCAAACAGATAAGTATAAAAGGTAAAGTTACAACGAGCAATACGGAGCAAGACCTCTTCAATAGGTCAAGCTCAAAGAACAGTACCTAAGGTTCACCAAGCTTCCTGACCAAGCCCTTGCCGGCTCGGGTCCCAAGGATCCCCAAGAGGTTTCGCCGTCCCCATTTATAATTTTTAAGTCGATGGATTATTCCAATCGACATTCAGTTCCAATCAAGTCAAGTAACAGTCATGTACATGCAAGTCAAGTAAAAGAGGACGAGCGCGATAAAGTACACTCTCGTCTCAACAGTTTACATTCAAATAAACATGTCAGGTAATTCAACAATTCATGCACTTGACACTCACCGAAGTCAAGAGTCTAAGGCAAAAGCACGCAAGATCAATTGAGCTTTCTGGGATCTTCTCAATCACCTGAGACAAATATGAGTATTTTAATTCAAGTCACTAGAATAATATTTGATAGATGTCTTCAAAAATGTCTCAATGAGACTCAAGTCAATTTCAATAAACTTCCATGTTGAGCTGAAATATTTGAAAAATTGTAACTCGGGTTTTACAAGTTAGAATTTTGCACACTTGGTACCGTTGGAAACGTCTTGAAAAGTTCTACAACTTTGTAGAAGACACCCAATTAAAATTCTGGATGGAATTAGCCCAGATTTTTGAGAAACAGGAGGCAACAGTATCGAAACAGGGCATATCAGATTGGTCGACCAGCCCACTTTGAAAGTTCACCAAAAATTACAGAAAATGAATTGGCCTCTAAAATTCATACAGTTTAAATTACTATGCAAGAAGTTTCAAACACCACCAACAGAACTCAATTCCGACGCTCGAGCAAGAAATTAAAGCAGTTCAAACAGAGGGGGTTCAAAAACTGAAATTTCTGTTTTCCAGTTTTGCAGGGCATATTTCTAGGCTATATTTGAGTGACGAATTCTACTTCAAAAATCACCAAATTTGGTACACCAATACCTCCATATATCATCTAGATTCATACCAAAATTCAACACAAAAATCGATCGGTAAGGCTGTTTTCTACGCTCCCAAACTAGACCGGTTCGCATTTGTTCAAACCTGCAAATTGCACCTACATCTTCTTATCACCATCATTAACACATCTAATCATTTCCGATTAGCCTCAAATTCGAACTTAAGCTGGTATTAGTCTTTCTTAACCTAATGATGATAAAAAATGATCACAACTTTCATCAAAAACTATCACAAAACAACTCCATGAAATCGGGCAGCATGCTGCCCCAATTTTCCAGAATTCTTGCCTCAACTTATCACTCATTTGTGCTAGGATTTTCAAAGGGCTTTTGTGGGGAAAATTTAACCACTTAACCTTCAATATATAAACCTCATATTAAACCTTCAAGTTGACCAAAATCTCAGCCACAAAATTAAGGAAAAATCAGAAAATTTCAACCCCTAATTTTCTCTCTCTCTAGCCGAATTTCCTTGAGGTTTTCTTCCAACTTTTTAGCAACCAAAATTAAATATAATGCACTTATATAACACCATTTAACCATCTAGCAAACAAATGCACACATTTAGTGAGAATTCCAAGAGCCCACAACTTCTCCATAATCATCGAATTCAACATAATAAAGCTCAACATCACAAACATCACAATCATCATCCATCAAGGTTCTAAGAACCTATCAACCACCCAAATCCTAACTTTTCATGCTTGAAATTGGAAGAAAAATGGACAAGGGTGAAGGTAGTAGAATGTTACCTCTCCTTAGGTTAGCAAGACACCAAGAAAAATGCAAGCTTGAGCCCACAAAATCTTCTTCCTCAAGCTCCTTGTCCAAGCCCCAAGATTAAGCTCAACTTAGTGCTAGATTAATTGAGTTTTTAGTGAAGAAAATGGAAGAAATTTTTGATGGAAAAACTAGAGAAAGAGGAGGAGAGGAAGTCGGGTGAGAGAGGAAGAGAGGAGAGAGAGTTTTTTGGCAATTTTTGAAGAAATTAAATGGGACAAGAAAGACAAGACACAACTTGTCTTTCAATCCCCAAAAGTCAAACTTTGAATAGTAAACTTAATTAACTTTTGGAGGGAAAATTAATTGGCTCTTTCGGCTTGAGATTAAGGAGTAAATCTCGATTAGGAGAGGGAAAAGAAATGGAATAAAATGGAAGTGAATTAGGGTGAATTATGTGGAGAAAGCAATGGCTAATTAAAATTCTAATCCAAGGAGATTAATTCAACTTAAACAATAAACCCCTAATTATAATCACTCTTTTTAATTCACCTCTAATCACTGAATAACATTTCTAACTTACGGGTAATCATCCTTACATTCCAGTACAACTTAACTCGTTGCCCGAATTTCTACCTCGAAAAACGTGTTTTTCTCATTTTCTGTATAATTGATACAAAAAGGGCAAATTTTAAAATAAGATGAATGGAATGTTGAAAATCTACCTGAAAAATAAATATAGAGCTAAATTAAGTTTTTCTCAAAATGAAATAAATTAAACAAATAAATAAATAAATAAATTGAATTTTCATTTAAATTTTCCAAAAACATCCCCAAGTATTAGAAGATTCAAGACTTTTATCTATATAAAGTACAAACTTTTAGGAGTGATATTTGAGTAGAAATGTACTTTGATTATTGTATAGGGGTGAGAAAAGTTGGGTTTATGAGATTTCTCAAAGAGGAGAAGTAAAACTTTTGTGAAGGTAACCTTCACTTATAAAGCATTCTTAATTGGTTGAGTGAACTTTCAATTACATCTAGTAGAGGATTAACTAGGAGAGCTGTAAAACTCATTGACTCAACTAAAAGTTTTTAGAGTGAGAAAGGAGTGAGTATAATAACCTGCATTTTTCTAGACCTTCAGCAAAGATTATTGACTTTGAAAAGTCATAATTGCAATAGTGACTTTTCATTTGAAGGGAATATAATTAATATGGGTTATGACTTTACTGGCAATATAAAGAAAATGAGATAATGGGGGTATTTTTAAATAATAAAATATTTTTTAAAGGAAATTAACTTTTAATAAAATAAGTAAGGTTATATTACTTAAATATATTTTAGCCGAATGGTTTTACCTGACACAGGAATTGGTTTGCTTCTTTGAAAAAAAATGTAGTTGATTTCCTTTAGGGAATATTATTGACTATTGCTTCAATTAAATAGTATGTTTTGATTTTATTTGATAAAAATGATGTAAATATTATAGTCATGATTTTCCTAGAGATAAAGAAAGCACTTTTGGTGGTCAACTAAAATGATTTTCTCAATAGTTACACGAATGATTTCTTAAAGGACTGTTATTTAATTGTTTAAGGTAAATATTTTTGGATTGTAAAATATATTTAACATAGAAATCAATTCATGAAAAAAATATTTTCCAAGTACAGGTTTGTTTCAAAGTGTAATTGTTTAATGAAATAATTCTTGTATTTTTGGCTAGTGAAAATTCGACTTTTAATAGTCTAAGTATTTATGTATTTATTCAAAAAATAATATTATGGAATGTGCAAAGATTTTCTTCTAGTAGGAAGGATTTTTTCTATATGGAATATTGTTGTTGCTAATGCAAAAATTTAATAAGCTGAAAGTGTTTAAGAAAAGGAGCAAAGTAGGGTTGTTTGACGCCTTAAATTTTTGGATAGCCAATATATATTAAAAAAACTGGAATTTGGCTGAAGGAAAAAAAGAAAAGAAGGAAGGAATTTTTTGGGAATTAAGAAAAAGAATTTGGACAAGTTTATAGGTTGTATTCGAAGTAAGGTCGACATCCTAGTGTCAGACTAATTGAAAGGAATATAAAAAAAATTTAAAAAATATATAAAAAAAAAAGAGAAAACATAGTCCAAGAGGAATTTGTGTCGTTGCGGTCTCTATCAATATCACTAGGGTTGGAGGATTAAAGTCATGAACTTATTAAACTCAGGAAAAAATTGTGTATTGTGTGTGAGGGAGAGACAGGGAGGTTTTGCTATGAGTAAGGAAGTTTGGAACAACAAATTGAACAAGAACAAGGAAATCAAGAAAACTTGGAGTACGTATTTATCTACTTTCTTTGGAAATTTAAGAAATTATGACTTATGATTTTTATTTTGGATATTAGATAAGCCATTGAGTAATGTGATCTTGTCATATTGATTTGTCTAAGATGACAAGTACTCGAGAAAAATCAGATTTAAAAGAATTTAAATGTCAAAGTTCAAGAAAGACCAGTCAAGATTTTCACTGGTTTTAAAAGCGAAATTCTGGAATTTATTTGTAACACTAGTCATTAATTTTCTATGAAATTTGCAGAATTGTAGTGCTTTATGTCTGGAGTATGTGTGCAAATTTTTATGGAAAAAATTAGTCTAAGTTAAGGTATTATTTTCATTATGAAACCTGACTTACCATGACAGTTTTGCATACGAGCTGTGTACCATACCGACTTTTTGGAATTTAACGATATACTACAATCATGCTAACATACAATATTTCTTCTTCCTTCAAAAAGTGGGCAGCCAAGATATTGAAGAGACAAAGTCCGATCATATGAGAAGTCAACCGTCTTGAGTCGGGCAAGCTATGATCCAAAATAGCAAATAAGTTTTTGGACATATTAACTTTTTGTCTAGAATTTCATTGATACATGTCTAGAAAATCCATCAAATTCTTCAGTGATCTTCTGTCTTTCCTTGTGAAAACAATGACATCATGCCCAAAGTTAAGGTGTGATATTGAATCATTACTACAAGGAACAACATAAGGAGATATACGATCAGTAAAGTTTAAGTGAATTAAATATCTACTTAACGTTTTAGAGATAAAATAAAGAGATAAGATGCAAAGAGTCACCTTTTTCAGTCACCTATTAGCTTGGAAGAATCCATATATTTGGTCATTGATAAGAACCGAGAACTAGCTAGAAGCTGAATTAATTATTGATTATTAGATCAATAACTCTTGAATGAAAATAAAACTTTTTGAGCAACAAAGAAAGGGAGTATGAAATTTGATCAAATGCTTTTATCATGTCTAATTTCATGATTACATTACCGCCACCACTTTCTTATCGATGGATTAAAGAAAGTCCTGAGTTAGGAGAATATTGTCAGCAATTTCCCCTCCCTAAATAATAGTAGACTGCAATGGTACTAAAGTCTTTAGACAATTAAAAAGAACATTCGTAAAAACTGTGAGAGCCCATGTAGCCCACACCTCACCAGTCGATGTACATGTACGTGTCATGTGAATAGACGACCATTTTGTCTTGTTTTGATCGCATTCGCTTCGTACTTAAAATGTGGATTCTTGCCAAAATTTTAAAGTGTTTGTTGCACCAATTTATGGTGTTAAAAAGATTATCAAACACCTTTCAAAAAGTGTTAAAAAACATGTGTGGGGCAACGTATGAACATGCCTAAACTTTAAAGACCGAAAATAAACTAAGGTTTGCCACCGAGCCCTTTATTAAAAGCGCAAGGCCAACCGAAAGTCTTGTCTTGAATCCCCACATTTTATATGAAAGTGCAGCCAAGAATAAGCCTTGAGTTGTCTTAAAAAACTTTTATCCAAGAAGCATGACACAGCAATTTGTGATACTTGGCGCAATTTCAGCCTATTGACTAGGCAGCAGCTTGAGCCTTGTCATGCTTGTTCCTTGATCCTGTCATGCCTGCTTCTTAGTTTATAAATACAAGTAACTTCAGCCATTGCATCCATTTAGTTGCCCCCTTGCTTGGACGAAATTCAGATGAAAATAGCCCACAAAAACACTCCACAACCCTAGTACAAATTAGCCATAAGATTCAAAAACAACAAGAGTGAAAAGAAAGCTTGAAACTTGGCCGATTCTTGCTTGGCTCCTAGGTATCTCTTGTCCAATCTTCTCAACGTTTTCAACACTTGTTTGAGGTAACTTGGAGCTGAAATTTAACTTGAATTATGGTCCAAATTTCGTTTAACATGTCAAGGGAAACCATGGTGATGTTCTGAAAATCTATTTGACATGAAGAGCACATGCTTGAAGAAATTCCAGCTTTTATGCCATGTTTTGTATACTTTATTTTGATTGATTCTTGCTGGAATTCTCATCATAAACTTGTTATATATGCTGAGCTATATGTATGGGATGTTGGCTGTAAGTTCCAAGTAAAAATAAGAACCCTAGAACAAGTAAAATCTACGTTTATGCCAAAAACTCACATTTTCCGGTAATCACAGTCCACCAGAATCAATTTTGGTATTTTGGCCATATCTAACTATAGGAATATCAGATTTGAGTACTGTTGGTGGTGTTAGAAACTATATTCAGAGAGCTTCCATTGGTATATTGCACAGCCCTAGATTCCGCTCCTACAGCCTGCAGTACCTCTTTGAAGTTGACTATTTTTTTGAAACTGATAAACCCGAAACTTGTTCTTGCTGAATGTTTAAGCTAGAATTTGAACTTGTTGTAGCCTGAATTTGGAAATGTTGTCTTCTGAGAAGTTGTAGTACTCTGAATGCCATTTCCAACGGTATAAAATGAGTCCAAAACGCATGAGTGAATTCTGAGATATGGCCTGATAAAGAAAATACGATGGACGGGCGGGCTGTCGTGCGATCCGTTAACTGATTGGCAGCACCGGTACGTCCCGTTGCTGCCCGTACGCACGTCCGTTAACGGACTGGCTGCCATGGGGTGTGATCCTTTAATAGATATGCCTAACCCATGCGCGTCCATTAGCATAAGTGCCTGGTCGACACGTGACTGTTAGCGGAAATGACAAATCATTGTGCGATCCACTAGCTCGACTGCCAAACCTTTGTGCGATTCGTTAGCGGACCATCGACCTATCATGCCGACCGTTAGAAAATTACCTAACCTTAGTTTCCTGGACCATTGACAGATTGCCTAGCCTTAGTACACTGGGCCTAGCCTACCCTTGTGGCCCAACTGGTTAGTCGATGTGCCGAACCAGTGCGCGTCCGTTAGCAACTGTCTAGCCCTTAACCGACCTGCCCTAACCCGTTAACGGACACCGACACTAGCGCCAACCCCGTCGGCAACCGACTACGCAGGTCTGTAGACATAGCGCGTACCCAAAGAGGTTACCTAGCAAGCCACCATTATACAATTTGGCCAAACCTAACCACTGGAACGGTAATCTACCAAACGAACCCGACATGCACCTTGGCCACTACCTTTGCTTAGCCACCCACGACCTCAAACGTTAACTCTCGTGCACTGGTCCACCGACTACCCGTGCCCAACCATTAACCCACGTCCGTCAACCCTAATCACCATCTACCGTGAACCACCTATACACCCGCAGGCCACCGATCTTACCCGTTAACCACCCAACGGACCCATTACAATTTAAAATAGCCAAAGTCGTAGACAACCTGGACCTCGGCCGTGCCCGATCGCAGGGTGCCGACCGTTCCGCCTAAACCTATGCCCAGTCACCTGACACGCACCGATGTCCCCGACACCCCCCAATCGACACCAATTGGTGCTAACTTGGACCAACTGTGACCAACTACCCTGAATCACACCAAACCAGGCCAACAAGTGCCAGAGGTCGACGACCTCTGCCCACAGGCACCAACCGATACCGACCCATGCCAAACGACACCGACTGGTGCTGATGTGCACCGACAGCTGCCGACTAGTGTCAACCTACACACAACTGGCCCCATCCTGCACCAACTAGTACCAACTCGCACCACTAGAGCCGATGTACCCCGACAAGGCCCGACCGATATCGATTGCCACTGGTCACTCCCAAGACCTACCAACCCATGCCAACTGTTGCCGATCGTGTACAAAACGTACCGATTCGTGCCAAAACTTGCCGATTACACCTAAACTTGTCAACAAATGCTTGTTACTACCAATCACGCATGAAACGTACCAACTAGGGTTGAAACCTAACGACACTGTCATCCACAACCTATACCATCCCGACACCAACCTGAACCCTGAGCTGAGTCCCAACCTATAACTCGGACCTAACTTACACTATTAACTTGTTAAGTTAGATAGGAAGTTACCTAAAATAGCAACTGATACCTGAATGTCCACAGGACCCAATCAAGGAGTAGAGGACTTGCCTGGACCAACAAGCCGGACTTAGACTACTACAGGTGAGGGACCCGTCTTGTTTCACTGTTTACTTGTTGTTTAATTTCCAACATGCTACTTGTTTACTTGTATACGTGTAAATTATCAATTGTGTGAAAAGGGCAAGTGTGTACTTTATCGCACTCGCCCTAAACTTGAAAAGTACCCGTGCATGCCTATTTGCGTTGTTGTGTACTTACCACAATTGGCATCCACTTGTTCCGGAATCCCAACCCCATTGGCGACGTGCTTGACTCGAGCCGGCATCGAATTAGGTCGAGCACGTTAACGAACCTTAGGTACTTGTTAAGATTTGCTCATGAGTATTACCGCCTACTTGCTTGTTGGTGTTTGGGCCCAAAAGTCGGTGAAAGGAGGATCGGTGATCGGAAGACTGAAAACTACATCAGCAATTGTACTGGATTATATCCTTTTACTGAAAGTGTTACTGTTTAATTGTCCATAACTAGTGGAATACATGACTCATGATACTGATACATGACCCCGTTACATTAGGTTTACATGATTGACTGTTTACATGATCCCGTTACATCGGGTTTACATGATCTATTGTTTACTTACCCTTATTGGGAAATACTACATGCTTATCTACTGTTTATCGGGACACTTACTAAGCATTAGGCTTACCCCTTTAATTGTTTTCCCTCCTAGGTTAAAGCTTGATGGTGATCGAGTTTTGTGGATAAACCTCTACAGCCAGATTTTTGATATACTAGGTACTTGTAAATTGTTGTATAACTCTAGGGTTTGAATTTAGTTTTGGGTTTGTAAAGTGAGTATGAATAAGTTTGAATTTTCTTAAGCATGAATTACCAGTTATTTTATGGTATGTACTCATATAATTGGCTAAGTGATTGCTTGAGTCTCGGCGAGAGTCGGGCAGATAGTCCGCTAACCCTTCTGGTTCGCCTTTGGGGAAAATGGGGTCGCCACAGGTGGTATCAGAACTTAAAATTTAAGATATCTGGACTGTGGAGATTTGTCACTATTAGCTTGTCGTATTAGAGTTGATTTGCTTTGAAGGCGTCTCAAAACCTGTTGAGTCTTTAAACCTACTTGGTTTCAAATTTCCCAAATCATTTGGTTTTAACTTTCTAAAACCCGTTTGGTTTCGAATTTCTAAACCCTATTTTGGTTTAAAATTCTAACCTCATTTGGTCTTAAATGTAGGAAATGGATGGAGACAGGGAAGATGCAAGATCTAGCCAACCTAAGAAGTGCATGCCCATGATCAAATATAAGATCTGACCCGGAGCAGCCCCGTTATATTGGAGCCCATCTAGCAAGACCAAGAGATGTGTGTGCTCGGACGAATTCACCTACCCAAATGACGTGGTTCTATCTGTGGTTAGTGAAAGGAAGAGCCTGCTGCATCAGGTCCAAAGGCTTGAGACTGAGATTGCAGGATTAAGGGAACTCGTAGAGGACCAAAAAGCTAGGATAGCAGAGTTGGAGGCTATTTGTCATCACTTTTCAGGACTATTTGGCTTTGTGTGAGATCGCACTGAGAATATTCTGGCTGACTGCGAGATGCTCATGGAAGAGGTCATAGGAATACAGCTGGATAGACAGGGTACAGGAGACCCACATATCGAGCAGCCATCTGAGTCCATGAATCCTAGGAACCCTAGAGAGGATAGCCCTGGTTTGGAATCAGACCCTTCTGAGGATCCTGATTTCCATAGCTTTGAAATGGATAGGCAGTAATGCCTAGTGGTGCCCTACTTTTTGTTGTACAAATTGTATATATGATTGATCTGTGCTGCTCTGCTTGCCTAAGGGCAGCAGTTATGTGTAAATCATGTTTTGTCACCCGACAGCCATTGTAAATCATGTTGTGTCATCCAATGTAAATAAAGTGTATGTTTTCAAGTTTGTTTACCGTTCATCAGAAATTGTCTAAAATGTCCATTTTCTAAATTATGTTTTATACATATGTACGTAGACTGGCATGGAAGAAGAGGGTAGGCCCCGGGTTAAGAGGCATAAACGTCCTCGCACGCAAGGGGAAGGCAAAACCTCCACCGTCCAACAGGAACCTGAACTAAGTGACCCAGAAATAGACCCTATAGCGAAAGCCTTGCATAGGGTAACTGATTTACTAGCAATTGTGACAAACCAACAAGGGAAAGTAGGTCAGGAAAGAACTGAAACAAGTGAGGACCGAGCCTTAGAAAGATTCCAAAAGTTCTCGCCTCCTAAGTTTGCTGGAGAACCAAACCCTGAAGTAGCGGAATGGTGGTTGGAGAATATAGTGAATATTTTTGAGACTTTGAACTATTCTGAGAAAAGGCTGGTTACTTTTACTGCATTCCAGTTTGAAGGTGCAACAAGGAATTGGTGGAATGTGATTAAGGAAAAATGGAATAGGGACGGCACGCCAAGGACCTAGGCCAACTTTACTAGGAAATTTAATGAAAAATATGTTCCACCCCTGGTCCAGGAAAGAAGGGAAGATGAATTCATTAGGCTACAGCAAGGAACTATGAGCGTAGCCGAGTATGAGGCACAGTTCACTCGTTTTTCCAGATTTGTTCCGAAGTTGGTAATGACAGAACCCAAGAGAGTTAGACGCTTCGTCCAGGGTTTAATTTTGGAAATATAGGAGGCACTTGCTACGGCACAAATAACTACATTTTCAGATGCATTGGAGAAGGCCCAGAGAGTGGAAAGTACCAAAGCTCAGATAAAGTCCTTCCAAGCTAGAAAACGGGCCGTGCCAAGTGGCAATTTTGGATGATCGGGGAACAATCCAGCACCTCAGAAAACTGGGAGAGGAACCAGTAGACCGGAAAGCAGTGCTGGAAAAGGGCAACTAGGGAAAGGTCGGGGAAACGGAGCATCCCAACCTAGGCAAAACACAACCCCTTGACTGGTGTGTGGATACTGTAATAAACCGAATCACACAGAGGGGGATTGCTGGTTGAAAACTAGAAAATGCTTGGCCTGCGGAGACACGGGACATAGTATCAGCCATTACCCAAAAAAGAGGGATCATGAGGCGACAACCCAATCCACTAACCAGACTAGCTCCAGACCCACCACAAATCAAGGAAACAGACCCCGGGTACCTGGTCGAATCTATGCAATCAAAACAAGATGTGCCAAGCCCCTCAGAAGTCATTGAAGATACCATTCCCTTCCTTCATACCTCAACTAAAGTTTTGATTGACCCTGGTGCCAGTCATTCTTTTATAGCCTGTAAATTTATGCATGGTTTAGCAATTCAACCTGAGTATATGCCATATGATATAGAAATACAAACCCCTACCGAAAACCATACCCTAATAGCTAACACGTTGTATAGAAACTATGAGATTAGAGTAGGGGAAAAGAAGTTATTAGTGGACCTCATTGCTTTGCCAATCAAAGGCTATGACATTATAATTGGAATGGATAGTCTGGCTCGGCACAATGCCCAAGTAAATTGTAGAACAAAGACTGTTGAATTCTATATTCCCGGAGAAGCTGTCTTAAGACTGGACACTAAGAAAAAGACAAACCCCTTAGTTTTCATTTCAGGACTTAAGGCCAGAAAGTTATTATATAAGAAAGCTCAAGGATATTTGGCCTTTCTGATAAATATTCAAGAAGATAAGGTGAAATTGGAAAATATACCGGTTGTAAGAGAATATCTAGAGGTATTTCCAGAAAAATTGACTTCTTTACCAGTAGAAAGGGAAATAGAATTTAAGATTGAGCTCATGCCAGGAGCAACACCGATCTCGAAGACTCCCTATAGGATGGCCTGTGCTGAACTTAAGGAATTGAAGACACAGATACAGGATTTACTTGATCAGGGATTTTTGCGACTAAGTGAATCGCCATGGGAAGCCCCAGTGTTATTTGTCAAGAAGAAAGATGGGAGTTTAAGGTTTTGCATAGATTATCGGGGATTGAACAACCTTACAATCAAGAACAAGTATCCACTACCCCATATCGAGAAATTGTTTGATCAATTACATGGAGCAGTAGTATTCTCCAAGATCGACCTTAGGCAAGGATACTATCAACTGAGGATTAGAGAAGAGGATATCCCAATGACTGCTTTTAATACCAGATACAGGCATTACGAGTTCCTAGTCATGCCATTTGAACTAACCAACGCCTCAGCCGTATTTATAGATTTAATGCATAGAGTTTTCAATCCCTACTTGGACAAATCCCTGGAGGAACATGTTCCACATTTGAAGATAGTGCTCCAGACCCTGAAGGATCACAAGTTTTATGCCAAACTCAGTAAAAGTGAATTCTGACTGAAGGAAGTATCCTTTTTAGGTCATGTAATTTCCTCAAAAGGTATCACAGTAGACCCCGCCAAGGTAAAATCATTGGTAGATTGGAAACAACTGGAAAATCCAACCGAAGTGCATAGTTTTCTAGGATTGGCTGGATATTACCGGAGATTTATTAAAGATTTCTCAAGAATTGCTGGTCCTTTGACCAATTTAACAAAGAAAAGTGGTCACTTTATTTGGGATGCAAAATGTGAGAACAGTTTCCAAGAATTAAAGAGACACTAGACCATAGCTCTAGTTTTAGTCCTACCAAATGATAAGGATGGATTTACCGTATATACCGATGCCTCAAAAGAAGGACTAGGATGTGTGCTAATGCAAAATGGAAGCGTAGTGGCCTATGCATCAAGGAAATTGAAAATTCATGAGCAAAACTACCCGACCCATGATTTGGAATTGGCAGCCATAGTGTGTGCTTCAAAGAAATGGAGGCACTACTTATACGAAGTAACCTTCAAGGTATATACAAACCACAAGTGTGAGGGCCGTGAACTAAACCCAAAATCTTGTTTAAAATTTTCATGAACGGTTCTCATAATTTTGCTAGGGCATGTGCATGATCACAAAATTTTGAAAACAAAGAAAACATTACCAAACGATAGCTCGGGAAGCTTAAGTAAGCCTTTGACGTTGTTTCACTACAATTAGATTCCAAATGTACCCAAAACTAATCCGATGAAACCCTACACTCATGTATACAATGCCCTAAGCACTTCTTTCTTTCTTCCTTTCTCAACCGGCTTCACTTCCAAATTTCTTGAACGAAATGATAGCAATTGGAGCCCATTTCTTTTCAGCAAATCCGAATTAATCTTTAGCAAAATTGAATCCACCATTCCGTCCAAGCAAATTTGAATTTCTTTCACCATATCAGCAAGAAAACCAGCCACCCACTTCCATCTCTTCATGGTAGCCACTTGTCCATTTCTTGCTGAAAAATTGGGCAGCTTAAACCAGCCATTGAGCCCTTTATTCCCAACCGGCAGCTCCTTAGATTGGAGCAAGAAGATTTCAGATCACCTTAGCCAAGGCCAATGATGATCACCACCCCTCATGCCCAATGGAAGAAAAGGGTGTGACACTTGGCATTTTGTTCAGCCATTATGCTCACTTGAGCAAGGAAGCTCAGATTTTTTTTTTCTCAAGGTCATTCGAACCTCTCAGCAGAATTATACTTCATTCCTTTTCCATTTCACTCCTCACACACTTCATTCACTTCAGCAAAAACTCTCCCCAAAAAGCTCTCAACCGAGAGCTCTCTCTCTCCCTTTTTCCTCTTGCTTCTCTCTTGGTTACTTCAGCCTTGCTCCAAGAACTTTACCTTGGTTGCAAGCTGCTGGAACTGGAGCTGGAATCTGAAAGGAGCTGTCTTGTTCTATTCCCATTTCTTGTCTAAGCTTGAGGTAAGAATGTTAGCTTCATACAACTCCATTGGCAGCTTAGAAGATTTTCTTCTCCTCTCCTTAGCTTGTTTCGTTTCTTGTAGCTGGAAAACCAAAGCTGCAGTCAACATCACTTGTTCTTCCGTCTTTTGAAGCTGGTTGTGGGTATGGATCATTTTCTATCCTCTTAAACTCATAGAAACAGCTTCTTTTTAAAGGAAAATATTATGTTGAAGGGTAAATGATCATGCATGTGATAGTTGACTTGAAATCTTACCGTATCATACATGCATCCTCTTCATCTTTTCTGGAAATTTGATTACCGATGGGGAGCCACATTCTTGAGTTCACTAAGCTACCGAAGTCTTAAAATGGTAGTTTCATTTTATCTATTCTATGCATGATCCTTGAGAATGGTTAAACATTCACTTGTACTACTCAATGAACTTTGAATATTGATGGTTGAGGTTGTGCATGACTAGGGGCCTTGGAACTGCTTTTGAACTCATTTTTGTACTATAACAAATGAAATTAGACACCGCTAATCAATTTTCTAACCAAGGCAAGTTTTCCTCTATTTTCTCCAATGTAATACCCTAAGTTATAAAAATCCTTTTAAATATCAACTATTAAAATTTTTCAAACCCTAATTTTGTCAATTTTCGAAACTCACGCATTTTTGAGCAAGACCTATATCCTCAAAATTCGAACCATCGTTTTACACCATATCGACTCATTAGTAAACTTAAATACATTCTTGTTTTCATAAAAGAAGTGAATTGGTCAAAATTGATTTAATAATTAAAAGTGGATATAGTAATTATGTACCTCAGGACCCGTCGGTGATACAAACGAAGGCATTAAGGCAGCGGATTACGACTCACCTACTCAACCTTGTCCAAACTGAGGTGAGGGTTCCTATTTGTTGCTACTTGATCCTTGTTGCTAGGTGTTACTTGATATTGTATGACATATGTTTCTAAATGTGAATTATTGTTGAATGATTAAAACTAAGGTTTTATGTAAAGTAAGTTGTATTGCTTAACCTGACTCAATGTGCTTAGGTGGTTTAGTATGTTTTGTTTTAAAAACAATAAAACTTGATTTCTTTTTGAGGCTTGAGGTGAAGAGGCTGGCCTTCAAGGCCTCCTCGCCCCTAAAGGCTGGTGCACTCTCCTAAGGGAGTTCGAGGTTGAAATTAATTGTCAGTTGTCCCTCACCTCTAAAATAATAAACTAAACCACTGTAATTGTGCCTGTGTATGTCAACTACACATGACCGTTGGCCGGGATCCCAAACCCCAGAGGCGAGTCGGCCTATTCCGAGCCGGTAGTAGGGCTTGGTCGGGTACGTCGACGGACCCTGGATCTTGTTTAAAGGTTATCTCGAGTGTACACCATCTCCTGCTTGTTTGGTTTTCGGATCCGAAGTTGGGTGTAAGGGGTTGGAGAATGAGAAAAGAAATGACTGACCAGAGTACTACAGACTCTGTACTGATTGGCTCCATGAGCATTGTATCCTCCTGTGACTGTTCCTGATTGATTGGCTCAATGAGCACCATGATTGTTACTGTTTCTTCAACCTGTTATGTGGAAAAGAAACTACTGTTTACAACTTTCCTTAATTGGAAACTTTACCATACTTGAAACTGGTCCTATATAGACATTAATGTTTTACAAAAGCTTGTTATGTCTATGTGCTTAATTGCTATGTGTTTGGGACTCTCACTGGGATTAGAAACTCACCCCATATATTTTTCCTTTCCCAGGATTTCCAGGTATTGAGATGAGTGCTGAAGGAGTACAAGCCAGTTGAATCTTTTGAATGATTGATGTATTTTGAATCCATTATGATGTCGATAACAATGTTTAAAATTTCCTTTGAATTATTGTGATAAGGGTCTGTGGATCAAACCCTGATGGATGTTGGGTTGTATGTTATGTCAATCTATTTTAAGGTTATATCCTATTTGACAAACCCTAGTCGAATTGATTGCTTGCCCGAGTCCTGGCGAGAGTTAGGCCGGCAGTCGCGGGTCCTATGGTTCACCTTGGGAAACGTGGGGCCGCGATAACAAGAGCCTTAAATACCTATTCACCCAGAAGGATTTGAACCTAAGACAGCGAAGGTGGATGAAATTTTTGGAAGATTATGAGTACACTGTTAAGTACCATAGGCGAATGTGGTGGCAGATGCCCTTAGTCAAAAGATTCAGATTGCAGGACTTATGGTGAAGGAATGGAGCATGTTGGAAGAAATTAGTAATTGGAATCTACTACCAGGACCCCAAGGAGTACTTTTAGGAAGTATGATTGTCAAACTGGCTTTAGTAGAGCAACTCAAAGGTGCTCAGGAACAAGACCCTAAGATACAGAAATGGAGAGACAAAGTAAGAGAAGGAAAGCTGCCTGAGTTTAATCTTAGTAATGATGGAATACTAAGATACTGGGATCGAATAGTGGTGCCTAAGGAAGCAAAACTGAAGAAAGAGATTTTGGAAGAGGCACACAAATCGAAGTACACCATTCACCCTGGTAGGAATAAGATGTACCAAGATGTAAAGAAGGTATACTGGTGGGACGACATGAAAAGGGATATTGCACAGTTTGTACAGACTTGTCTTACCTGCCAACAAGTCAAGGCAAAACACCAAAGACCGTCAGGATTACTGCAACCACTAGAAGTGCTAGAATGGAAATGGGATCAAATAACAATGGACTTTGTACCAAGACTACCCCACACACAAAAGGGCCATGACACTATTTGGATTATAGTGGACCGGTTGACCAAATGGACTCACTTTATACCAGTTAATATGAAGTATAAGTTGGAAAAACTAGCCAAAATCTATATAGGTGAGATTGTAAGATTGCATGGGTACCTATCGGTATTGTATGGGGCAGAGAGATCCCGTTTCATTTCGACAGGCAGATCCGGAAATACTAGGCACCAAATTAAACCTAAGTGCATTTATCATCCCAAACCGATGGGACAGGTTAGAACGAACCATACAACGTTGGAGGATATGCTACGAGTGATAGACTTGAAAGAAGTTGGGATCAGCATATAACTCTAATTGAATTTGCATACAACAATAGCTATCACTCCTCACAGATGGGCATGTATGGTGAAAATGCAGATCACCCATTTATTGGATGAAACCGAGGGAAAGAAAGTTATTGGGTCTTGAAGAGTTTAGGTGGATGGAAGCGACATATGAAAAGGTCAAATTGATAAAGGGAGAATCCAGTGACGAGTCGGCAAAAGAGCTATGTCGACTAGAGAAGGAAAGATCTAGAATTTGAAGTTGGAGATGAGGTTTTCCTCAGAATTACTCCGTTAAGAGGTCATCTTAAGGCTGGAAAGGGAGAAAGCTTAAACTGAGATATGTAGGCCCCTTTGAGATTACCCAAAGGATAGGAAAAGTGGCCTATCGACTAGAATTACCGGCCAGCCTGTCCCGAATCCATGACATTTTTCATGTCTCATGGTTAAAGAAATACCACAGAGACCCATCGCATGTGGTATCACCAGTAGATGTGGAATTGGATAAATCCCTGACCTACGAAGAGCAGCCATTGAGAATTCTAGACCGTAGAGTTAAAGTTTTGAGAAACAAACAGATTTCTCTAGTCAAAGTGTTATGGAGACATCATAACCTAGAGGAAGCTACTTGGGAGTTGAAAGAGGAAATGAAATGTAAATACCAGAATTGCGTTGTAAATTGTAAATAAAAATTTCAAGGATGAAATTTCCTTGGGAGGGGAGAGTGTGAGAACACGTAGCCCACATCTCACCGATGTACATGTATGTGTCATGTGAATAGACGACCAATTTGTCTTGTTTTGATCACATTTGCTTAGTTCTTAAAATGTGGATTCTTGCCAAAATTTTGAAGTGTTTGTTGCATCTATTTATGGTGTTAAAAAGATTATCAAACACCTTTCAAAAAGTGTTAGAAAACATGTGTGGGCAAAGCATGAACACGCCTAAACTTTAAAGACCAAAAATAAACTAAGGTTTGCCACGAGGTCCTTTTTTAAAGCGCAAGGCCAACTGAAAATCTTGTCTTGAATCCCACATTTTCTATGAAGTGCAGCCAAGAATAAAAGCTTGAGTTGTCTTAAAACTTTTATCGAAGCCACGACCGACAGTTTGTGATGCTTGGCGCAATTTCAGCCTATTGACTAGGCAGCTTGAGCCTTGTCGTGCTTGTTCCTTGATCCTTGTCAGCTGCTTTTTTAGTTTATAAATACAAGCAACTTCAGCCATTGCATCCATTTAGTTGCCCCTTGCGGACGAAATTCAGATGAAAATAGCCCACAAAACACTCCACAACCCTATTACAAATTATCCATAAGATTCAAAACAACAAGAGTGAAAAGAAAGCTTGAAGCTTGGCGATTCTTGCTTGGCTCCCATTATCTCTTGTCCAATCTTCTCAAGCGTTTTCAGCACTTGTTTGAGGTAACTTAGAGCTGAAATTTTACTTGAATTATGGTCCAAATTTCGTTTAACATGTCAAGGGAAACCATGGTGATGTGCTAAAAATCTATTTGACATGAAGAGCACATGCTTGAAGAAATTCAACTTTTATGCCATGTTTTGTATGCTTTATTTTGATTGATTCTTCCTGTAATTCTCATCATAAACTTGTTATATATGCTGAGCTATATGTATGGGACGTTGGCTATAAGTTCCAAGTAAAAATAAGAACCCTAGAACAAGTAAAATCCATGTTTATGCCAAAACTCACATTTTGGGTAATCACGATCCACAGAACCAGTTTTGGTATTTTGGCCATATCTCACTGTAGGAATGTCGGATGGAATGTTGGACTTGAGCACCGTTGGTGGCCTTAGAAACTAGATTCAGAGAGCTTTCCAGGTATATCGCACATTCCGCCTCCCATCTGCGGTAGCTCTTTGAAGTTGACTATTTTTTGAAAATGATAAACCTGAAACTTGTTCTTGCTGAATGTTTAAGCTAGAATTTGAACTTGTTTTAGCCTAAATTTGGAAATGTTGTCTCGAGAAGTTGTAGTTCTTTGAATCCGTTTCCAACGGTATAAAATAGGCCAAAATGCACAAGTGGATTTTGAGATATGGCCTGATAAAGAAAATGCAAAGGGCAGGCGGGCTATGATGCGATCCGTTAGCAGTTAGTAGCACCGGTGCGTCCCATTGCTGCGCGCATCCGTTAACGGACTGGCTGCGTGGGGTGTGATCCATTAATGGATATGCCTAACCCGCCGCGTCAATTAGCGAAAATGCGGTCGCGCGTGACCATTAGCGGAAATGACAAATCATTGTGCGATCCGCTGAATTCGGCGCCAAACCTTTATGCGATTACGTTAGCGGAACCATCGATGCGTGCCGACCGTTAGAGGATTGCCTAACCATAGTTTGCTGGCCTATTGGCGGATTGCCTAGCCTTAGTACACGGGCCCTAACCGACCCTTGTGCCCCAACTGGTTAGCGGATGTGTCGAACCCGTGCTCGTCCGTTGGCAACTACCTATCCCTTAACCGGCGTGCCTTAACCCATTCGGGACACCAACCCTAACGCCAAAACTGCGGTCTGTAGACATGGGTGTGTACCCGGGAGGTTACCCGGTAAGCCACCCTAGACAAATTGGCCAAACCCAGCGGAATGGTAACCACCAAAGCGAAGCTCGGCGTGCACCTTGCCACGACCGTTGCTTAGCCACCCACGACCTCAATCGTTAACTCTCATGCCCCCGTCCACCGCTACCGTTGACCATTAACCCGTCGCCCACAACCCTAGTCACCATCTATCGTGAACCACCTATACACCCAGCCACCCTACCGTTAACCACCCAATGGACCCGTTACAATCTAAAAGCGGCCAAAAGTCATGGAACAACCTGGATTTCGACCGTGCGTTCGGCGGTTCGGCCTAAACCTATACCGGTCACCCGACGTCGACATCCCCGACACCCCTGTCGGCAACAATTGGGCACTTGGACCAACTGTCACCAACTACCACGAATCACACCAAACCAGGCCAACAAGTGCCAGACGTCCACGACCTCTAGCACCAAGCGCAACCGTGCCAACGATGCCGACTAGTGTCGATGTTCTGCCGACTAGTGTCGACCTACACACAACTGGCCCTGACATGCACCAACTAGTACCAACTCGCACCAACGGGAGCCGGTGTGCCCCGACAAGGTCCGACCGATGCTGATTGCCACCGATCACGCTCAAGACCTACCAACCCATGCCAACTATTGCCGGTCGTGTACAAAACGTACCGATTCATGCCGAAACTTGCCAATTACAGCTAAACTTGTCAACTAATGCCTGTCACTACCAATCATGCTCGAAATGTACCAACTAGGGTTGAAACCTAAAGACACTGTTATCCACAACCTATACCATCCTGACACCGACCCGAACCCTGAGTTGAGTCCCGACCTATAACTCGGACCTAACTTACCCTGTTAACTTGTTAAGTTAGATAGGAAGTTACCTAAAATAGTAATTGATACCTGAATATCCATAGGACCCAGTGAGGGAGTAGAGGACTTGCTTGGACGACAAGTGGGGACTACTGGTGAGGACTGTCTTGTTTCACTATTTACTTGTTGTTTAATTTCCAACATGCTATTTGTTTACTTGTATACATGTAAATTATCAATTATGTGAAAAGGGCAAGTGTGTATTTTATCGCACTCACCCTAAACTTGAAAAGTACCTATGCATGCCTGTTTGCGCCGTTGTGTACTTACCACAATTGGCATCCACTTGTTCAGAGATCCCAACCCCACAGATATACATGCATCTTGACTCGAGCCAGCATCGGGTTAGGTCAAACAAGTTAACGATCCTTGGGTACTTGTTAAGGTTTACTCATAAGTATTACCTACTTGCTTGTTGGTGTTTATGCCCAAAAGTCGGTGAAAGAAGGATCGGTGATGGGCAAAGCTACATCAAGCATGCCGGTTGTATCCTTTTGAAAGTGTTCTTGTTTACTTGTCCACAACTAGTGTAATACATGACCCGTTACATCGGGCTTACATGATTTGGCTTTATGATCCCGTTACATCGGGTTTTACGATCTATTGTTTACTTGCCTTTATTGGGAAATACTACATGCTTATCTACTGAGTTTACCGGGACACTCGCTAAGTATTAGGCTTACCTCTTTGTCTCCCTCCCGGTTAAAACTTGATGGTGATCGAGTTTGTGGATAAATCTCTACCGGACTTTTGATATACTAGGTACTGTAAATTGTTGTATAGTTCTAGGGTTTGAATTTAGTTTTGGGTTTGTAAAGTGAGTATGAATAAGTTTGAATTTTCCTAAGCATGAATTACTAGTTATTTTATGGTATTTACTCGTATAATTGGCTAAGTGATTGCTTGAGTCCCGGCGGGCAAGAGTCACCCATATACTATGCCGCTTTTGTTGATAAAATAGTAGATCTCATCTACTATGGTGTATGAGACACCTAAGCAGGTATATAGGTGCTTGATGATATGATCAAGTTCACTAGATTGATCCACTTAAAGATTACTTTTGTGCCAAAAGGTTAATCTCTAAATGACATTTTATGTAAATGATTCTTGGACTTAAGATTTTCATAGTATCTTGAATATGGATGTGTATGTTTCAATTGTTATATGATTGCTCTGTAAAGGGAATGCTACATCATTAACGTTTGGGTATATACATTTGAAGTATGGAAGGTAGTGAATAATCTATAAGGATTCACCACCTCTTGTGGAAGAGGAGTTATCTCATTGTTGGCCTCTTGTGAAATATGACTCAAGAAATCTTAGTACTAAGTGAATGAGTCTTAAAAGCTGGTTTTAAGTACTTGTTCTTTTGGAGTTATATTTTGGTACACGAAAGATACATTAATCATGTATGGAATTGGTACATGTTCCATGATTAATGTGAGATAAGTATAATTGAAAGGATATAAATTACATTGTAAATGTTCATTGAAGGTGAAGTCATCCACTAGACTTTTCTCATTACTTGGGTGGTCATGATGCATTGCTAGATGCCAATCTTGATCTATAAGAATGAGTCAATTGATTGATTGAATCAATGGTAAAATTAAAAGGGTTTTTTAATTTATCTAACTCTTATTAAGTGAGAATTATGATTTATTCTTATTGCCAAGTAATTGAGAACCTAATGGGTCACACACTTTTAAGAATTCCTTTGGTGAATTAAATGTGATTCAAATAATGATTTAAAATTATTGAATTGGATTATTTATGGTTTAATTTGTGGAGACAAATTAAACATTGAGGAACTTTATGGTGTAATTATGGTTGTTTCTTCCAAGACAAGGGTTGTACTTGGATTGGGAGTGGATCCTTAAGGAAACTAAGTTATGCTTGGATTAGAGCTGAATCCTTAAGCAAACTAACTCCGATTTCCATATGGTTTGGAACAACCTAATGGTCTATAAATACCTCATATTACTCTTGCTTAAAGATACAGACAGAGACACAATTTTGAGGGTTTTATCTCTGAAAATTCGTTTGGAAAAATTACCCAAAATTAGAATGTTGGGCTAGGGTTTTATTTTAGAGTGTTAAGAGGAGAAAATTGTTTCTTCTTCCACTTGACATTGAGCAACCCTAGTTGTGAGATAGAGTGATTATCTCATTCACTTGTGTCAATAAAGGTTAGCTAGCACTAACACAAGCAAGGGTTGAATAGCCTTGGAGGTTTTGTTAAAAGGAATTGTGTGGATCACCGTTAGGGCCGCTTGAGCTGCCACGTGGATTAGTCACCTACCTCTACGTGCGTTGTTAGTACTCCATTGTTTAAGGTATTCTCAATAAACACCCTTGTACAAATTGCATGTTTTATCAAGGTTGATCCTCTCTTGGAATTGAAAATTTTAATTTTATCCCAGCTTTATTTCTTCAATTCCTAACGGTGGTATGAGCCAACCTTGATAAGACATGCAATTAGTTTATTTAGTTGTCATATATGTTAATTAAGAATTAATTATATGCGATTCAATGGTGGTTTAAAATTGAAAATTTTGAAAAAAAAAAAGGTTTTTTTGTTTTCGGTTTTGTCCTCAAAGATTTTATAGTTCTTGGAAATCCAAAGTTTTGGAAATTAGATAACAAGTAGGAAACAAAATCAAAATTGGAAAATAGATATGACTTATTGGGAAATAAAGATTTCTAATCTAACTTGTGTTTTAGGAAACCTAAAACAATAAGAAATCTAGATTTCTTATTTAAGTTAATTTTCAAATTTGATCTTGGTTATTTTCCAAAGTATCTTTGGAATTATTGCCTAAATTTATTATGAATAAAATAAAATTATATCAAATATAATTCTGAAAAGGTGGCTGTCTGAAACTTTTAGCGACAGATTTCTTGTGAAGGATATTCGTTAAAACCTGTTTTCTGTCACTAAAGCTGTTTTAGAAAATGATTGAACTGTGCGTTGCTGAAACTTTAGCGACAAATTTCTTGTGAAGGATATTCGCCGCTAAAAGCTGTTTTCTGTCACTAAAGCTATTTTTCAGAAATTAATTGAATTTGATTCAATCAATTTTAAAACCCCTTGGATTAAAGTTTTATTGATTAAAGACTTGTGCATATAATGATATATGACTAGAACTAAATAAAAATTTTTTTATGCTTTCATTTAATTATATATTATATGATTGCATGGTGGATGATTATGGACTAAGACCAATGTGATTGTGTATGGTTGAATGTGTGAATGGATGGATTGATGGTATTTTGAAATAGGGTGCATTGCACACTTGCTTTCTCTCATATTCTTGATGTAAATTCTCTTCTCATCTCCCCTTGAGGATGTAACTCAAGGTTTCTCTCAAAAAAAATGTAATGTATTTTTATTTAGTTCATTAGGGATAGGGAGAGGGTAAGGATACAAATGTATAGATTAGAATTTACAATTGTAATGTACAATGAAGATGGAGATGGCACTACATCCACCTGACACATAGGTGTATAGGGCATGGAGATGTTTTGTCCCTTAGTTTGACCATCTAGTCTCCTCTTGGCTCGGGAAACTAGCTTAGGATTAAAGTCATAATCATCCACGTTTATAGTATGTTTGTTTATTTATAGATAAATATGCATACTATGTTTGATTTGATGAGACCTTTATAATATATTTAAATTATTAGTTAAAATCCCTCAAATTAAATATTAAATCAAGTTGAAGTTGCCTTCCATTATTATAGTAAAATGATCATGTTCAAGTTAACTTGTTGGTACACTCAAGGTTGCTTTACCATGAGGAGTTTTTGCTATGAGATAAGATCTCTGAATAATGGGTATGATTTAACTAAAATTTTGTGACTTGTTGAGTACACTCAAAGTCATAAAAAAAAAATTTAGAGGCAAGGGTTGGGTAACACATAAGATGTGTTGTCAAGAGTTGATAACCCAACTATCTAGAAGTTACAAGGGTTGTAATTGGTAAAATGTACCTACCTTTTGAAATTATTTTGATTTGTTGAGTACATTCAAGGTCAAAATAACTAAATGGGATTCTAGACCCACTAGGAATTGTTAAATTCCCAAATTCATATATGAGGGTTATGAAATTTGTATTAAAATAGTGGGAGCAAAAATCAAAATTTATTTATGTCATTTAATTTGGTTTTTGTTTAGCATAAATATCAATATTCATTCTATTTTTACTTTGTTGTAGAATGTCTTCCAACATTAATTTACGTGCTATCCTTGACAATTGCAAATTGACCGGATCTAATTTCTTGGACTAAGCGTAATTTGAGAATTGTTCTCAAGCATGAAGCGTCTTGTCTATGTTCTTGATGCACCTCCCTTGGAACCACCGCTACCTAATGCCCCAATTGAGATTGTTGAGCAGTTCAACAAACATCATCGGACAATGATACAGTTGTATGTGTCATGTTAGCATCCATGTCTTTTGAGCTTCAAAAGCAACATGAACACATGAATGCTTATGATATAATGTTTCACCTACAAGAGTTGTTTGGTGCACGGTCTAGAGCAGAGAGATATGCAAGCTTCCAAAGAAGCTGTTGGTGTCGAATGGCGGCTCTTGGATCGAACATGTAAGCTAAAGATGATTAGCCATATTGAAAAATTAGGCCAATTAGGCTTTGTCATGGACCATGAGTTAAGTGTTGACCTGGTTTTGCAGTCACTACGACACATATTCATACGTCGTGTTAACGTACCACATGAATAAAGTGGAACTACGTTATTGAATTGTTGAATATGCTCAAGGAAGCCGAGGCCAATCTTAAAGGGACCCAGCTTTTAGTGGTTTCTTCAAATTCCTCAAGGACTAAGACTAAAAGTCAAAATCTAAGTCCAAGAAGAACAAGAAGATAACCAAACCTTAGGGGCATAAACAAGAATAAGAACAAGGCAAGGGCAAATGCTTCCATTGTGGCAAAGATGGACATTGGAAGCGGAATTAGGACTATCTCGACAATTTTAAGAGAGAAGAAGCTTAATGAAGCTGCTACTCAAGGTGTGTATATGATTGAGGTTAATCTGTCTACTTCTAATAATTCGGTATTGGATACCGGAAGTGGTTCTCATATTTGTTTGAATATGGGGACTAAAGGAAAGTAGAATGTTGAAGAAAAATGAAGTGATCCCTGGTAGGCAATGGAGCAAGAGTTGTGGCCATAGCTGTAGGAACATATCATTTATCTTTACCTAGTGGACTTGTTTTAGAATTAAATAATTGTTATTATGTTCCGATTAACGCAAACATAATTTCTATTTCATGTTTGGACATGGAAGGTTTTCCATTAGTATTAAGAATAAATGTTGTTCTTTTTTCACATAATGGAATTTTTTTGGAATACTCCTGAAAAATGGTTTATACATTCTAGATATAACAAATCCAATCCTCAATGTAAACACTAAAAGTAAATTGGATGGTGTTAATCAAGCGTACCTTTGGCATTGTAGATTGGGTCATGTAAATGAGAACGCATATCAAATTATACCAAAATGGTTATTTGGACTCATTTGATTATGAATCATTTGAAACATGTGAATCTTGTTTGCAAGGAAAATTGACCAAAACTCCCTTTCGGGAAAGGCGAGAGCAAGTGAGTTGTTAGGATTGATACATAGTGATGTATGTGGTCCAATGACATTCAAGCTAGAGGTGGTTTCTCTACCAGAACTTTCACCGATGACTTTTCAAGGTATGGTTTTGTCTACTTAATGAAACACAAATCCGATACCTTTGGAAAGTTTATAGAGTTTAAGAATGAAGTGGAGAAACAACTTGGTAAAAGTATTAAAACCTTAAGATCCGATAGGGTGGAGAATACTTGGACCAAGAGTTTGAGCGTTATCCGAGGATCATGGTATTCTTGATCAAGGACACCTCAAAAAACACCACAAATGAATGGAGTTTCTGAAGGAGAAATGCACCCTATGGATATGGTACCATCCATGATGAGGTGCAAATTTGCCAAAATCGTTTGGGGGCATGCCGCAGCGACTTCCTATACTTTGAATCGTGTTCCATCAAAGGCTGTTTCCTTCTACTCCATATGAGATATGGAGAGGTAGAACCAAATCTTTCACATATGAAGATTTGGGGATGTCCGACTTATGTAAAGGGATGTGTCGATAAACTTGAACCAAGATCGACAAATGTCTATTTGTGGGATATCCAAAGAAACAATTGGATATTACTTCTATCATCCAATTGAATCAAAAGTGTTTATCTCAAGACATGCTACCTTTCTAGAAAAGAGTTTATTCTAGAGGAGAGTAGTGGGAGTAAGATAGATCTTGAAGAGGTTCAAGATAAACAAATAGACAAAGAATTCGATGGGCGGAGCTAGCTTCTCATGAGGCAGCAAGAAGCTCAGATACGGGTGATCTTAGTGGTCTAATAGACTACATGCACCTAAGAGGTATGATGACATATTCATCTTAGAAGAAGATGATACTCACCGACGACCTAAGAGGTTCTAGAAAATAAAGACTCCAAGAAATGGCTTGAAGCTATGAAATCGGAAATGGATTCCATGTATGATAATAAGGTATGGACTTTAGTGAACCACCGAGGGATAAAGCCTATAGGGTGCAAATGGGTCTTCAAAGAAGACCGACATAGAAGGTAAGGTTGTTACCTATAAAGCAAGGCTAGTGGCTAAGGGTTATAATCAAAGACAAGGTGTTGACTTTGAGGAGACCTTTTAGCTTAGCCATGCTTAAATCCATTCGAATAATGCTATAGCTGCATTACTATGATTATGAAATTTGGCAAATGGATGTTAAAACAGCTTTCCTTACGGAAACCTTCAAGAAGAAGTGTATATGACACAACCGAGGGGTTTACATCTAGAAATGCCAACAAAGTATACAAACCGCAAAGATCTATTTATGGTCTAAACAAGCTTCTAGGAGTTGGAACATTCGCTTTGATGAAGTAATCAAAGGGTTTGGTTTCTTACAAAATCAAGGCGAATCATGTGTATATAAGAAGGTCGGTGGGAGCTCAATATGTTTCCTTGTGTTATATGTGGATGACATATTAATTATGGAAATGACATACCCATGCTTCAAGCGGTAAAGGTATGGTTGTCCAAGAATTTCTCCATGAAAGATCTAGGAGAAGCAATCTACATTAGGAATGAGGATCTATAGAGATAGATCGAAAAGATTGTTCTGGGCCTTTCACAATCCACATACATAGATAAAATGTTAAAGAGATTTAACATGGAAAATTCTAAGAAAGGCTTGTTGCCAATATCTCATGGCATTTACCTTTCTAAGGATATGTGCCCTAAGCGAAGAGGAAAGGCGCATGATTAGAACTTATGCTTCCAATAGGTTCTATCATGTACTCTATGTTGTGTACTAGACCCGATGTCTCATATGCTTTAAGTGTTACAAGCGGATACCAAGCTAATCCGGTGACAAACTTTGGGTGGCTGTCAAAAATATTCTCAAATATTTGAGAAGAGCGAAATACATGGTCTTGGTATATGGAGGTGCCAATTTGCAAATCAAGGATACACGATGCCGACTTCCAATCTGATAAAGATGATAGTCGGTCTCGGTCTGGGGTATGTGTTCACATTATATGGTGGAGTTGTGACTTGGAAGAGTTCCAGCGGGGAGACCACAGGATTCTACAAGCAACCAAGCTGAATATCGCGTACTGAGGCAGCCAAAGAGGCCGTTTTGGATCAAGAAGTTCATCTACGAACTTGGTGTGGTTCCTTCCATTAATGATCCAATAACTTTGTATTGTGACAATAATGGAGCAATTGCGACGGCAAAGGAACCAAGGTCTCATCAACGGTCCAAACATGTATTAAGAGCGATACCATTTGATCGAGAGATCATTGGGAGAAATGATGTAAAGATAGAAAGAGTCCCTAGGATAAGAATATAGCTGATCCGTTGACTAAGCCTTTGTCTCAAAATTACATGATAATCATGTAAGCTCATATGGCCTTAGGCATGTGAGTGATTGGTTTTAGTGCAAGTGGAGATTGTTAGTATATATGCCTAAGACAATCACTTTTAGGGTCCCTTATATGTACTTGAATTATTTATGCATTAATAAATGACATATTTATCACATTGATTGCTTGTATGTTAATACTTGTGTGATAAAGTCCCTAGAATAAACTTGATCAATGAGATTATAAGTGTTATGATGATGAGACTCATTGATTAATTATAAAGTTTATTCTTAAATATCTCTAGTCAAAGTATTAATAAGAAGGGACATTACTAATGGTTAGACTAGCATATACTATGCAGCTTTTGTTAATAAAATAGTAGATCTCATCTACTATGGTGTATGAACACCTAAGCAAGTATATGGGTGCTTGATGATATGATCAAGTTCACTAGATTGATCCACTTAGAGATTACTTTTGTGCCAAAAGGTTAATCTCTAAATGACATTTATGTAAATGATTCTTGGACTTAAGATTTTCATAGTATCTTGAATATGGATGTGTATGTTTCAATTGTTATATGATTGCTCTGTAAAGGGAATGCTCACATCATTAACGCGTTTGGGTATATACATTTGAAGTATGGAAAGGTAGTGAATAATCTATAAGGATTCACCACCTCTTGTGGAAGAGGAGTTATCTCATTGTTGGCCTCTTGTGAAATATGACTCAAGAAATCTTGGTACTAAGTGAATGAGTCTTAAAAAGCTGGTTTTAAGTACTTGTTCTTTTAGAGTTATATTTTGGTACAAGAAAGACACATTAATCATGTATGGAATTGGTACATGTTCCATGATTAATGTGAGATAAGTATGGTGAAAGGATATAAATTACATAGTAAATGTTCATTGAAAGGTGAAGTCATCCACTTGACTTTTCTCATTACTTGGGTGGTCATGCATTGCTAGATGCCAATCTTGATCTATAAGAATGAGTCAATTGATTGATTGAATCAATGATAAATTAAAAGGGTTTTTAATTTATCTAACTCTTATTAAGTGAAATTATGATTTATTCTTAGCCAAGTAATGAGAACCTAATGGGTCACACACTTTAAATTCCTTTGGTCGAATTAAATGTGATTCAAATAATGATTTAAAATTATTGAATTGGATTATTTATGGTTTAATTTGTGGACAAATTAAACATTGAGGACTATGGTGTAATTATGGTTTGTTTCTTCCAAGACAAGGAGTTGTACTTGGATTAGGAAATTGATCCTAAAGAAACTAAGTTATGCTTGGATTAGGAAACTGAATCCTTAACAAACTAACTCATTTCCATACGGTTTTGGAACAACCTAATGGTCTATAAATACCTCATATTACTCTTGCTTAAAGATACAAGACAAGACACAATTTTGAGGGTTTTATCTCTGAAAATTCGTTTGGAAAAATTACCCAAAATTAGAAAGTTGGGCTAGGGTTTTATTTTAGAGTGTTAAGAGGAGAAAAATTGTTTCTTCTTCCTCTTGACATTGAGCAACCTAGTTGTGAGATAGAGTGATTATCTCATTCACTTGTGTCAATAAAGGTTAGCTAGCAA